>CM033641.1:87465809-87793517 GCA_019512145.1 Engystomops pustulosus
AGAAGCAACAAAGCTAAGGAGCACAGGAGACTAGGGAATCCAGATAGGCTTGAGTTCCAGAAGGAAAAAACACTGGCACATGGGAAGGTCCAGATCCAATTTAGCAGCCTGAGACCGCCCCCAGAATCCCATAGGATCAGAAAACCCAGGCTGATTCAGAGACAGCATTAACTTCCCTAAAGCGCACGCGTCCTGAATGCCCCTTCCCCGAGGCGCGCAGCAGGGGTAACTCGCTGCGGACAGGGGGCGGACGTTAATGCGGAGGATGGCAGAAACGGGAAGACCGCTAGCATTGTCAGCAAAAGGGGGAAGGACCAGCAGACAAGGTGTGTCCTCCTTTAAGGAAAGCTACAATTAAGGGAGCTACTACATTCCCTTTAGTTTTGGCTCTATGGGCTACAAATTTACATCCTTCTCCAAAATCCTTTTGTACTCATTATCTTTAGTTAAAATAGGTTGGTATTTCTGTATGACTTTGTATAGAATAGTTGACTCATAGTCGTGACTATATGTAGTTAGAGATCATTATTTTAGCTTGTCCAATATTTTATGGTCATATCCCCTTGTTTCAGTGAGTTTGACATAATGGAACTTGTTACTGGAACCCGGCTGGTCTCCTGCTGCAACTACTTTTTAGGCATATTCACACTGACATGGAGGATGTATATACGGCGACCGTAAACGGCCCGATTACATCCTCCATAGATGTCAATGGGCGCATCGGCGGCACCGACGCTCGTACCTGGAAAAGATAGGACCTGTCCTATGTTTCCCCGTAGTACGGCGCTGTGCGCCATTAATTCCTATGGAGGAGGGGCAGGGGTGAGCTGAGCTCAATCTCCTCTCTCCCCGTACACTGCCGTTGCCCGCTACGGTACGGCACGACGGGGCAACGGCAGTGTAAATTAGCCTTACTTGTATAACTCCCCACAGGGATGTTCGTATACAATGTCGAGGATTATACTTCGTTCCAGGAAAAAGTACCACCACCAGTAACACATATATATAATAGCTCCACCACCGAAACAAGTATATATTCTTGTCCCCCCCCCTGGTCTATGGCAGAGAAGTAAACATATTGTTTCCTTGCTCTGCTATAGGACATAAGTCTATCGGTACTGCCGCGGCAGGGGGGAGTCGGGTCGGTCTGAACACATAGTGGGGATTTGGGGCGCATGCACCCTGAATCCAGCCCTGGGTAGCAGAACAGCATAAAAAACAACCCAAAATGTACAATGAATGTCAAAAGGACTATCTTCAAACATAAAGTTGATATGGTCAGATGTTGGAAAATCTGTGGAAGTAAAAGTGTAATTTGCTGAACATGAACAGTATTGGTGAGGAAATCAATCCATATAGAAGTGTCTACTTGTTAAGCTTATTATATGTAATCTAATCTTTTGTGAAACACAATGTCAGGTAAGTATAACTGCATTACAGGATTTAGGATAAGGTCTTTGTTTAGTCCATAGGAAGGATATGTTTCATATGATTTATCATTACATAATGTATTTTCATTTGTGTCTCAGACATTTGATCTTAATATGTCAACAATCTCTTGGGCAATCTGATATCAGAACCATGGGAAAACAGCACTATACTGTACAGCTGGGGGTGTAAAGAAGGTTTTGGTTGAAGTTCCACATCAAGCGGGAAGGAGAAAACACATTCTCACTTCAGTTCTCCATAGGTTAGAACATGAAGCTGGTACTACTCAGTGAGAGCAGATTTATCAAGCAGTCTAAAAGTTAGAATATTCGAGTTGCCCATGGCAACCAATTACAGCTCAGCTTCATTTTACAAGTGTCATGAATATTTTAAAGGGGAGCTGTGATTAGTTGCCATGGGCAACTAAGATATTTTGACTTTTAGACAGTTTGATAAATCTGTCTAGTATCTAATATGCTTATTTCCAGAGAGGCCACTATGGGGGGCGGAGTAGCCTCTCCGGGAAGCTGGAGTAAAGGCTACTCTGTAGCCAGTCACCCTCAGCGATCCCTCCCCACTGTGCGTGACCAAGGTAAATCGGGGCACCTCTTGTGCACAGTAGCTCCAGCTTCAGGGCAGCGGCATAAATGATGTGGATATTAATGGGAACCTACCATCATAGCTACATGTATAGGTAGAGTCCTGATGTAGGTTTCTTTAAGCAATCACCTAAGAGGAATGTACCATTAGGCAATTTTCATTGCAAACTTATGGGCTCCAGAGCATATGGAAAACTAGCAACTCATAATTAAGCACCCAGTTCCATGTGATCCTATGCCTTCATCAGTTCCCCTCATATGATGGCTTGGGCTTAGTGGTAAAAGGCCACAGGCAAAGACCAAGTCGTAAGTACTTAAAGGGGTATCTGGTGACCAACAAGTTATCCCATCCCCATACAGTTTCCTATGCCATTCAATAGTATAAATTTAGGTTTTATTTTGATAATTTATACAGGAAAATACAATTAAGGGCACTGGTGCTGATCACTCAATTCTTAGGTCTAGCGGGGTCACAGAGGTTGACCTCACAATCATAATAGGGTGGATTATCCTAATGATATGGCAAGATGTTTTAAGATGGCACTACCTACCCCCTTAATTTTAAAACAGCATATTCCATGAATATGAAACATGATCTCACTTACCAGATTTGTTTGCTATATTAGTAAGGCTAAAAAACTCTATCTAATCGACATGGTGTGATAATACGGGATGTTTTGCTTTTTTTTTATATATCAGGTTTTAAAACACTTATTTATCATTAAAGATCAAGAATGGATTATACCAACTCTACGTTAAGAGGAAGTTTTACATGTTCTCCATATTACTGCGGTCTTGGAAACAATAAGGTGACAGGCTCCAATCACTTCTTACAGTCCAGATACGCTACTTGGGCAATTAGCAATAGCCATGAATCTGTAGCCTACAAGCTTTCCTTTCTTCTTCTCATTATCTCAGGCTATATAAAACAACTTCAAGCAGGGGGCAGACATCTAGGCCTCCATTAATATCTCGGATCTGTTTAGCTACAAAAAAAGCATTCTATAATGAGTGTGATTTTGTATGTGGATTTGTATTGTTATTGCCTGTATATTTGCATAGGTTTACGAGATCACTTTAATAACCAAGTGGTTCTCTAAAAATAGCTCTTGTACAGGTGGAGCGGTTGTGTCTTTTACACCCATTCATTTTTAATGACAATGTAATACAGGGAAAACGCATGTCAAAGCTTCCTATGGCAAATCAACATTTGGGACTTGTATGCTTGAGTATAGTAGGACAACATAAGATGAGTATTGTCATGTTTTCTTACATCCTCTGCAATTCTCAAACATATTGATTGGTTCCTATTAAAAAATAGTCCTAGTGTTTGCTTTGAGAAAGGAAGACTGGGGTGTCAGGAAGGAAAATATTGCACAACACAGCAGAATATGTTTGCCTGCAAAAGTCATGTCTGTACTATTTTTTCTAAAGGCGTGTTCCTATTTTGGCAAATTAATGTTATGTTTTGTATTATAAAAAGTCATACAATTTTCCATATACTTTTGTAGTCAATTCCTTACGGGTTCCTAGATTTCTTCTTGCTGTTTTCTATAGGAAGCTTATGTTTACTTCCAGGGACAGAAATCGACGAATGGTCACACAGATGCACAGCTCGTTAGTATCATAGAGAGTTAATCAGAGTCCAGGAATAACGAGCTGTGCACCTGTGTGACCATGGTCAGATTTTGTCCACTGGAATAAACAGAAGCTTTCTATCGCAGGACAACAAGCGAGATCTAGAAAACCATGAGGATTGATACATAAAGTATAGAAAATGTATAACTTTTTATAATACAAAAAAATAATATGAATTGCTGAACTGGGAATGCCCATTAGAAACTGAACAACAAACTTCTTGGAAGAAATGATTGATCGTGTTGCCTTGTACTCTGTGACCTTTACACAAGACCCAGATATGCTTCCCTATAGTAAGTTACCAATCTCTTTATTGGAATATGTGACACTAATGCAGAGCACACGCCCATGAAGTGGTTAAGGGGACAGGATACATTTCATACGCTCATTTGTTTCTTGTACTGGCAAATGAAAATCTGAAACCTGCGCCGTTGACAGTATAGCATGGACTGCATATTTACAAGAGGTTAATCAGTCAGTGGTTCCCAGAGGGCGCCTGGAATGAGGAAACAAAAAGCCAAGGCATTCCATCATTTCCTCTATTGCTTCTTATCTGCAGCTCATCTTTCAGCTCTCCTGAGAAAGCTGTAAATGAATGAAAGTTCATTGCCAAGAAAAAGTGTGACCAGCTTCATGGGCTTCTGCTTTACTTTAAAGTATCATTTTGATTGGGAAATGAGCACATTGGCCTGTATATACTGGGCGACACAACAAACAGATGCGGGGAAGTAGTGTACTCTCTCCACATATAAACAACCTACATTAATGCGTATTTATCTTAGATTTATCTCAGATCTACACCTAGAGAAATGTTGTCCTTTTTTAATGGAAAGTACAGGTAGTATACTTCATGTTCCCGAAGAAGGATGATTCTGGCACTGTGGTTAAAATTTACCTTTATTCTTATATATTAAAAATCATCATGATCCACTACAAGAAGTATTTAGCTACATGAATTAGGGCATTTGTTGCTCAAAATGCACCAGAAAGTCTTCAATCCCGCATCATGCCTTATTCTTCCTGAAAGCATTGTCAGGATTCAGAGGTAGTGGACCCACTGTCCACCACGAGCAAGATGAAGCAACGACTCCTGGGAGCGGTGTTAAGTGGCACCGTTTTCCACGAGCTCTGTGGACTTGCGCGGTGGGATACCACCAGGTCAACGGTGGCAGCCAAGGCGAGGTACAGAGTTGGGAGGCAGGATTTTGGTCAGGGACAGGGCAGGAGGTCAAGACAGGCAGCACAGGATCGGAGTCAAAGATAGAGCAGATGGTCAGGAGGCAGCAGCTGAGGAGTAAAGTCAGGAAAAGAACCAGGGTCAACAACGGAAAATCAGTCTTAATGCACAGGCAAGGAATACAGGCTTTTTCAACTAGCATGAGAGCACAAAGATACAACGAGGGCTTTCAGAAGAGACTGGCTTATTATAAAAAGCTGGTGGATGGCTAATGGCCAATCAGAGCACTGATGCGCGCGCCAGAGTGTGGGAGACAAGGCTGGCCAGACAGGCGAGGTGAGCTGCACACAAATGTGAGAGCACAGGTAGGCACACAGGCTGCCTGTGAACTGAGAGGGAGACACCAGAAGAGCGCTCTTCTCCACAGCGGACCTTCCCGCTCCCTCCTCTCCAGCGCTGCAGCGGCCACAAAGTGTGCCGCAAAGCCTGAGCCTATCTACTCTCTTCCTTAATGTATACCATGCAATCCGTGCCTGACGGAAGGTCCGTATTGTAGACCGAAAAGTGTTTATAAAAAGTTTTTGGATTGCCCACGCTTATCCACTGTGAAAATAAACTCCATAATTTTCAAACGCAAATAGGAGTGCCAAGTCTTCTTAAATATCTATTGATGGTTTTGTAACCTAACTTGAGCACCCTGAAAGACAAAAACAACAAAGACTGACGTGTATCAAATATAAACCTATTGACATGATGGCATCACAAGTTGCCGCAGATTTGTCGGCTGCACATCCATGATGCGAATCTCCCGTTCCACCACATCCCAAAGTGCTCTTGGATTGAGATCTGTGACTGTGGAGGCCATTTGAGTACAGTGAACTCATTCATGTTCAGAAAACAGTCTGAGATGATTCCAGCTTTATGACATGGGCGATTATCCTGCTGAAAGTAGCATCAGATGTTTGGTACATTGTGGTCATAAAGGGATGGACATGGTCAGCAACAATACTCAGGTAGGCTGTGGTGTTGCAACGATGTCAATTGGTACAAGGGGCCCAAAGAGTGACAAGAAATATTCCCACACATGACCACCACTCCACCAGCCTGAAACCGTTGATACAAGGCAGGATGGATCCATGCTTTCATGTTGTTGACGCCAAATTCTAACCCTACATCCGAATGTCGCAGCAGAAATCGAGACCACAGACCAGGCACGTTTTTCCAATCTTCTACTGTCCAATTTCGATGAGCTTGTGCAAATTGTAGCCTCAGTTTCTGTCTTAGCTGAAAGGAGTGGCAACGGTGTGGTCTTTGTGCTGTGAGCCATCTGCTCAAAGTTCAACGTACTGTGCGTTCGAGAGATGCTCTTCTGCCTACCTTGGTTGTAACGGGGGTGATCAGCTCGAACCAGTCTGCCCACTATCCTCTGACCTCTGGCATCAAAAAGGCATTTCAGCCCACAGAACTGCCGCTCACTGGATGTTTTTTCTTTTTCGGACCATTCTCTGTAAACCCTAGAGATGGTTGTGCGTGAAAACCCAGTAGACAGCAGTTTTCTGAAATACTCAGTCCAGCCCTTCTGGCACCAACAACCATGCCACGTTCAAAGGCACTCAAATCACCTTTCTTCCCCCATACTGATGCTCGGTTTGAACTGCAGAAGATTGTCTTGACCATGTCTACATGCCTAAATGTACTGAGTTGCCGCCATGTGATTGGCTGTTTAGATATTAAGTGTTAACGAGCAGTTGGACAGGTGTACCTAATAAAGTGGCCGTTGAGTGTATGTAATTTTAACAGTGTTGGATTTCTACATCACAGGGAATGTACCCATCTCTTTAGATCAAGGAGTATAATTATGTGACATCTCAGGCAGTGTCAAATTCAGGGTCATGAGAGGTCACATGACTAACTAGAAAATTAGGAATGTGCACAGGACTGATACATCTTTCATGTTATGTATATAGCCCACTTTAAGGAGAATCGTTGCCCAAATTCATTCTATATCAGTAGAACAGCCAAGAAAATTTTAACTCTTCCATAGTTATACTTCTTGATATGCTATTGTATATAAGGGCCGCTCCCCCTAATGTCATCATCAGACCCAAGGATGCATGGTTTCTGAAGATTTGTTACAATAAAGCAGAGGCTTATTGTAATCCATGCTATGTAAAAACACCATGTACTGCAATATAGTAGTATTGTGTATTGTGCACTTTATTAAGTGCTAGGCAATGAAGCATCCCTGGATATCTGTGTAAAAATACCTTTGTGTATGTTGTTAGGAGCAACAGAAATGTGCAAAATTTTTAACTTTTATATTCCATGATTGTAACTGGATTAGGACCACTGGGGAAGTCTTTTCCATATGTTGTGGTCTAAGTATTAAAACTGCTCTCTAATCCCTGTCCCCGGGACTTTGCTGTGTTCAGTGAAGAGATCTTACATTGCAGTGCCACCCCCCAGGTCAGGCTGCAATCCTGGAATATAAATGCATTTTCCACAATCCTACAGTCTTTGGTTCTGTATGTTCTAAACTTCTGGTTCTAAGTCTTTCCTTTAAATTAAATCTACCATTACCAAAAAGTAAAAAAACCTGTATATACTCACCTGTCCCCCTCTTCATCTTGCTCCCTTGTCTTCTCTTTATATTGACACACCGGGATCACATATAAAAAGACTTATAATTAGCTGGTCAGAGCAGACAAGATTTCCCGCCTACTGCATGATAGATGCCTCCTTCTCCACACATGTGGCATGCATCATCAGCAGCCCAATGCGCCGGACATCTTGTCCACGTGCTCTGAGCTGCTAATTATAAGTCTTTTTTCTAGGAGATCCCACTTGTGATCCCAAGATTAGAGAAGACAAGTGCCGGGATCAAGATGAAGAGGAGGACAGGTGAGTATGTGTAGGATTTTTTTTTTTTGGTAATGTAGGGGCAGCACGGTGGCTGAGTGGGTAGCACTTCTGCCTTGCAGCGCTGGAGTCCTGGGTTCAAGTCCAACCCAGGTCAACATCTGCAAAGAGTTTGTATACTCTCTCCGTGTTTGTGTGGGTTTCCTCCAGGTACTCCAGTTTCCTCCCACACTCCAAAAAAACATACTGGTAGGTTGTTTAGATTGTGATGGGGACAGGGACCAATTTGATAAGACTATGCGCAGTGCTGTGTAATATGTAGGCGCTATATAAATAAAGAATTATTATTATAGAGTTCCCAGCATGGTACTAAATCACTGTGACACTTATACTATGATCAACATTGTAAATTAAATTATGACAGGGATCCTTTATGTAATGGATTGCGTTCATTTAACTAACCTAAATATATGATGCATCCTGCCTCTGTTGTCACAACTTTCTTTTTTACTTCATCCAACACCTTGAGTTGTGGATTAACTTCAGAAAACAATGTTTCAAGTTTCCCTTTAAGGTAGGTATAATGACCCTGTGATCAAGTTTTCAATTAAGGGTAAGGAATAATATCCACAAAGGTCTTCACAGGTTTCATGTATCTTAGTATAGACTACTAAATCCTACTGACTAATCAACAATAGAACATGAAAGGCAATATCAGTAGAAAAGGATTACTTCTATTAAAAACACAGCATTAGCAGCTTCCTAGTAAGAGGAAATCCCAAGGTAAACAAAACCTGGTTATGAAATTAACTACGAATACTTGAAATCTTAACTATCAAACACTAAAACACAGGGGGATCTAATGATAATATTACATTGTGATATAATATCATATAGCAAAGAAATATGGTTGTTATGGTTTTAGGTATAAAGAACATATATACTGCAAATCTGCCCAAATACAGGACAAGTCTGCCACACTAAATAATTGAGGATGTACACCATTATATACATATTATGTTGTACATTGTACAGCACAATATGTATACAACATATATGTTATATACACTCAGCGGCCCACTTTTAGGTACACACTGTTTCCACAACTGCTCGTTAACATTATTTCTAATCAGCAAATCACATGGCGCAACTCAGTGAATTAGATGTAGACATGGTCAAGACAATCTTCTGCAGTTCAAACCGAGCATCAGTATGGGGAAGAAAGGTGATTTGAGTGCCTTTGAACGTGGCATGGTTGTTGGTGCCAGAAGGGCTGGACTGAGTATTTCAGAAACTGCTGATCTACTGGGATTTTCACGCACAACCATCTCTAGGGTTTACAGAGAATGGTCCGAAAAAGAAAAAACATCCAGTGAGCGGCAGTTCTGTGGGCTGAAATGCCTTTTTGATGCCAGAGGTCAGAGGAGAATGGGCAGACTGGTTCGAGCTGATCACCACCCGTTACAACCAAGGTAGGCAGAAGAGCATCTCTGAACGCACAGTACGTTGAACTTTGAGGCAGATGGGCTACAGCAGCAAAAGACCACACCGGGTGCCACTCCTTTCAGCTAAGAACAGGAAACTGAGGCTACAATTTGCACAAGCTCATCGAAATTGGACAGTAGAAGATTGGAAAAACGTTGCCTGGTCTGATGAGTCTCGATTTCTGCTGCGACATTCGGATGGTAGGGTTAGAATTTGGCGTCAACAACATGAAAGCATGGATCCATCCTGCCTTGTATCAACGGTTCAGGCTGGTGGTAGTGGTGTCATGGTGTGGGGAATATTTTCTTGTCACTCTTTGGGCCCCTTGGTACCAATTGAGCATCGTTGCAACACCACAGCCTACCTGAGTATTGTTGCTGACCATGTCCATCCCTTTATGACCACAATGTACCAAACATCTGATGGCTACTTTCAGCAGGAT
Source organism: Engystomops pustulosus (assembly GCA_019512145.1). Lineage (NCBI taxonomy): Eukaryota > Metazoa > Chordata > Amphibia > Anura > Leptodactylidae > Engystomops > Engystomops pustulosus. Next base: position 87,475,438 of record CM033641.1, read on the forward strand.
AATGCGCCATGTCATAAAGCTGGAATCATCTCAGACTAGTTTCTTGAACATGACAATGAGTTCACTGTACTCAAATGGCCTCCACAGTCACCAGATCTCAATCCAATAGAGCATCTTTGGGATGTGGTGGAACGGGAGATTCGCATCATGGATGTGCAGCCGACAAATCTGCGGCAACTGTGTGATGCCATCATGTCAATATGGACCAAAATCTCTGAGGAATGCTTCCAGCACCTTGTTGAATCTATGCCACGAAGAATTGAGGCAGTTCTGAAGGCAAAAGGGGGTCCAACCCGTTACTAGCATGGTGTACCTAATAAAGTGGCCGGTGAGTGTATATACGCTGTATCTGTGATCTGTATATACTGGCCCACATTTATCAAAAACAGTGCGAACTGCACTAGGTGCAGTGAGAAGGGTGCGTTCTTTATGAATTTGGCACCCCCTGCACTGCTCCGACTGAGTGGACCAACATTTTTTTGGTACTCCTTTAACATAGGGCATGCAACACAATTCTGCCAGACACTGCATGACTAATTTTGTGCACGATCCGATTGTGCACCCTAACGCCCATTTATATGGAGGATTGTGTGTCGCGTCCGGTATAGTGCAGCCACTACACTTCTTAAATAAATGTGCAAGTGGGAAGGGGAGCCCTATTCAGAAGCTTGCTATGGGGCCCTGCCTCTCCTAGTTACCCCCCTGACTGTGTATATGCATGTTCTATAGTAGTATTCAAGGGATTTATATATTTGCCTATCCACAGCTTCTTACACCTGTCACCTGTGTTCTGTGTGCCAAGTAACGCTGAGGGAGCCTGAAAGGTAGTATGATAGATGATCACTGAATGGACAGTGTCAGAGAAGATTAGCATAACACTTCAGCGCCTCCTCTCTGACATTGGAGAGGATTACAATTGTCAGATACTGGGACTGATATCTCTGCAACTTTGGGGACTGGAAAAAAAATTTAAAATGCCCATGAATCTGTGAAGCAGCCCTTAGAGAATGTTATGTTCATCATCACATGTGTGAGGTTCGTTAAAGGCACTCTTTAAAAGCACACACATCCAACTATGATAAGGAAACCCCTTTAACATCATTGTATTTAACAGATTAAAAAACTTTAGAGAGAACATTTTCCTATATATTTATTAGAATTTTTATGTATGATGACCAAACTTTTGGTTAACTCTTGTAATAGAGGGCTGTACATTCACATCTAAATGTCTTTGGATGTACCTATTTGCTATTGTCTATTTGTCTTCATAGTATAGTATTAAAAGATATAAACCATTGGATATTTTTACAAACATTTCAAATTTCACATTGAGGCTGAAAATAACAACAAGAAAATGGCAGCAAGCAGGTGGTAGAAAAGTTACCGTATATTCCGGCGTATAAGACGACCTTTGAAGACTGAAAAATCTTCTGTCTGGTCTGGGGTCGTCTTATACGCCGGTAATTGACCGCCCGGTCAGGTCGCGCTGCATGGAGAGGGCTCACGGGCTGAGCCCTCTCCATAGCCGGTAAGTCTTTGCTGCATATTGCAGCAAAGGCTCACCGGTAACACCTGCGATCGGTGCTAGCACCTATCGCAGGTTTTTTCACAGCGATGGCTGCTGGCAAAGCTGCCGGCAGCCTCAAAAAGATAGCGGCGCATGGGCGATCCGTCTCCATGGTAGCCTCGGGTCTTCCGAAGCTAGTTCGTTTTAACCCCTTCATTACAATGTGCTGATAGCACATTGTAATAAATGAGGAGGAAAATCCCCATATACTGCCATACTGTAGTATGGCAGTATATGATAGGATCGATCAGACAACCTAGGGTTAAAGTACTCTAGGGAGTCTGAAAAATAGTATAAATAAAAATAAAAAAAAGTTAAAAAAAAAATTATAATAAAAAAACTAAAATTTCAAATCACCCCCCCTTCCCTAGAACTGACATAAATATAAATAAACAGTAAAAATCATAAACACATCAGGTATCGACGTGTCCGAAAATGCCCGATATATCAAAATATGATAATGGTTTTTCAATGTGTTTAACCCCGTAACGGAAAATAGTGCCCAAAGTCGAAAATGGCACTTTTTTGCCATTTTGAAAAATATAAAAAAATCTATAAAAAGTGATCAAAAGGTCGTACAGTCCTAAAAATGATATCATTGAAAATATTATCAAATTTCTCAAAAAATGACACCACCCACAGCTCCATACACCAAAGTATAAAAAAGTCATTAGCGCCAGAATTTGGCAAAATCAAAAAAATAATTTTTGTACAGGAGGTTTTCATTTTTGTAAATGTATGAAAACATTATAAAACCTATATATAAATTTGGTATCCCCTTAATCGTACCGACCCAAAGAATAAAGTAGACATGTCATTTGGGGCGCTCAGTGAAAGACGTAATATCTAAGCCCACAAGAAAATGGCGCAAATGTGTTTTTTCACCATTTTCATTGCATTTGGATTTTTTTTCCCGCTTCTGAGTACATGGCATGGAATATTTAATAAAATAAAAATTTAAGGTACAGTATGGTAACATTTACAGTAAAATGGACGATGGTAATGTTGTTGTTGTATGCCTTAAGTTTATGAGCCACAGTTTTCCTGCTATATACCTGCATGTCATAAGAATTTAAATTTAAAAAAGGACCATGTTAAATTCAAATCAGTTTTTTAAAATTTTTAACGGTGTTTTGTATGCGTTGGAAAAGGGGTAGTCTTATACGGCGAATATATCTTAAACTCTATATTTTAACAGGAAAGTAGGGGGGGGGGTCGTCTTATACACCAGGTCGTCTTATACGCCGGAATATACGGTATATATACATTTCATCAGGGTGAAATAATTTGATGTGCTCATATTTTCATGTTGAGATGCTTTGTAAACTAGACATGATATGTGGCCATTATTTGCAAGAACTGGTAAGAATGTCTTATATAAACATTGCTTTCATAAATCTTTACAGGGTAGTACAACTTATGCTACCATGGGAGCAATGAACATGTTTTACCTTTTTTTAACTTAGTGTAAAGATTTACACCTTCTGGGAATGTACATGTAACCTTGGTCTGTTAGTAGTTTAGATTTATTAAAATAACATTTTGCATTATTTTTAAGTGCATGTCCTGTTTCACACATTCCACCTCTCCTCTAGGTCCTCATCATCTGTTCTCAGCTCATCTAATCTTTATGAATCCCAGGTCCCAAGCATTATTTATTTCCATGCCTCTCCTGACATGTCCTTCTTCCATTCATTTTCATGTGTCTTTTTTCAGCCTCTTCTTGTCTTGTTTACTGGTAGTAACAATGGCATCCACAGGCCATAAATCCCATTAATACACATGGATGTCACAGAGAGAGATCTACTGCTCAGAACCTTCTTTTTATACCAATACTGTCAATTTTTATATTTCAAAATTATTTGGCAAATATGAAATACACAAAAATTATGATCTCCTAAATACAATTTGAATATGTAACACACTGCACTTCTCTTTTACCACCGTCCGCAGGAGCAGGATGGGCCTCCGGCTATCAGGGAGGTGCACAACCTTTTCAAGTCTGAGGGCCACATTGTCATATTATTAAACCTTAAAGGGCCGCAATAAAGCAATAAAACACTAAAGCTGACGAAATTGCTAAAGGTTTAGTGTTAATGTTTTGAACTGCAAAAAGATTATAAGCTGTGATGTTCCAGTCCAAGATCCTAAAATAAAAGGATAGAAGGTGAAAATTATGAGAGCAATATCCAGGATAGTAATTGCACATAAAAAGTTCAAACCATCACAAACAGATGCAAACATGGGCACACTTTAAACCAGGGCTTCCAGTAATAGAATTAGGAAAAAACAGCACAGGCAAAATTCATAGAAAAAAGTGGGTCTTTATTCCATATTGAACAGAATTTCTATCAAATACATCATCAAACCATGTATATATAGATGTGAAAAATGAGTATATCAGTCCTATGTATTACATTTTATATTTCATTACCAATTTATACACAATTAAACATATACCATAAAATGCACAGAGGCATAAGACCAGTTAAAGTAATGTGTCATGTAAAGTGCAAAGTGCATTAAAATCTCACCTCAATATGTGGGAGATGTCCCCCCGATCGCTCCATTCGGCCTTAAACAACATCTTTTGTAAACAAAAACCTTAGGCATTCATGAAAAGGACGTCTGGAACGCATATCACAGACGTAAGTATTAGCATGCGTACTTGGCAAAAGCTGATAGGCAGCTTTGATGCCATAGTACCAAAAAACACAGATGCCGGAACTAAACACAGCGCTAAATAAGGTGAGTATAAAACAAAATAACAAAACAAAGGAGAATCCCTATCTGAGCATATCAGCCTATAAAATAATTATATATATACAAAAAGAGAGTTCTGTGACCTCAATACCAAGATACTTATTTAACCCACAATGATAAACGTAATAATAATAAATCATATATTTATGTTATAATAATAGGGTATACATCACTCCCACACTGTGTATATGCAAAATAGATCAATTTTATTTAATCAGATTAAAAATCTGCACACCAAATTTTAGTGTGAGTAGTCTAAAATGTATATAGGGGAATTTCGAGCCTGTGCTAGAGTAAAAAGCAGGAATGTAAACAGTATACAGAAAAAGGGCTTCTAGGCAAATACAGGTTACAAAATGTTTACTGTATATGTCTTATATTGCCAACACAGTGGAAACTTTAACAGCATTAGAATAATGTTCTCAAATCCTGAGTTCCTTGGCACACATTCCCCCCCACCCTGACATGCATTTCGCATCTGCTTCTTCAGAAGGCATGTCTGAAGTGGGGGAAACCTGTTCATTTTAAAACAGCTTTGTCCCATCACCTACCTATGTGTCTAATTGTGGAAAGGAAACTAAGGGACCAGGTCAGGGAACCAGTCATCAGGAAGGTCATTTTTACATGATGACAGGTTTCAATAGCCTCTGGCATGTGGACTTCAAAAATGCATTTGTCATGCATCTGAATAATTCCATTGATTCATTATCATTACCTGGCTCCCTGCCAGCAATGTGTGGTGAGTCCCGGGAAAGGGGGGGGAGTTCAAATGGCACAAGTCAATGTCTCCTCTCTCCTCCTCACTTATAGCCTTACCCCTGCCTCAGCCTCTCCCCTGCTACCTCCCAGCCTATGTCAGCACACTGCCACAAATAATTCTCATTTGTACTACCCCCCCCCCACTGGAGTGACCCAGGTAATTTTATAGAAACAATTCAAATGCATTGGAATTATTCATGTGTACAACAAAGATATTTTTTATGGTTCAATAAAGGTTTATTGATAACAGAATATAACAACAGTACAAAGACCAGGGGACCTACAAATGTTCGGGTTAAACATTTTTAATGAGCTGAGCCAGATGATGTAGCCGGACAGCCGAATGCTAATGGACAGTAGAGGTCGAGGGAGCTTGGACAGACCGAAGAGATGAGCAGGAGACCCAGTAACTGAGTGATACACAGAGGTGGAGGGTGCAAATCAAGATGAAGAGATGAGCAGAAGGCAGCAGTGAATGGAGAGAAGAGTTGGCCCAAGGGCTGTGAGTTTTGCATCCCTGCCCTGGAGAGAAAGCAGAATGTTTCTACCCTCTCCTTTCTTCACTACCTAGTGCTTAACCAGAAGACAATTGGGTCTTGTTTCTTTTGTAAGGATCACACAGTGGAAAACCTAAAAATTAAAAAAATTATTTTAAAAAAGCAACTGAAAATGTACTTTAGGAGTAGAGATGGGCACATTTTTCAAATATCCAATTTGCTGAGTTCGAAGAATTTTCAGACAAAATTCGATTTGACCAGAATCGAATCATGGCGAATCACATTAAAAAATAGGTATTTCCTGGCTGCACAGAGCCTGTAGGGTATTGTAGAACATTGTGCCATGCTCAAATTTGCATAGGGAGCGTGGTTTGGTCTTCAAACAATGCTGTATTTTAGTATGACATGCACATGATAGCCGCCACTCTTAGAATCGCTTTATTCTTCAATTCCATGGGCAGTTACAAGGGCCAACTTAACCAAATAAGTAAAGCAGGAACGCAGCCTGACAAGGTAACATCTGTGCCAGCTCTGATCTGATCTGAGGGCCAAGATCCCACTATAACATCAAAGAGTGCACTCTTTTTACACTGACATCAGATGATTCCATAGATTATGACAGAACCTGTTCTGTTAAATGCTGATACATGTAGAAACCCCCCCAAAAGAGTGGAGAGGGTGTCGGCAGTAATTTTGCATTGACGTCACTGATCATTTTGCCCTTCTTTTCATCTGTCAGTGTCTGCTTAATCAATAATCCATCAGTATTGCTAAAGCCAAAAACAAACAGGAGGTGATCCAAAACAGATATGACCAGTATATGGGATATTTGCGTGTCCTCTATGTTCTGTAACCACTCCTACTTTTGCCTATCAATCCTGAAGCTTTTCATTCCTTCTGACAGATGAAAAAAAGGGTAAACCAAACATAGTGGCAACGTCATAGAGTGGTGGAGGGTGAAAACAGCATTATGGAAATCACAGAGTGTTCCATGGAGACAGCAGTAAGTTGGCAGCAGCATGAGTAAGCTGTAGAGTGGCACAATGACAAATTATGGAGGTGGTAGCAACATTGTAAGCCACAGAGTGTGGAGGTTGCTGGCAGCAGCAGCAGCAGGAGGTCAGAAAGTAGCACAATGACAGAGTGTGGAGGTGGGTGACAATTCCAGTCCCTGGCAAAGATAGTGGGAGGAAGATTGAGCAACTGGCACTCTTGAACTGAGTGACTACTAATGCCGCTGCCTTGCTGAGCCCCTGTGCCACAGGGTCACCCCTGCTGCAACATCTCCTTACTGGGCTGCAACATGTGCCTGCTCCACCTGCCACCTCTCTGTCTGGCATATTGTTTGATCAATTACGTTGATTTGACACAGATCCCCCAAAACGGACACCCTGGACTTTGGGCAAAAATCAGCTATTGAGTACAAGCAGCTAGATGCTAGAGACAGCACACACAGCGTAAAATGATGGGATTGCAAATGGCCGTCTGTGACATCACATAAGCCTGCAGAACTGAAGTTTTCCTGAAATTCTAAACGAATTCCACTTAGAATCGATTCGCTCATCTCTGGAGTCTTTTATGACCTCATTGGGGGGGGGGGGGTGTACAGATAAAAAAAAAACACACTCACATAAACACAATATAAAATTAAGAATTCATATTAATTTGAATTAATTAGTAAAAAAAAATCCCACAGTCATTTCCAATGTTCATTTTCTGCTAATTTGAAAATAAAAAAGTACTAAATTATACATTTAACCAATTAGCGGCGCATGCCGTAATAGTACAGGGCGCGTCGGGTCCTGGTGCATGGAGAGGGCTCATGGGCTGAGCCTTCTACATAGCCGGTGAGTCTTTGCTGAATATTGTGCCAACCGCAGGTGTTCTCCCGCCGATCACGGCGCATGGGTGCTGCCATATTGCTGAGGATCGTCACTCCCCGGGATGTCATAGGGGAGCGGGGATCTGTCGCCATGACAGCTTCCGAAGACCCAAGGCTGACTCGTCTTAATACTATCATTACAATGTGCTATCAGCACTCAAATACTCTTTGTAAATAAAAATGTAGATTTCTCTGCATTTAGGAAATACATTTTCACAAGAAAGGTAGAAATGAAAACATGTTTGGAGATGTTTGGAGATGGACAAACATTAAAATAAAATGATGCAACTAATCCACAAATGAAGAAATCCAATGTATGACTGGACCCTAATAGCTGGACTTATCACCTGAATTCATCCATCTTGTGCTGCTCATTGGAATCATGTGTAGAAAATGTTACTTTTACCTCTACGTCGGTAGCATTTCAATTCTGATTATTGATGACCTAGATAGTCAATGCATCTTTATGGATTTGGTAATTCCATCAGGGAGTTTCTATTATTACATTATTGTGATTATGTTAGGATAATATATATGCACAAAGTGCCAAAACCTACTATTTATATTGCTGTATTAGGAATATAACTTTATATATATAAATATAACTTACCAACAATAACATTGGTAAAATTAATAATAAAAGTCATGAAAATACATCTAAAAGTAGTTGTCAATGTGAATAAATTCATAATGAAATAAAAGAATGTGCTGCATTGTAAGGCACCATCACTAATCCATTAAGACCAATGCCCAATGAACATTTCTAACATGCATGGGTTAATAAAATTTTGAAAACATTTACCTGACAATGTGTGGATATCTTTCTCTTTTTAACTAGTATCATTGTGGGCTCCGCTCATCACTTGTTACCACCGCAACTTTTATTCTGAACCAAACTGATGTTCCCCTATTCTCTCTGGATACAAATACATACTCCAGTAAAAATAAGAATAGTAGCTGTGACTATTGTGTAGTCCCATATTCAGACATACATACCCCATGTGTCTGATCTTATAGTAACTATAATTGTAAGAGACTTCAACAGGAAGTTAGAAAACCGTAAAGCGTCTGCAGGAAAACATAAGGTAATGTCTGTGGGAAACTGTAAGGATAAGGGTATTTTTACTTGACCTTCTCCTGCCCTTGAGCTACTTTCATATAATTAAAAATAATACCTTTAAGTAAAGCAAAATAAAAACCTTACTGCGCATTTTAAGAAAACCAATAACCTTTAAGGCTCGCACAACTAATTGCAAGAACAGCTGCACAGATTCCATTAATACGTTTTCTGTCGTAGTTTTATTTTATTGCAATTCATCATTTTATGCCGCCCTCATGTAAATGTTTTTCTATAATCTGTTTTGTGCTTTTCTTTCTTAATCAAAAGAAAACATAGACAGAACTTATTATAGAAGTCATCTATAAAGACCACATTAACAGACATTTAAGACAATCTCCCTTATTTCACAAGAAAGCAAAATGTTACACATCTGAATAAACTCCTTAAGTACAGTAGGGTCAGGTTGCACTATATTCCCTCCAACACATAGTGGAGCTTTGACAGAAAATTTATGGCTTTCTGTAATATGGTTTATATTTGGCTTAACTTTCTTAAATACCGTGAAGTTTCTCCATTTCCTTATGGCTAAAACTGATATTTACATATGTCAAAATTTTCAAATTAAAGGTAGAAAACTATCATAATGCATCACATCCTTTAGTACTATGCTGTATTTTTCATGCTCTTAAATAACAAATGTCCTCAAAAGGGTTGACAATTCCTTTCCCTGAGAGGAGGATTCCCAGAAAGTAGTTGTAATCTGTAGGGAAACCTATTCAGTGTCGCCACAGGAGGAAATACACATTACATGAAACAAATTATTATAGGCTTGTTGTATAATGGGCCTTACATAGAGAGAATAGCCATATGATGTATATCTGATATGAGAGATTTAGTTTTGTTAGTTCAGAATACCACAAAACAATATTTGAAAGTAGGATTTCTATGACAAATAACCACTTTGAGAGTCCATATAATCTGGTTTTAGTCTGGCGGCAATAGTAAAATGTAAATCTTGCTATTCTACTATTCATGCATAAATCCAATAAGGGTACATTCAGACGGCCGTCTGTGGGGTTGTATATGTGGCTGCAAATTTGACACCGTTCCGTGCCGTACATGAAAAATATAGAGAATGCTTTTCTCTATGGATGGGGGAAGGGTCACCTCCTCTTCCTCTCCAGCTCACAGCGTTACGCCTCCCGGTTGCAGCCAGGTGGGCATAAGGCTGTGTAAATGTACCCAAAAAGTTACTGCTGATAAATAGGGCAGGCTCCAAATAGTATATAATCATAATGTCCTCCTAGCAAGTAGATGTGGTACAGTCTCTAGCTGCCCATGTGCTGCTGGGCTGAGGCATGATTGGATTCTTAACTAGAGCATAGAGAAAAAAGTATAGAAACCAAGACAGTGTCCAAGCAATGCAACGGTCCATATAAAATACTGTAGTGCAATATTCTTGCCCTATGCAAAGAGCTAGTTCAAACTCAATGGGGATATTTATCATACCTGCACGAGCGCCGAGCACCGGCGTATGATAACCCCGCAGCTGCAATTTTGCAGCGCAATGCATCAAGAGGCTTCTACCTGGTGTAGAAATACACCCAAGAGGGCCCTTCTTAGTGTAGAAACACACCATACATCAAGTAGCCCTGCCTGGTTTAGAATTAAACATGGCAGTGGGGCTTTTCACATGTGAAAAGTCGCCGGCAGCAGCGAGTACACCAGCGCAGAGAAAGTAATGCCCCGTGCCAGCCCACTCCTGGCCGCCCGCTCCCTCCGCTCAGCCAGCCTTGCTCCCTCTTCACGCCCCACTGCCATGAAGGTGGTGGATTGGGGCAAATACTCACAAGTGCTAGCAATAAGGCCCTGATAAATATGCCTTAATATCTGCATTTAGGCTTTTGGTACTATAGGGGTTATTGAACATAGATTAGCATAAAAGTCATGGGGCTCACCCTAGTTTCAAAGTAGCCTTTCTCCTATAAGGTAAGTACTATGCCTATTTGGATGTCGAGTAGGGAAATGTGGTGGCTTAAAGCAGGACCAAAAGAAGCACTTCACATTGAGTCTCCTGAAAAGTTTTCAGCTTCCCACAACTCATTGCATATTTTCACATTCCTAGAACAGTAACTAAAGAGATTACCTACATCTGGTTGAAAGAAAATTATATAATTCATTTCTGCCCAATATCTGTTTTTACATATGGGATTTTAAAGTTCTACTATATTTTAATTTGAAAAATATCCATTGAAAATGTAAGGTTGATTTTCCTTTCTTTAAAAACATATATAAGTAAAATTATACAGAACACATGGATGCAGTTATTTTCTAAAATGAATCCGTGAGATGAGTAAGTTAACAAGCAATAAATGTGGGAAACAGGCACATACCTAAATCATAACTTTACTGGTTTTCATCTTAACATCAAAAGTGTGTAACAAGATGATGATACTATCTAGCATCGAGATTGCTGCTATGCATATATAACTCCAAATTACTAAAGGGAAGGTACAAGAAAATAAATATTTAGGGCTGACAGAATTGATGGATAAGATAATTGCGGAATCCAGTTAATTGTATTCCTTGAAATTCTTTGATAATACTACAGGAAATGTGAATACTGTATGTGGAAACCTAAGCAATTCCATGTAATTTAGGACTACATTATGTCTATTACTAAGAATAATATTGTGTGTATAGTTAAAATAATACTTAACACTGATTATAATGGTTACACGGACAACTGATGGTACTTGGAAGTACCAAGGAGGAAAGTCTGTATGGGAAGAGTCCGAAGGGAGGAGTCTGTGGACCAGTGGACCTTCTGGACCACCGCGGGAGATGGTATGAGGCCCGCGGTGGAAGCCAAGGTAAAGGATATGCAGGAAACAGTCCGAGTCTGGGATAGAGGAACACTGGTAACGCTGACACGGACTGGAGGCATCTGGGAACGCTGGAGACAGGAGACATGGAGGCGTCAGGAAACGCTGGAGACAGGAGACACAGATGTGTCTGGAAACACTGGAAGACAGGACACACCAGGAGCGTCTGGGAATACTGGAGACAGGAGATACAGAGGTGTCTAGAAACGCTGGAGACAGGAGACACGGAGGCGTCTGGAAACCCTGGAAGACAGGAGCATCTGGAAACGCTGATGGGTAATAACTTCAACAGGAACCGCTGTGGGAAGTGAGGTGTGGAAACCTTGGAAGTTCCATTAGAATGCTGAAGATCTGGCAGGGAGTAGAGGGAGGTGCCGGATTATAAGGGCGAGGCCAGATTAGCAAACTCCAATCAGGAAGGCGCTGGCACTTTAAGTCCTAGAAGTCGGCACGTTCACCCTAGCAGTGGGAGCGTGCGACCTGGAGGGAAGGAGGCGTGCGGCCTACACGCCTGGCCCCGAGCAGAGCCAGGAGCCTGGAAGGGTGAGTGGGGGCCGGGGGGACATCGCGCCATGTAGGAGGGCACGGGTGTACCCGCAATCTGTACCGAGGATCGCAGGTACGGCCATGACACTGATTGTTTATAACTATAAATATTAAGTCCCACGATCAGCTTGGGGGTAGTGGGCTCAAGGTGGGTTATATTTACCTTACTTATCCCCTGGCTGGGAATGTCCATTTGGTTTTCTATTGGCCTTATCTGCTGGTGACTGGTTTGTAATGTGAAAGTTATTATTTATACACTTAGTACTTGTGTCAAAGTGTAACCCTCATAACTTTGACATTGTATTTAGGTACTAAGCAGTACTTGAGTCACCCTGGTCAGATGGAAATATTTTTATGTTATGCAATGCTAAATTACACTTTATGATCTTCTGGTGTTTAAAAGTTTTCAAGCCTCCCAATAAAATCTCCACTGCTTACTATCCAAATCTTCCCAGTCACATGATGGACACACAACTCAATATATGTGTAAACTGTTCTGCACCATAAATGTGCTGGAACCCTAGAAAGGTTTTAACTAGAGATGAGCGAGCACTAAAATGCTCAGGTACTCGTTATTCAAGACGAACTTTTCCCGATGCTCGAGTGCTCGTCTCGAATAATGAGCCCCATTGAAGTCAATGGGAGACTCGAGCATTTTTCAAGGGGACCAAGGCTCTGCACAGGGAAGCTTGGCCAAACACCTGGAAACCTCAGAAAAGGATGGAAACACCACGGAAATGGACAGGAAACAGCAGGGGCAGCATGTATGGATGCCTCTGAGGCTGCTTAAACGCACCATTATGCCAAAATTATGGGCAACAGCATGTCCATGACAGAGTGACAGAATGAAACTAGATAGCATCTAAAACATCCATTGACCCTGACACTATAGGGGACGGCATGCAGAGGCAGCGGCAGCAGCGGCAGGCTAGAGAGTGTCTTGGCAACATACCCCAAATGGACTCAGGCTTAAAACCAATGGGTGGCAGAGAGGAACCAAAGGAGGTGAGCAAGAAGCGCTCAAATAATATCGGTAAATGATAAAAGTTTGCCAGTATATTTTGTGGATTACACAGCAGGGTGGCGACAAAGTTAACAAGTTTGATGTGGAAGCCATGAAAACAACCCAAAATTCTGCCTGACACAGCTCGTTTGATAAGGGGACCATGTATGGAGGCAGTGAACTAGTAGTAGATTAAAGGTGCTGCAGTTAAAACTATGTTAGTTGGATCTTGGGATGGAGCTGGCGCTCCGCTGCCAGGCGAGCTTTCGCCAATCCAAGCCCCTGTCTCTAGGCTACTCCCCAAACAGCACTTCTAAGAACCTTTTGTATAAGATCAAGTGTAGTAGCGTTCTTATAAGTTTAGGATATGGCGGGTGAGGGGAATGTAAACAGATGCGCAAGAAGCGCTGAAATAATATCGGTAAATGATAAAAGTTTGCCAGTATATTTTCAGACTAATACCTAACCTCCAAAGTTTCAAACGTGCTCTTAAAACCCATTTCTTTAGGCAAGCCTATAACACTCATTAACTGCATGAAGTTTTAACTCTTCTACTAACCCGTCCTGTGTCGTCCTCCCATCTGTTATCCAGCAACCAACAGGCACCAGACTTCTCTGCAGTCCCATTCACCCTGGACCTGGTATATAAGATGACGGCTGAGTGGTTCAAGCGACAGCAATTCCATTTATTATATTTTGTTCTATTCCCTAAGAAGAATGGCTTGACCATTAAATATTCTTTTACCTCGTGTTACCCCATCATCTTCATAAACCGTAAGCTCTGGCGAGCAGGGACCTCACTCCTGTTGTTCCATACAAATGTTGTGCTCTGTTACATTACATTTGTATTTGTTTCCTATGATTTGTAAAGCGCTACGGGAATATGATGGCGCTATATAAATAAAGATTATTATTATTATTATTATTATGGAGGCAGTGAACTAGTAGTAGATTAAAGGTGCTTCAGTTAAAACTATGTTGGATCTTGGGATGGAGCTGGCGCTCCGCTTCCAGGCGAGCTTTCGCCAATCCAAGCCCCTGTCTCTAGGCTACTCCCCAAACAGCACTTCTAAGAACCTTTTGTATAAGATCAAGTATAGTAGCGTTCTTATAAGTTTGGGATATGGCGGGTGAGGGGAATGTAAACAGATGCGCAAGAAGCGCTGAAATAATATCGGTAAATGATAAAAGTTTGCCAGTATATTTTGTGGATTACACAGCAGGGTGGCGACAAAGTTAACAAGTTTGATGTGGAATGCCCTGTAATAGCTCTTGGGCGGTGTGCCTTTTATCGCCTAGGCTCAGCAGTTTGAGCACCGGCCTGCTGTCGCTAGCGACGGCATGCTGCGTGCACCTAGAGCTACCGACTGATGGCGCCATGCCCACGGATGGTAATTCGGAGGAGGAGGAGGTGGAGGAGGGGGTGGAGGAGAGGAGGGATGTAGCCTTTGAGCCTGGAAGAGTAGGCACGAATACCCCTCCAACCACTGGTCACCCCCCCCGGACAGTAGATGACCAAGCCCCATGGTCAGACTCGGTCCCAGCCTCCACCAAGTTAAGTGTAGTAGCGTTCTTATAAGTTTGGGATATGGCGGGTGAGGGGAATGTAAACAGATGCGCAAGAAGCGCTGAAATAATATCGGTTAATCATAAAAGTTTGCCAGTATATTTTGTGGATAACACAGCAGGGTGGCGACAAAGTTAACAACTTTGATGTGGAATCCATGAAAACAACCCAAATTTCTGCCTGACACACCTCGTTTGATAAGGGGACGATGTATGGAGGCAGCTATATGGACGACTTTTGGAGGTAGCAATGGAGACAACATGTGGAGGCTGCTATGGAGACAATTTAATTTGGATAGTGCCTAGAGGAGCAGGTAGGTGGCCCTCCAGAAAAATTGAATAGATTGAGTGACACCATTGTAGTTGGAAGTATTGTAACATAACAGGCATAATAACAAATCTTAGCAAACTGTTGCCTTTCTACACGTAAGCATCCCAGATGCTTCAGTAATCAATAATAGGACCCAATGACTATAAGTAGTTATCACTTATTAATGATTTCTATATCTAGGAGACCCGTTTTCAACACTCACTTAGTCAACTTTGGGGTGATGGTCTTGCTTTACTTATGAAAAAAACAGGATTTAGAATTCTCCGCTTTTTTGAAATTATGAAAGTTTCTGATGCATTAACATAACACCAAAATAACTTGATACCTAACATTTAACGAATGTCTGGCTTTATGTTGATGGTTTTTAAGGAGTCTCTCAGATTGGAGGAAGTTATCAGGACTTAGGTGCGATTTTCACATTTTCGTTAATAATGCAGGAATTGAGGGCAATGTCGGGTGTCTCGGGGATTGATTATATGCAGTAATTTTTTTTTTAATGATTTTAGTGGTAGGAAACCAAGAATAAAAAGTTTATGTTGAAACGGTCTCCGCGATGCCCATACTTATTTCCTCTGAATAGAAAAGCGTGTGAATTACGGAGGATTGGATATTGGTGGAAACAGTGCTTATTCCCAATGAAATCTAGAAGCAACAGTCTAAGGAGCACAGGGAGACTAGGGATCCAGATAGGCTGTGGTCCAGAAGGAAAAAAAAACAATGGAATTGGGAAGGTCCAGATCCAATTTATGCAGCCTGAGATCCGCCCCCAGAATCCCATAGGATCAGAAACCCAGGCTGATTTCAGAAGACACATTAACTTCCCTAAAGCGCCGCGTCCTGAATGCCCGCTCCCCGAGCGAGCCAGCAGGGGTAACTCGATGCCGGACAGGGTGGGCGGGAAAGTATGCAGGAGATGGCAGAAACTCGGGAAGACCGCTAGCATTGTCAGCCAAGAAGGGGAAGGACCAGCCAGACAAGGTTGTCTTTCCTTTAGGAAAGCTACAATTAAGGGAGCTATACATTCCCTGCTAGTTTTGGCTCTATGGGCTACAAATTGACATTCCTTCTCCAAATCCTTATTGTTACTTCATTTCATCTTAGTTAAAACTAGGTGGTTGGTTTTCTGTATGACTTCTGTATGATAGTTGACTCATAGTCGTGACTATATGTATAGTAGAGATCAATTATTTTTAGATTTGTCCAATATTTTCTGGTCATTATCCCCTTGTTTCAAGTTAGAGTTTGACATAATGGAACATTGTTACGGAACATGGCTGGTGCTCCTTGCTGCAATACTTTTTAGGCGAATTCACACTGACGTTATGGAGGAGTATATACGGCGACGATATACGGCCCGACATACATCTCCACAGATGCATGGGGCACGGCGGCACCGTACGCCCTCCGTACCTGGAAAAAGATAGGGACGTCCTATGTTTCCCTTATAGTACGGCGCTGTGCGCCATGAATTCCTATGGAGAGGGGCAGGGGTGAGATGCGCTCACCTCCTCATCATCTCCCCGTACAATGCCGTGCCCGCTACGGTACGGCACAGACGGGGGCAAACGGCAGTGTAAAGATAGCCTTACTTGTATAACTTCCCCACAGGGATTGTGTATACATGTCGAGGATTATACTTCCTGTCCAGGAAAAAGTACCACCACCAGTAACCATATTATAATAGATCCACCACAGAAACAAGTATATATCTCTGTCCCCCCCCCGGTCTTGGCAGAAAGTAAACATATTGTTTCTTGCATCGCTATAGAGACATAAGTCTATCGGGACTGACCGGGCAGGAGGCGGGGTCTCGGTCTGAACACATAGTGGGGATTTGGGGCGCCATCACTGAATCCAGCCATGGGTAGCAGAACAGCATTAAAAAACAACCCAAAAATGTACAATGAATGTCATAAAGGACTATTCTTCAAAATAAAGTTGATATGGTCAGATTTGAAAATCTGGGAAGTAAAAGTGTAAATCTTTGCTGAACATGAACAGTATTGGTGAGGAAATAATCCATATAGAAGTGTCTCTGTCTCAAGCTTATTATAGTAATCTACTATTTGGTGAAACAAGCAGGTACAGTAGAACTGCATACAGATTTAGGATAAGGCTCTTGTTTTAGTCCAATAGGAAGGATATGTTCATATGATTGTATCATTAATAATGTATTTTAATTGTGTGTCAGACATTGTTGATGTAAGATGGTCAACAAGTCTCTTTGGCAATCTGATATCAGAAACCATGGGAAAACAGCACTATATGTACAGCTGGGGTGTTGTAACAGAAGGTTTGTGTGAAGTTCCACATCAAGCTGGAGGAGGAAGGAGAAAAAACACATTCTCACTTTCAGTTTCTCCCATAGGTTAGAACTACGCTTGGTAATCACTCAGTGAGGCAGACAGATTTATCAACGCAGTCTAAAGTTAGGAATATTCCGAGTTGCCATGGCAACCAATTACACGCTCAGCTTCATTTTAACAGTGCTCATGAATATTTTAAAGGGGAGCTGTGATTAGTTGCCATGGGCAAATAAGAATATTTTGACTTTTAGAAGTTGATAAATCTGTCCTAGTATCTAATATGCTTATGTCCAGAGAGGCCACGTGGGGGGCGGAGTAGCCTCTCCGGGAAAGCGGAGTAAAGGCTACTCTGTAGCCAGTCCCCTCAGCGATCCCTCCCTACCTGTGCGTGACCAAGGTAAACTGGCGCACCTCTTGGTGCACAGAGCTCCAGCTTCAGGGCAGCGGCATAAATGATGTGGATATTAATGGGAACTACCATATAGATACCATTATAGGTAGAGTCATGAGTGTAGGTGTCCGTTTAAGCAATCACCTAAGAGGAATGTACCATTAGGCAATTTTCATTGCAACCTTATGGGCCCAGAGCCCATATGGAAACTAGCAACTCAAATTAAGCACCAGTCCATGTGACCTATTGCCTATCAGTTCCCCTCAGATGATGGCTTGGGCTTAGTGGTAAAAGGCCCACAGGCAAAGGACCAATCAGTAAACTTAAAAGGGGTTATTCTGGTGACCAACAAGTTATCCCATCCCCCATACAGTTTTATAGGCCATCAATATGTAAATTTAGGTTTTTATTTTGATATTTATACAGGAAAATACAATTAAGGGCATGGTGCTGATCACTCCAATCTTAGGTCTAGGCAGGGGTCACAGAGGTTGGACCTCACAATCATAATAGGGGGATGATCCAATGATATGGCAAGATTTCTTTAAGATGGCACCTACCTACCCCCTTAATTTTAAAACATGCATATTCCATTGAATAGAAACATGATCTAATTACCAGATTTGTTTGCTCGAGTGTAAGGTAAAAAACTCATCTACTGACATGGTGTGATAATACGGGAGTGTTTTGCTTTTTTTGCTTTATAATCAGCTTTTTAAAACACTTATTTATCATTAAAGATCAAAGAATGTAATGATACCAACTCTTAGTTTAAGAGGAAGTTTACTGTTCCCATTTACTGCGGTCTTGGAAAAATAAGGGTGACAGGCTCCAATCACTTCTACAATGTCCAGATACGCGAACTTGGGCAATGAGCAATAGCCAGGAATCGGTAGCCTACAAGCTTTCCTTTCTTCTTCCTTATCTCAGGCTCATAATAAAAACTTCAAGCAGGGGGCAGGACATCTAGGCCTTCCATGTAATATCTCGGATCTGTTTAGCAAACTACAAAAAAGCAATTATATAATGAGTTGATTTGTATGTGGATTGGTAGTTTATTGACCTGTATATTCTGCATAGGTTTACGAGATCCACTTTATGAACCAAGTGGTTCTCTAAAAATGCTCTTGTACAGGTGGAGCGGTTGTTTCTTTAACCTTCATTTTAATTGAACAATGTATGTTGTAATAAGGGAAAACGCATGTAAAAGCTTCCTATGGGCAAATCAACTATTTGACTTGTATGCTTGAGTAATAGTAGGACAACATAAGATGAGTATGTCAGGTTTCTTACATCCTCTGCAATCTCAAAATATTGATTGGCTTCCTATTAAAAAATAGTCCTAGTGTTGCTTTGGAAAGGAAGACTGGGTTGTGGTCAGGAGAAGTAAAATATTGCACAACACAGCAGAATATGTTTGCCTGCAAAAGTCATGTCTGTACTATTATTTCTTAAAGCCGTTGTTCATATTTTTGCAAATTAATTGTTATGTTGGTATTATAAAAAGTCATACAATTTTCCTATATACTTTCTGTATCAATCCTTACGGTTCCTAGATTTCTTCTTGCTGTTATTCTATAGGAAGCTCTATGTTTACTTCCATGGACAGAACATCTGACGAATGGTCACCACAGATGCAAAGCTCGTTAGTATCATAGAGAGTATCAGAGTCCAGGATAACGAGCTGTGCACTTGTGACCATGGTAAGATTCGGTCCACTGGAAGTAAACAGAAGCTTTCTATCGCAGGACAACAAGCGAGATCTAGAAAACCAGGAGGAATTGATACATCAACGTATTTAGAAAAGTATAAACTTTTTATATTACAAAACAATAATATGAATTGCTGAACTGGGAATGCCATTAAGAAACTGAACAACAACTTCTGGAAGAATGAGATCAGTGTGCTTGTACTTCTGTGAACCTTTACAAAAGACCCAGAATAGGCTTCCCTATCGTAAGTTACCTCCTCTCTTTATTGGGAATATGTGACCTAATTGCAGAGCACACGCCATGAAGTGTTAAGGGGACAGGGGATACATTTCATTACGCTCATTTGTGTTCTTGTACTGGCACTGATGAAAATCTTGAAACTCTGCGCCGTGACAGTATAGATGGGACTGCATATTTACAAGAGGTTAATCAGTCAGTGTTATCCCAGAGGGCGCCGAATGAGGAAAAAACAGCCAAGGCATTCCATCATTTCCTCTATTGTTCTATCTGCAGATAATCTTTCAGCTCTCCTGAGAAAAGCTGTAAATATGAAATGAATGTTCATTGCCAAGAAAAAGTGTGACAGCTTCATGGGCTTCCGCTTTACTTTAAACTAACATTTTGATTGGAAATGAGCCTATTGGCTGTGATATACTGGCGAACAAACAAACAGATGGGTGGGGAGCGTTCATGTGTACTATATCCAAATATAAACAACCTACATTAATGCGTTATATCGTAGATTTATCTCAGATTACACCTAGAAGAATGTGTCCTTTTTTTTTAATTGACGTACAGGTAAAGCTATACTTCATTTCCCTGAAAGACAGGATGATTCCTGGCACTGTGGTTGTTAACACTTTTACCTTTATTCTTATATATTAAAAATCATCATGATCCATACAAGAATTATTTAGCTACATGAATTAGGGAATTGGTTGCTCAAAATCACCAGAAAGTCTTCAATCCCGCAATCTGTCCTATTCTCATGAAAGACATTGTTCAGGATTCAGAGGTAGTGGACCCACTGTACCACCACGAGCAATGATGTAAAAGAACCGGACTCCTGGGAGAGAGGGTGTTAAGTGGCACACGTTTTCCACCAGAGCTCTCGTTGGACTGGCCGCGGTGGGATACACCAGGCACGGTGGCAGCCAAGGCGAGGTTACAGAGTTGTGAGGCAGATTTTGGTCGGGGACAGCAGGAGGGTCAAGACAGGAAGCACAGGATCGGAGTCAAAGAAGATAGAGACAGATGGCAGGGCAGGCAGCGAGGAGTAAAGCAGGAAACGAACCGGGTCAACAACGGAAAAGCGTTCTTAATGACAGGCAAGGGAATACAGCGTCTTCAATAGCAAGAGAGCAAAAAGAAATCACAACGGGCTTTCAAAAGAGGAGACTGGCCTATTTATGAAAAAGCTGGAATGGCTAATGGCCCATCAGAGCAATGAATGCGGCGCGCCAGATTGTGGGAGACAAGGCTGGCACCCGGAGACAGGCGAGTGAAGCTGCCACACCCATGTGAGAGCACAGGTAGGCACACAGGCTCTCGGTGGACCTGAGAGGGAGACAAAACGGGAAATGATAGCGCGCTTCTCCACCGGACTCCCGATACCTCCCTCCACGCTGAAGCGGCCACAGTGCCGCAAAGCCTAGCCTATCTACTCTCTTCCTTAAGTATTTACCATGCAATCCGTGCCTGACGGAAGGTCCGTATGTAGACCGAAAAGTTGTCTAAAAAGTTTTTGGATGGCCCAGCTTATACCTTGTGAAAATAAACTCACTAATTTTCAAACGCAACTAAAGGAGTGCCAAGTCTTCTTAAATATCTATTGATGGTTTGTGTAACCTACTTGAGCACCCTGACAAGACAAACAAAACAAAGGACTGACGTGTATCAACTTAAACATATTGACATGATGGCATCACACAGTTGCCGCAGATTTGCGGTGCCCATCCATGATGCGAAATCTCCCGTTCCACCACATCCCAAAGATGCTCTATTTGGATTGAGATTGGTGACGTGGAGGCCATTTGAGTACAGTGAAATCATTGTCATGTTCAAGAAACTAAGTCTGAGATGATCCAGCTTTATGACATGGCAATTTATCCTGTGGAAAAGTAGCCATCAGATGTTTGGTAATGTGGTCATAAAGGGATGGAATGGTCGCAACAATACTCAGGTAGGCTGTGAGTGTTGCAAGATGCTCATTGGTACCCAAGGGGCCCAAAGAGTGACAAGAAATATTCCCCCACACCATGACACCACTACCACCAGCTTGAACCGTTGATACAAGCAGGATGGACCCTGCTTTCATGTTGTGCCCGCCCCCAAAAAAAATTCTAACCCACCATCCGAAATGTCGCAGCAGCGAAATCGAGACTCATCGACAAGGGCAACGTTGTTCCAATCTTCTACTGTCCATTTCGACGAGTGTGTTGGCAAATTGTAGCCTCAGTTTCCTGTCTTAGCTGAAAGGCGTGGCACCCGGTTGGTCTTTTGCTGGCTGTAGACCCATCTGCTCAAGAGTTCAACGTACTTGTGGTTCAGAATGCTCGTCTGACTACCTTGGTTGTAACGCGGGGGTGGTGATCAGCTCGACCAGTTGCCCATTCTCCCTGGACCTCGGCCATCAAAAGCATTTCAGCCCAACATGAAATGCCGACCACTGGATTGTTTTTTCTTTTGCGGACCATTCTCGGAGAAACCTAGAGATGGTGTGATGGAAAACACAGTAGATCCGCGTTTCTGAATACTCAGTCCAGCCCTTCTGGCACCAACAACCATGCAACGTTCAAAGCATCAAAATCACCTTCTCCCATACGGATGCTCGGTTTGACTGCAGAAGATTGTCTTGGACCATGTCTAATGCCTAACATTATGAGTTTGCCCATTGTGCTTGGCTGTTTAGATATAGTGTTAACGCGGCAGTGGACAGGTGTACCGAATAAAGTGGCCGTTTGTGAGGGTTATGTTAATTTTTTTTAACAGTGTTGGATTTATACATCACAGGAATGTACCCATCTCTTTAGATAAAGGAGTATAATGATGTGAATATTCAGGCAGTGTCAAAGTCAGGGTTATGAGAGGGTCACATGACTTAACTAGAAAATTAGGAATGTGAACAGGACTGATACATCTTTCATGTGATGTAAAGCCCACCTTTTGTTTAAGGAGAATCGTTGCCAAATTCATTCTATATCAGTAGAAACAGCCAAGAAAATTTTAAACTCTTCCATAGTTATACTTCTTTGATATGCTATTGTATATAAGGGTACCGCTACCCCTAATGTCATCATCAGACCCAAGGGAGGGAATGGTTCTGAAGATTTTGTTACATAAAGCAGAGGCTTATTGTAATCCATGCTTGATATGTAAAATCACCATGACTGCCCAATATAGTAGTATTGTGTATTGTGCACTTTATTAGTGCTAGGACAATGAAGCATCCCTGGATATCTGTGTAAAAGACTGTGTATGTGTTAGGAGCAACAGAAATGTGCCAAAATTTTTAACTTATATTCCAGATTTGTAATAACTGGATTAGGACCACGGGGAAGTCTTTTCCATATGTTGTGGTCCTAAGTATTAAAACTGCTCTCTAATCCCTGTCCCGGGACTTGCTGTGTCAGTGAAGAGATCTTACATTGCAGTGCCACCCCCAGGTCCGGCTGCAATCCTGAATATAAATTGCATTTTCCACAATCCTACAGCTTGGTTCCTGTATGTTCTAAAATCTGGTCGACGTTTTACTTTAAATTAAATCTACCATTACCAAAAAGTAAAAAAAACTGTATATACTCACCTGTCCCCCCTTCAATCTTGCTCCTGTCTTCTCTTAATGACACACCGGGATCACATATAAAAAGATTATAATAGCTGGTCAGAGCCAGACAAGATTCCCGGCCCTATGCATGATAGATGCTCCGTCTCCACACATGTGGCCATGCATCATCAGCAGCCCAAGCGCGGACAATCTTGTCCACGTGCTCTGAGCTGCAATTATAAGTCTTTTTTTAGGAAGATCCCAGTGTGATCCCAAGAGTAGAGAGACAAAGGCCGGGATCAAGATGAAAAGAGGAGGACAGGTGCGGTATGTGTAGGATTTTTTTTTTTTTTGGTAATGTAGGGGCAGCACGGTGGCTGAGTGGGTAGCACTTCTGCCTTGACCAGCGCTGGAGTCCTGGGTTCAAGTCCAACCCAGGTCAAACATCTGCAAAGAGGTTGTATCCTCTCCCGTTGTTGGTGTGGGTTCCTCCAGGACTCCAGTTTCTCCAAACTCCAAAAAAAACATACTGGTAGGTGTTTAGATTGTGAGGGGAAAGGACCCAATTTGATTAGATATGCGCAGTGCTGTGTAAATGTAGGCGCTATATAAATAAAAGAAGTATTATTATAGAGTTACCAGCATGGTACTAAATACGGTGACCCTTATACTATGATCAACATTGTAAAGTAAATTATGACAGGGATCCTTTATGTAATGGATTGCGTCATTTAACTAACCTAAATATTATGATGCATCCTGCCTCTGTTGTCAAACTTTCTTTTTACTTCATCAACACCTTGAGTTGTGGGATTTAACTTCAGAAAACAATGTTTCAAGTTCCCTTTAGGTAGGTATAATGACCCTGTGATCAAGTTCAATAAGGGTAAGCAATAATAATCCACAAAGTCTCACAGGTTTCCTGTATTCTAGTATAGACTTAACTAAATTCTACTGGACTAAGCACAATAGACACAGAAAGGCAAATATAGTAGAAAAGGATTACTTCTATTAAAAAACACAGCATTTAGAGCTTCTAGGTAGAGGAAATCCCAAGGTAAACAAACATGGTTATGAAATTAACTACGAATAACTTGAAATCTTAAACTATCAAACACTAAACACAGGGGGATCTAATGATAATATGACATGTGAATAATATCATATAGCAAGAAGAAATAGGTTTTGTTATGGTTTTAGGTATAAGAAAATATATACTGACAAATTGCCCAAAATAAAGGACAAGTCTTGCCACACTAAAAATTGAGGATGATACACCATTATATACATAGTATGTTGTACATTGTACAGCACATATGTATACAAACATATATGTTATATCACTCAGCGGCCACTTTATGAGGTGACACCTGTCCAACTGCTCGTTAACACTAATTTCTAATCAGCCAATCACATGGCGGCAAAACTCAGTGAATTTAGGAATGTTAGACATGTCAAGACAATCTCCGCAGTTTCTAAACCGAGCATCAGTATGGGGAAAGAAGGTTGATGATTTGAGTACCTTTGAACGTGGCTGTTGTTGTGGGTGCCAGGAAGGGATTGGTCTGAGTATTTCGAAACTGTCTGATCTACTGGGATTTTCACGCACAACCATCTCTAGGGTTTACAGAGAATGGTCCGAAAAAAGACAAAACATCCAGGTGAGCGGCAGTTCTGTGGCAGAAATGCCTGTGATGCAAGAGTCAGAGGAGAATGGGCAGACTGGTTCGAGCTGATAGAAGGAACCAAGGTACAACCAGGGTACAACCAAGTAGGCAGCCCAAGAGCAGTCTCTGCAAACGCACAGTACGTTGAATTCGGGGCAGTGGCTACAGCAGCAGAAGACCACACCGGGTCTGGTGCCCTCCTTTCAGCTAGAAACAGGAAACGAGGCTACAATTGCACAAGCTCAGCGAAAATTGGACAGTAGAAGATTGGAAAAACGTTGCCTGCGTCTGATGAGTCTCGATTTTCAGCTGCGACATTCGGATGGTAGGGTCAGAATTGGCCATTCAAAACATGAAAGCATTGGAATCCATCCTGCCTTGTTTTTTTTTTTTTCTATCAAACGTTCAGGTGGTGGTGGGGTGTCATGGTGGGGGGGAATATTTGCTTGGCACCTTTGGGGCACCCCTTGGTACCAATGAGCATGTGCATGCCACAGACTACCCTAGAGTATGTTGCTGGACATGTCCATCCCTTTATGACCACAATGACCCAACATCTGAGGCTACTTCAGCAGGATAATGCGCCAGCATAAAACCTAATCATCTCAGATGGTTTTCGTGAACATGACAAGAGTTCACTGTAATCAAATGGCCTCCCAGTCACCAGATCTCAATCCCATAGAGCATCTTGGGATGTCGTGGAACGGGAGATTCGCATCATGGATGTGGAGCCGACAAATCTGCGGCACTCCCCCCTACGTGTGATGCCATCATGTCAATATGACCAAAAATCTCTGAGGAATGCTTCCGCACCTTGTGAATCTATATTGACTACGAAGAATTGAGGCAGTTCATGAAGGCAAAGGGGGTCCAACCCGTTACTAGCATGGTGACATAATAAAGTGGCCGGTGGTGTTATACCCTGTATCTGTGATCTGGAATACTGCAGCCCACATTTATCAAAAACAGTGCCGAACTGCACTAGGTGCACCCCCCCCCCCCCCACTTGTTGAGAAGCCTGGTGAGTTCTTATGAATTTTGCACCACTGCACTGCTCCGACCTGAGTGGACCAACATTTTTTGGTACGCCTTTAACATAGGGCATGCAACACAATTTCTGCCAGACACTGCATGACTAATTTTGGCACGATCCGATTGTGAACCCTAACGCCACATTTTATGGAGGATTGTGGTACCCCCCCTTGAGTCGTTCTTTATTTGGAGTGGAGTTTGTTGGCCCGGATACCCTACACTTGAGTTTGTACATTACTTGTTTATGGTTGAGATAGTGGGCAGGGGTTTGGAGCCCTAGTTCTAGAAGCTGCTATGGGGCCTGGCCTCTCTAATTGTTACCCGATGCCTGTTTATTGGACTGTTTGTATTATGCATGTCTATGTAGTATTCAAGGGATTTATAGATTGCCTATCCCACAGCTCGTTACACTGTCACCTGTGTTCTGTGTGCCAGTAAAGTGAGGGAGCCGGAAAGGGGTAGGATGGATAGATGATCACTGACTGGAGTACAGGGGTTTCATTGAACGATCGCATATTACATTCTTCGATTGAGTGCGTTTTTCTCGTGTGGATTGGACCGTTTGGGTTTTGGTGTTTTTGTAGTGTGTGGGACTTACAGCGTCAGATACTGGGATTTATGCTAGAAGTCGCCAACTTTGTTGTGTGAGTGGCAAAAATAAAATGCCCACCCTCTCCCTGAATATGTGAGCGCCCTTAGAGAATGTTTTGTTCATCATCACATGTGTGAGGTCGTAAAGGCCACCCACCTCTTGAAAAGCCACACACAATCCAACTCCATGATAAGCGAATCACCCCTCTGAACCATCCTGGATAACAGATAAAAAACTTTAGCACCGAGCACATTTCTTATATTATAGAACGGGACTTAGCGGTATGTTATCTTGTACATCACTACAGTCTAGTGTGTTTGCGATCTCTGGACATAGGCGGGGTATTATTTGGGATAATCTTTGCTTCCGCTTAACTTAAATGTCCTGGACTGTACCACCCTATTGCTATGTCTATTTGTCTTCAAGTCCTAGCATGTTTGATTACATAAGATCACCTAACCTCCCCCACCCCCTACTCCCTCCTACATCACTTCCGACACCCTTTTTTTTTGTTTTTTTTTTTTTGTTTTTTTTTGTTTTTTTTGTTGTTTTTTTCTCTTGTGTTTTATCTCATTTGTGGATTCATTTTTTATTGCATTCGTATACCATTTTCAATATGTTTTCCATTGTAGGCTGACAATAACAACACAACAACACCAAAAAAATAAAAATAAAACATTTGTGAGCAAGCATTTTTGTGGTGGTTGTGATGAAAAAGTTTACGTTTTATTCGGGTATTATAGTTGACGACGTGTGTAAGTTGACTAACCCACATTTCGCGCTGGTCTGGGGTGTTTATCCCCGCCCGGTAATGACCCCCCCCTTACCCCCCCCCCAGCTCCCGGGTCAGGTTCAGCGCATGACCCTGGAGAGCCGGCACACGGGCCTGAGCCCTCTCCATACCGGTAAGTCTTGCCTCTGCCAATATTGCAGCAAAGGCTCACGGTAACACCTGCGATCGGTCGCTCGCACATCGCACGGTAGCACGCTTAGTTTTTGATTGGTGTAGTCGGGCAATCTTAGTACTGAAATGAGCACTGCATTGAGCGTTCACGCCCCCTCCATCATCTATAAGCACAACACGCCGCATCCAGACTCCCAACCCCCAACTCCTCCCCCCCCCCCACCTCTCAGCCCCCCCCGCTCAACCGACAGAACCATGCCGTCTCCTAATTGCCCGTCTCTCTACTGCCTGGGTCTCGAAGACTAGTGTTTTTAACCCACTCTCATTACAATGTGCTGATAGTCACATTGATAAAAATGAGGAGGAAAGAAAATCCCCATATACTGCCATATGTTAGGATTGGTATATGTATATGATAGGCACAAGCTTCTTTGATTACTTCGATCAGACAATTTTGCTCTTAGTGTTAATTTTTAGTTTTAATATTGTATTATGTATTGGGATGGTTGTTTCCTGGAATCCATAACCTGAGCCTGATAAATAAAGAATATAAAAAACACTCCATTTCTCGTAAAAATAACAAACTTAGTATTAATAAAAAAGACATAAATTTCAAATCACCCCCACACTCTTTCCTACAGAATGACATAAATATAAATTAACAGGTAAAAATCATAAACACATCACGCCGTATCGACGTGCTCCGAAACCCAGCTCCACATCGACCCCGCACCCCTCATACTATAACAAACCCGCGACTAATGGTTCCTTTTGTCTCAATGTGTTTACCACCCCCTGTAACCGGAAAATAGTAGGCCCAAAGTCGCAAAGGCACTCTCGTTGCCATTTGAAACAAAACCTAAAAATAATATTAAAAAGTGACCACCTAAAAAGTCGTACAGTCCTAAAAAATGACCCGTTATGCATTGAACATCCAGAACTTATCAAATTCTCAAAAAAATGACACCACCCACAGCCCATACACAAAGTATAAAAAAGTCATTCGCTAGCCAAACGTTTGGCAAAACAAAAAAATGAATTTTTGTTAAGAGGTTTTCCTTTTTGTAAATGTATGAAAACACATTATAAAAACCCCTATATATAAATTTGGCGACCCCTTAATCGTACAGCGACCAAAGAATAACGTAGACATGTCATTTGGGCGCTCAGTTGGGGGAAAGACGAAGATCTAAGCACACAAGAAAATGGCGCACATGTGTTTTCACCATTTGCATTGCATTTTGGATTTTTTTTCCTCCGCTTTGAGTACATGGATTGGAATATTTAATAAAATAAAAATTTAAGGACAGTATGGTAAATTTACAGTTAAAATGGACGATGCGCCGACCCCCCCATTGCTTCTTCCATCCCTCCTGGCAGCATCCTCGGGACTACGAAACCGATCATACCAGCTATCCTATGAGCCACCAGTTTCCTGCTATATACCTGCATGTCATAAGACTTTAAATTTAAACAAAGGGACATTTAATTCAACACTCAGTTGTTTTAAAAATTTTTCACGGGGCTTTGTATGCCGTTCGGAAAAGGGGTAGTCTTATACTGGCGAATTTATGATCTTTAAACGCTATTTGTAAAGGAAAGTAGGGTGGGGGGCTGTCGTTATTATACACCCAGGTCGTTTTATACGCCGGAATATACGGTATATATACATTTCATCAGTGTGAAATATGTGATGTGCTCATATTTCATGTTGAGATGCATTTGTAAACTAGGACATGATGTGGCCATTATTTGCAAGGAACTGGTAAGAATGTCTTATATAAACCTGCTTTCATAAATCTGTACAGGGTAGTACAACGTCTGCTACCATGGAGGCCCTGAAAATGTTTTATGTTTTACTAGTGTAAGATACACCTTCTGGGCATGTTACATGTAACCTTGGTCTGTTAGTAGTTTCGATTAAAAAATAACATTTGCATTATTTTAAAGGCAGTCCGTTTCACACATCCACCTCTCCTCTAGGTCCTAACCTCTGTTTCTCAGTCATCTATCTTTATGACCCAGGTCCCAAGCATTATTTCTTCCATGCCCTCTTGACATGTCCTTTTCCATTCATTTTCATGTGTCTTTTTCAGCTCTTCTTGTCTGTTTTACTGGTAGTAAACAATGGCATCCACCGGCCACAACTCCCATTGAATACACTGGACTCGCCTGTCCCACCGGAGAGATTCTATGCTCAGCCACCTTCTTTTCCTATCCCTACTGCCTCAATTTTCATTTCCCTTCTTTGGCCAATATGAAAATATCCCAAAATTCGTGCAGCAGCGCCCCTAAATACAATCTTGGTGATCTGAATTATCTCCTCACCACATGACCTTACTGCCAACACCTTCCCCGGTCCCCCGCAGGAGCGGCTGGTCCCCCTCCCCCGCAGCCACCTCCCACCCCCCCCCCGGGGCCCGCCCCCCCCCCGGTGCCCACCTTTTCCAGCTGCGGCCCCTTGTCCTTCTCCCCTTCCCGGGCCGCCCCCACTCAAGCCCACGGACCCATCGCGACTATGCTTATGACTGATGTCGGGTCTTATCGGTGGTTAGTGTTTGTCTATGTTTTTGTGATATTCGAAATTAGTCTCCCTGTCTGTGTGTTTGTGTTTTCTGTTCAATTTTTTTATTTGTGTTGCGCCACCGGATACCCTACAACCCTCATCCTAGTGGTGTGATTAGCCATTGGTTTTGCAATTAGACGAGTCTGGGTTAATATTCCTTCCCCTGGCTCTCATAGCTCGCTCACTTGCATCCTCACAACCCGTCCCAAAAATTTCTGGCACACCCCAACAGATGGAACAGTGGCCCCCGCCACACCTTTATATTACCCAAGGGTTCCGTTGCTTCAGTTGTGTCGCTATCCTATTACCTCAGACACTTCCCGCGTAAAACCATGCCCAACATGGCAATCAAATAGTCGAACAAGGGGTTCTTTTATTCCCTCCTACTGAACCGACTCCTCGTATCAATACGATTCTCCTCATACCCTTGGTTCTATATCGGAGGACCTGTTTTGTGAAAATTCTGGAGGATATCAGGTTCGCTGTGGTATGTAGCTACATTTTTTTAATTTCATTCCCATTTCAAACAATTAACACCCACCCTCATTACCCATAAAAGGCACAGAGGCATACGCACCCCGGTTAAAGTAATATGGGTTCATGTAAAGTGCAAAGTGCCTTACACCCCAAAGTTCAACCACTCAATACTGGGAGATGTCCACCCCCCGATCGCTCACCCATCTAGCGCCATTAAACAACATCTTCTGTAAACAAAAACCTTAGGCATTCATGACCCCAAGGAGTCTGGAACGCATATATCACAACGAAGTATTAGATGCGTACTTGGCAAAAGCTGCCCATGGCAAGCATCTTTGATGCCACCTAGTACCAAACCCAAAACACAAGATGCGGAACTAAACAACACAGAGCTTACATAACGCCGCCGGAGTTAAAACAAATAAACCAACCAAACACAACGACAGACTCCCTACTTCCCCCTGAGCACCACCACCCCCTCAGCACCACGCATAACACACACCATCCCTATAATATTACAAAAACCGAGCCCCCGTTCGGTGACACTCAATACACAAGGAGATACTTATTTACCCACAATGAAAACGTAATAATAATAAATTAATATATTTTATGTTATACTAAAGTCGCCTATACATCACTCCCCACACGTGTATAGAAAATAGATCAATTTTACTTTAATCAGATTAAAATCTGCACACCAAATTTTAGTGTGTGAGTAGTCTAAAAATGTATTATCAGGGGCATTTCGAGCCCTGGATAGAGTCAGTGTAAAAAGCAAGGAAACAGAGGAATTGTAAAAGATACCAGAACAAGGGCTTTAGGCAAATACATGGGTACAAAAATGTTACTGTATATGTCTTATATTGCCAACACAGTGAAAACTTTAACAAGCACTTAGCAAATAAGGTTTGTTAGTTTTTTTGAGACTCCTGGTTCCTTGGCTATTTTACTTATTTTCCATTCCCCCCATCCCTGACATGCATTTCGCATCTGAGTCTTCAGAAGGCTATGTGCTGAACTGGGGGGAAACCTGTTCATTTTAAACAGCTTTGTCCCATAACCTACCCTATGTGTCTAATTGTGGAAAGGAAACGAAGGAGACCAGGTACGGGAACCAGTCATCGGAAGTAATGTTGTTGGTAACATTGAGGACAGGTTTCAATAGCCTCTGCATGTGGACTTCAAAATTAATTTGTTCAGTTGGCATTCTGAAGTATTCCATTGGTTCATTATCATTACCTGGATTCCTTTGCCAGAAAGTGTGGTGTACGGGACCGGAGGTTTTTAGGAAAGGGGGGGGGTTCACATCAGATGGTACTAAAGTCAATTTTGTAGTTCACTCTTTTGTCTTGTCTCTTTATGTGGTCAATTAAAGCCTACCCCTGCCTGCTATTGTACCTTGTTCCCCTGCTACTCCCAGCCTAGTCAGGGCTCACACTGCCACAATAATTCTCATTGTACTACCCCTTTTCCCACCCACTGGATTTGTGGATAATGTCCCATTGGAATTTTATAGAAAACAATTCAAATGCATTGGATTTTTTTTTTTTTATTTATTCATTCGTTTGTACAAACAAAGATATTTTTATGGTTCAATAAAGGTTTATTGATTAACTATTGGAATATAATACGTACAAAGACTACAGTGGACCTACAAATGTGTTCGGGTTAAAATTTTTAATGAGCGAGCCAGGGATGTAGCCGGACAGCCGAATGCTAATGCGACAGTAGAGGTCGAGGGAGCTTGACAGACCGAAGAGATGAGAGGAGCACAGTAGTAACTGAGTGATACACCGAGGTGGCGGGTGCAAATCAAGATTGAAGAGATGAGCAGAAGGACAGCGAGTGAATGGAGGAGACAAGATTTTGGCCCAAGGGCTGTGAGTTTGCATCCCTTGCACTGGAGAGAAAGCAGAATGTTTCGACCCTCTCCTTTCGTCACTACCTGTGCTTAACCAGAAGACCAATTGGGTATTGTTTCTTTGTAAGGATCACACAGTGGAAAAACCTAAAAATTAAAAAAATATTTTAAAAAAGCAACTGAAAAGACTTTAGGAGTAGTAGAGATGGGAAATTTTTCAAATATCCAATTTGCTGAGTCGAAGAATTTCAGACAACAATTCGATTTACCAGAAATCGAATATGGCGACTCAACATTAAAAAATAGGTTTTCCTGGCTGCACAGAGCCTGTAGGGTATTGTAGAACATGTGCCATGCTCAAATTTGCATAGGGAGCGTGCGTTTGGTATTCAAACATGCTGTATTTAGCTTGACAGACAACATTGATAGCCGCCCCACTCTTAGAATCGCTTTATTCTTCAATTCCATGGGGCAGTTACAAGGGCCACCTTAACCCAAATAAGTAAAGCAGGAACGCACAGCTGACAAGGTACACATTGTGCAGCTTCTGATATGTATCTGGGGCCAAGATCCCACTATACATCCAAGAGTGCACTCTTTTTACCTGACATTCAGATTGATTCCAGATAGATTATGACAGAAACTGTTCGGTTAAATGCTGATACAGTAGAAAACCCCCCACAAAAGAGTGGAGAGGTGGCGGCAGTAATTTGCATTGACGTCACTGATCATTTGCCTTCCTTTTCATCTGTCAGCGTCTGCTTAATCAATAATCCACAGGATTGATAAAGCCAAAAACAAACAGGAGGTGACCAAAACAGCATGTATTATGACCGATATGGGATATTTGCGTGTCCTCTATGTTCCTGTAACACTCCTACTTTTGGCCTATCATCCTTGAAGCTTTTCATTCCTTCTGGACAGATAAAAAAAGGGTAAACAAAACATTAGTGGCAAAGTCATAGAGTGGGGACGGGTGGGAAATGAAAACGCATTATGAGAAACACAGAGTGTTCCATGGAGACCAGAGTAGTTGGCCAGCAGCATTTGAGTAAGCTGTAGAGTGGCACAATGACCAAATTAGGAGGTGGTAGCAACATTGTAAGCCCACAGGAGTGTGGAGGTTGCTGGCAGCAGCAGCAGCAGGAGGTCAGAAAGTAGCACAAAGGACAGGAAAGTTGGAGGTGGTGTGACAATTCCAGTCCGGCAAAAGATAGTGGGAGGAAGATGAGCAACTGGCACTCTGAACTGCGTGACTATATGCCGCTTGGCCTTGGAGCCCTGTGACAACAGGGGGTCACCCTGCTGCCAACATCTCCTTACTGGCTGCAACATGTGCCTGCTCCACCTGCCACCTCTCTGTCTGGCATATGTTTGATCAATTACGTTGATTGACACGATCCCCACAACGGACACACTGGAACTTTGGGCACCAAAAAATCAGCTTTGAGTACAAGCAGCTAGATGCTGAGACCGCACACACCAGCGTAAATGATGGGATTGAAAATGGGCCGTCTGTGACATCACATAGCCTGCAGAACTGAAGTTTTTTCCCGAAATTCTAAAACGAATTCCACTTAGAATCGATCGCTCATCTCTGGAGTGTTATGGACCTCATGGTGGGGGGGGGGCGGGGGTGTACAGATAAAAAAAAACCACTCACATAAACAACAATATAAATTCAAGAACTTCATATATTTGCATTAATAGTAAAAAAAAAAATCCCACAGCATTCCAATGTTCATTTTCTGCTAATTTGAAAATAAAAAAAGTACTATAAATCCAGTAACCAATTAGCGGCGCATGGTAATAGTACAGGGCGCGTCGGGGTCTGGTGCATGGAGAGTCTCATGGCTGAGCCTTACATAGCCGGTGGAGTCTTTGCCTGAATATTGTGCCAACCGGCAGAAGGTGTTCTCCGCGATCACGGCGCGGTGCTGCAATATTGCTGGGGATCGTCACTCCCCGGGATGTCATAGAGGGAGCGGGGATGGTGCCCTGACAGCTCCGAAGACAAAGGCTGACTCGTTCTTAATACTATATGACAATGTGCTATCAGCACTCAAATACTCTTTGTAAATAAAAAATGTAGATTCTCGATTAGGAAATACATTTTCACAAGAAAGGTCGAAATGAAACATGTTGGAGTGTGTGGAGATGGGACAAACATTAAAAAATAAAATGATGCAACTAATCCACAAATAAGAATCCAATGTATGACTTGGACCCCTAATAGCTGACTTATCACCGATAATTCTTCCATCTTGTGCGTGCTCATTGGAATCATGTGTAGAAAAATGTTACTTTTACCTCACGTCGGTTAGCATTTCAATTCGGATATTAGACCTCCTAGATAGTCAATGCATTCTTTATGGATTTGGTAATCCTCAGGGGTTTCCGTATTAACATTATGTGATTAGTTAGGATAACTTATATGCACAAGTGCCAAAAAACCTAATTTTATAGCTGTATTAGGATATAAACTGTATATATATAAAGATAACCGTACCAACAATAACATTGGTAACATTAAAATGAAAAGTCATGAAAAGACATCTAAAAGTAGTTGGTTCAAGGTGAAAATCATAAGAAATAAAAGGAATGGTGCATTGTAAGGCACCATCACTAAATTCCATTAAAAGACCAATGCCAATGAACTTTCTAACATGCATGGGTTACTAAAATTTTGAAAAAATTTACTGACAATGTGTGGATATCTTTCCTTTTTAACTAGATCATTGTGGGTACGCTCATCACTTGTTACCACCGCAATTTTATTCTGAACCAAACTGAGTCCCCTATTCTCTCGGGATTACAAAACATACTCTTCGAGTAAGTAAAAAAAGAATAGTAGCTGTGACTATTGTGTAGTCCCATATTCAGACATACAGACCCCATGTGTGCTGATCTTATAGTAACGATAATTGCTAGAGGACTTCAACAGGAAGTTAGAAACCGTTAAAGCGTCTGCAGGAAAAAACTAAGGTAATGTCTGGGGAAACTGTAAGGATAAGGGTTTTTATTTACTTGACTTCTCCTGGCCCTTGAGCTACTTTCATATAATAAAAATAATACTCTTAAGTCAAGCAAAATAAAAAACCTATGCGCATTTTAAGAAACCAATAACCTTAAGGCTCGCACCACAACTAATTGCCAAGAACAGCTGCACAGATTCAATTAATACGTTTTCTGTCGTAGTTGTATGATTGCATTCATCATTTTATGCCGCCATCATGTAAATGTGTTTCTATATCTGTTTTTGCTTCTTCTTAATCAAAAAGGAAAACATAGACAGAACTTATATAGAAGTCATCTATAAAGAAAAAACATTAACAGGAATTTAAGCAATCTCCCTTATTTCCCAAGAAAGCAAAATGTTACACATCTGGAATAAAACTCCGTAAGTACGTTAGGGTCAGGTGGGCCAATATATCCCTCCAACACATAGGGGAGCTTTGAGCAGAAATTTATGGCTTTATGTAATATGGTTTATATTTGGCTTAACTTTCTTCTTAAATACCGTGAAGGTGGCTCCATTCCTTATGCTAAAACTGATATTTAAATATGTCAAAAATTTTCAAATTATTAAAGGTAGACAAACTGATCATAAGGCATACATCCTTTAGTACTAGGCGTGTATTTTTCTGCCTCTTAAATAACAAAATGTCCTAAAGGGGGACAATTCCTTTCCCTGAGAGGAGGGATCACCAGAAAGTAGTGTATCTGTAGGGAAACCGTATTCAGTGTCGCCACAGGAGGAAATACACCATTAAATGAAACAAATTATTATAGGCTTTTGTATTAATGGGCCTTACATAGAGGAATAGCACAATGATGTATATCTGATATGGAGAGATTTAGTTTGTAGTTCAGAATGAATACCACAAAAACAATTTTGAAAGTAGGAGTTCTATGACAAATAACCACTTTGAGAGTCATATAATCTGGTTTTCGTTGGCGGCAATAGTTAAAATGGCAATTTGATATTATACTATTAATGCATAAAGCCAAAGAAGGTACTTCAGACGGCCCGTTGTGGGGTGTATATGTGGCTGCAAATTTGACACCGCTTCGTGCCGTTTACATGAAAAAATATAGAGGAATGCTTTTCTCTAGGATGGGGGAAAGGGTCACCTCCTCTCATCTCCAGCTCACAGCGTTACGCCTACCGGTTGCAAGCAAGGTGGCATAAAGGCTGTGTAAACTGTACCCAAAAAGTTACTGCCTGATAAATAGGGCAGGCTCCAATAGTATATAATCATTAATGTCCTCCTAGCAAGTAAGATGTGGGACAGTCTCTAGTGCCCAGTGCTGTCTGGGCTGAGGCATGATTGGATCTTAACGTAGAAGCATAGAGAAAAACGTATAGGACACCGGACCGTGTCCAAAGCAAGGCAACGGTCCATATAAATACTGTAGTTGCAATAGTCTTGCCCTATGCAAAGAGCTAGTCAAACTCAATGGGGATATTATCATTACCTGCACGAGGCGCGAAAGGCACCGGCGTATGAAACCCGCAGCTGCAATTTGCGCGCAATGCATCAAGAGGCTATACCTGGTGTA
Organism: Engystomops pustulosus; assembly: GCA_019512145.1. Classification (NCBI taxonomy): domain Eukaryota; kingdom Metazoa; phylum Chordata; class Amphibia; order Anura; family Leptodactylidae; genus Engystomops; species Engystomops pustulosus. The sequence continues at coordinate 87,512,137 of CM033641.1, forward strand.
GAAATACACCCCAAGAGGGCTTCTAGTGTAGAAAACACACCAAAATCAAGTAGCCTTCCTGGTTTAGAAGTTAAACTGGCTCCAGCTGGGGCTTTTCACATGTGAAAAGTCGCGGCAGCAGGAGTACACAGCGCCAGAAGAGTAATGCCCCGTTGCCAGCCCACTCTGGCCGGACGCTCCCTCGCTCAGCCAGCCTTGCTCCCTTTGCACGCCCACTGCCATGAAGGTGGTGGATGAGTGGGGCAAATCTCACAGTGCTAGCAATAAGGGCCCTGATAAATATGCCGTAATTCTGCATTTGGCTTTTGGTACTATAGGGGTTTATTGAACATAGCTTAGAATAAAAGTCATGGGGCTCACCCTGTTTCAAAGTAGCCTTTCTCCTATAAGGTAAGTACTATGCCTATTTGCATGGTCGAGTAGGGAAATGTGGTGGCTTAAAGCAGGACCAAAAGAAGCACTTCACATTGAGTCTCCTGAAAAGTTTGCAGCCCAACAACTAATTGCATATTTTCACATTCCATAGAACAGGAACTAAAGGATTACCGACATCTGGTGAATAAAATTTATATTCAGTTCTGCCCTAAATCTGTTTTTACATATGGGATTTTTAAAAGTTCTCTATATTTTAATTTGACAAAATATCCATGAAAAATGAAAATGTTATATAAGGGTTGATTTTCCTTTCTTGTAAAAACAGATACTAAGTAAAATTATACAGAAACACATGGATGCAGTTATTTTATAAATGAATCCGTGAGATGAGTAAGTTAACAAGCAATAAATAGTGGGAAACAGCAACATACCTAAATTCATAACTTTATGGTTTTCTTTACACAAAAGAGTGTTGTTGTACAAGATTAGAGACTATCTAGCATCGAGATTGCTGCCTATGCATTTATAAACTCCACATAATAAAGGGAAGGTTTTTTTACAAGAAAATAAATATTTAGGGCTGACAGAAGGAATGATGGATAAGATAATTGCGGGAGGGAATCCCAGTTAATGTATTCCTTGAAATTCTTTGATATACTACAGGAAATGTGAATACTGTATGTGGAAACCTAAGCAATTCCATGTAAATTTAGGACGACATATGTCTATTACTAAGGAATAATATTGTGGGTATAGTAAACTAATACTTAAAGATTATCTGGATTACACGGACAACTGATGGTACTTGGAAGTACCAAGGAGGGAAAGTCTGTATGGGAAGAGTCCGAAGGGAGGAGTCTGTGGACCAGTTGACCTCGGGACCACCGCGGGAGATGGTATTTATGAGGACCGCGGGGGAAGACAAGAAAGGATATTGCAGTGAAACAGTCCGAGTCTGGGGGATTAGAGGAAACCCTGGGGGTAACGTGACACGGAAATGGAGGCCATCTGGGAACGATGGAGACAGGGACATGGAGGCGTCAGGAAACGCTGGATGGAGGACAGGAGACACAGAGGGTCTGGAAACAATGGAAGACAGGACACACCAGAGCGTCTGGGAATACTGGAGACAGGAGATACAGAGGTGTCTAGAAACGCTGGAGACAGGAGACACGGAGGGGGTCTGGAAACCCGGGGAAGACAGGAGCATCTGGAAACGCTGATGGGTAATAACTTCAACAGGAACCCGGCGGTGGGAAGGGAGGTGTGGGACACCTTGGAAGTTACATTTATTCATCACCCTCCGCCCCCTTTATCCTTACTGTGACTTATCCCCTTGCTTCCCTCTTTCACAGGTACCTCCCCCGCTCCCCTTTTCCTGCCTTCATTTCCTCTATCCCTGCTACTTTCATCTATCTCACACGCTTTCCCATATTAAGCTCTCCACAAGGCGATACTTCAGCCGGGCTTCTACATAGCAAGACACTTAGAGGAGATCAATAACAAACCACAATATATCTCCGTCAACATTTATGCTGAAAGATTATGGCAGGGAGTAGAGGGATGGGTGCCGGATTATAAGGGCGAAGGCAGATTAGCAAACTCCAATCAGCGAAGGCGCGGCACTTTAAGTCATAGAAGTCGGCACGTTCAACCTAGCAGTGGGAGCGGCGACCTGGAGGGAAGGAGGCTGAGGCCTACACGCCTGGCCCAGAGCAGAGCCAGGAGCAGGGAAGGGTGATGTGGGGGCCGGGGGGACATCGCGGCATGAGGAGGCCACGGGTTGTGTACCCGCAATCTGTACCGAGGATCGCAGGTAAGGCCATGACACTGATTGTTTAAACTATAAAAGTAAAGTCCCACGATCAGCTGGGGGTTAGTGGGCTTCAAGGTGGTATATTGTACCTTACTATCCCCTGGCTGGGAATGTTCCAATTTGGTTTCTATTGCCTATCTGCTGGTGACTGGTTTGTAAGTGAAGTTATTGATTTATACACTTAGTACTTGTGTCAAAGGTAACCTCAACTTTGACATTGTATTAGGTACTAAGCAGAGAGTACCTTGAGTCACCCCTGGTCAGAAGATGGAAATATTTTTATGTTATGCAGATGCCTGAAATTACCACTTTAGATCTTCTGGTTTAAAAGTTTTTCACGCCTCCCAATAATAATCTCACTGCTTACTATACACCAAAATCTTCCCAGTCACATGATGGACACAAAACTCAATATATGTGTAAACGTTCGGCACCATAATGTTGCTGGAACCCTGAAAGGTTTTAACAGAGATGGATGCGTAGCACTAAAATCTCAGGTAACGTTATTCAGAAGAACTTTCCCGATGCTCGAAAGGTGATCGTCTCGAATAATGAGCCCATTGAATCAATGGGAGACTCGAGCAATTTGTCAAGGGGACCAAGGCTCTCACAGGGAGGAAGCTTGGCAAAACACCTGGGAACCTCAGAAAAGGATGGAAACACCACGGAAATGGACAGAAACCAGCAGGGGCAGCATGTATGGATTGATCTGAGGTGCTTTAAACCACCAGTATAGCAAAAGTATGGCAAAACCAGAGTCCATGAAAGAGTGACAGATGAAAACAGATAGCATTAAAACATCCATTACCTAGACACTATTAGGGGCGGCATGCAAGAGGCCGGCAGCCGCGGCAGGCTAGAGAGTGTATTGGCAAAAGTACCCACAAATGCGAACTCAGGCTAAAACCAATGGGTGGAAGAGAGAACCAAAGGGTGAGCAAGAAGCGCTCAAATAAATATCGGTAAATGATTTCAAAGTTTGACAGTATATTTTGGGATATTACACAGCAGGTAGGTGGCCGACCAAATTGTTAACAAGTTTGATGTGGAGCCATAAAAAACAACCCAATCTTGAAAACACCCCAAAATTCTGCCTGACACAAGCTCGTTTGATTAAGGGGACCATGTATGGAGGCCAGTGAACTTAGTAGTAGATTAAAGGTGACTGCCAGTTAAAACTATTGTTAAGTTCGCGATATTGATCTTGGGATGGAGCTGGGCCGCTCGGCTAGCAGCGACGCTTTCGCCAATCCAAGCACCCCCTCTGTTCTAGGCTACTCCCCACACAGGCACTTCTAAGAACCTTTTGTTAAGATCAAGGTAGTAGAGTTCTTATAAGTTTAGGATATGGCGGGGGAGGGGAATGTAAACAGAATGAGCAAGAAGCGCTGAAATAATATCGGTAAATGATAAAGTTTGCCAGTATATTTCAGACTAATAACCTAAACCTCCAACAGTTTAAAACGTGCTCTAAAACCATTTCTTTAGGCCAGCCTAGAACACTCATTAACGCATGAAGGTTCCCCTCGCACCTCTACATACTTTGCTCCAGCCCCCTCAGGCTCCCGCCCTAGCGCCGTCCATCTGCAGCCACATCCCCCTATCCCCCTCCCATGTGCATTTCCCTCGTTTTCTACGTCTTACTGCCCTCCCCCCCCCCCTTTCCCTTATCTCCCTTACTGCCCGTTTCACAGCCGTTTACTTCAGCCCATTATCTCCCACTACCCTCTCTGTTTTGGTCTTTGCGATTTCTTTTCTTTTATCCTATACCGTCCCCCCATTCCCCCCAACCTCATCCGTCTCCATGTGCCATCCATTCCTCTCCTCCTCATTGTCTCATCATTCTGCCATTTCTCCATTTACCTCCCTCCTTCTCGATCCTCATCGTATATCTTTAGTCCCAACCTTAATCCCTCATACTTTGCCCCAACCCCCATTTCCCTCTAAAGTTTTATCCCATCCCTTCCGTCCCCTCTTCCGCCACTATTTTCTTTCTTCTGTCTCGTCTTCTTCCCTCTCTCCCCTCTTACCCACCCGTCTTCCTTTCTTTGCGCCCTATCCCTCCCCGCTCTGCACGCCCCCCAACTCTTCTACATACCGTCCTGTGTCGTCCCTCCCATCTGTTATCCAGCAACCAACAGGCACCAGACTCTCTGCAGTCCCATTCACCTGGACCTGGTATATAGGATGACGGCCTGGTGGTTCAAGCGACAGCATTCCATTTATTATATTGTGTTCTATTCCCTAAGAAGAGAAGATGGCTTGACCATTAAATATTCTTGTACTCGTGTAACCCCATCATCTTCATAAACCGTAAAGGGCTATGGCGAAGCAGGGACTCACTCCGGTTGTTCCATACAAAATGTTGTGCTCTGTTACAGTACATTTGTATTGTTCCTATGATTTGTAAAGCGATACGGCTATTGATGGCGCTTATAATAAAGATTATAGTATTAGTATTATATGGCTTTTGGCAGGTGAACTAGAGAGTAGATTAAGTTGCTTCAGTTAAAACTATGTTGGATCTGGGATGGAGCTGGCGCTCCGCTTCCAGGCAGCTTCGCCAATCCAAGCCCCTGGCTCTAGGCTACTCCACAAAACAGCACTTCTAAGAACCTTTTGGATAAGATCACGTTATAGTTAGCGTTCTCTATATAAGTTTGGGTTTATGGCGAGTGTGAGGGGAATGTAAACAGATGCGCAAGAACTGAGCGCTGATAATAATATCGGAAAATGATAAAAAAGTTTGCCGTATATTTTGTGGAATTACACAGCAGTGGTGGCGACAAAGTTAAACCAATGTTTGATGGGATGCACTGTAATAGCTCTTGGGCTGGTGTGCCTTTTTCGCCTAGGCTCAGCAGTTTGGCACCGCGCTTCGTAGCGACGGGCACTGCTGCTGCTGCCATAGAGCTACCGACTGATGGGAGCCATGCCAACGGAGGGTGAATAGGAGGAGGAGGAGGATGTGGAGGAGGGGGGGAGGAGGAGTGAGGGGAGGTATAGTAGGCCTTTAGACCTGGACCGAGGCTAGGCCCCGAAAATCCTCTGCGTCGGGCAGTACGCCCCACAGTAGTATATGACCCAGCCCCATGACAACGCGGTCCCAGCCTCCACCAAAGTTAAGTGTAGTAGGTTCTTATAAGTTTGGGATATGGGTGGGGTGGTGGGGCGTGAGGGGCAGAATGTAAAACAGACAGTGCGCAAGAAGCGCTGAATAATATCCGTAAATGGTAAAGTTGCCAGTATATTTTTGGGATTACACAGAAGGGGGACGACAAGTTAACAACTTGATGTGAGAATCCCATGAAAAAACCCAAATTCTGCCTGCCACACTGTTTGATAAGGGGACGATGTATGAGGCAGCAGATATATGGAACGACTTTGGAGGTTGGGGGTAGCAATGGAGACAAACATGTGGAGGTGGCTATGGAGACAATTAATTTGGGATAGTGCCTAGAGGAGCAGGTAGGTGGCTCCAGAAAAATTGAATAGATGAGTGCCTGTATGTGGCCAGTCCAAACAAAAGGTTTTCAAACCAGGGAGCGGTAGGGGACCTCCAGAAAAATGAAATAGGACTTGAGTGCCGGTATTGGCAGTCCAAAAAAAAGTTTTCAACCAGAGGCAGCAGTAGTGGGCCTCAGAAAAATGAATAGATTGAGTGCCTGTATGTGGACACTCCCAAAAAATTGGTTCAAAACAGAGGATCCGGGGGGGTAGGGTGGGCCCTCCAGAAAAATTAAATGGCATAAAGTACTATAGCTAGAGACAGGGGCCTGTCAGTTTCCATGCTTTAGTGTACAAAGAGGAGGAGAAGGAGGAAGAAATGAGGAGAGGAGTGCATAAATGATTAGGTTGAGCTTCCTTCACCTGGTGGAGATTGGAAATTAGTAATCCAGGCTTTTATTCATCTTAATAAGCGTCAGGGCCTGTGTCAGAGGCTGTCAGTCTAGACAGGCGTGTACGCTTATCAGACGTGATGATGCCACCAGCCTGCACTGACAACCCGCTGGGACAAACACGTAGCGGCAAAGGGCAGGCAAGAACCTCCAAGTCGTACAGCGCCAGTTCGTGCACATGTCCAGATTTGAAACCCCGTAGTTGTGGGAGCTTTGTGATCATTGGGTCAAGCTACGATGTTGTCGGGTCAGCTACGTACTCCCTCACCAATTTCTGTATAAGAATCAGCCCTACTCTGCCGAGACTGGGACAGGTGGACAGTGTCTTGCTGGGGGGAAATTAAAGTGGCAAAGCCTTGTAAAGCGTTCCCTGCCAGTGCCGGCAAGCTGCCTGCTAGCCCTACTTACCTCGCTACTTGTCCCGAAGAACACGCACTCTGCCGCTATCGCTGGTGTCAGAAGGGAACTGTGTTTCAGCTTGTGACACCAGGGCCTGCTGGAATTATGCATTGCACCCTCCTTTTCCTCTCAGGGATGAGAGTGGAAAGATTTTGCTTGTTACCGGGGTCCAGTGAGAGTGAAATACCCCAGTAATCGGTGCTGGACAATTTTTAAATTCTTGAACGATCGGGGGGGCACGGGAAGGCAGCCTAGCATGAAATCTGCCCTTATGCGACCAGTAGGAGTCCCAAACGCGCAAGAACAGAATTAAACTCCCCTCACTGGCAGATGTCCAGTTCACTCCTCTCCACTCTCCAACTCCTCTTCTTCTGCCCATACACGCTGAACAGGAAGAAGGACGAAAAATGGTCCCCTATTTGTGTCCGCACAAATTCCCTCCTCTTCCTCATATCCTCCTCCACTCAACCTACTCCAAGAGGCGCTGCGAAACAGAACCTAAGGGTGCGTTTGGCTATCAACAAGGGGAATCTTCTTCCCCCGTCTCTTGTGACGAGCGCAAAGCTTCCGACGTCAGATGATCAGCGAGTTTTAAACAGGCCAAGCAGCGGAGTGGTGAGGCTGATGATGGCGGCGGCATCGCCAATGACCATCTGTGTTTGACTTCTCGAAGTGACGAGCACATGACAGATATCAGACATCCACGTCCACCCTCATTGATAGACTTGAGTGAAGCTGACTGGACCTGACTACCAGTTATGGTGGAAAGGACATCTGGCAGTCACAATCGCTTTGCGTGTGGTAAACTCTGGATAACATGGTTAAGTTTGAATTCCACCTGGGGGCAGTCGCACAACAGTCGGTGAGCGGGCAGTTGGAGGCAGCGCTGCGCTGCCCTGAGAGTGGCGCATCTGTGATGGACTTCCTGAAATGCGCACAGAGATGCGGCGCACCTTCGTGAGCAAATCAGACAGATTGGGGTGACACAGGCATGGCACATGTGTTCAGTCTGCCGAGTTGCAGAGCCGCCACCAGGTTACGGCCGTTGTCACACACAACCATGCCTGGCTTCAGGTTTCAGCGGTTGCCAGCCACAGATTAGTTGCGCCGTGAGTTGCCCTGTAATAGTTATTGGGACTTGGGCGGTTGTGTGACTTTTATGGCCTAGGCTCAGCAGTTTGAGCACCGCCTGCTGTGCCCTTAGCGACGGCACTGCTGCTGTGCCTAGAGCTAGCGACTGATGGCGCCATGCCCACGGATGGTAGTCGGAGGGAGGGTGGAGGAGGGTGTGCGGAGAGGAGGAGGCATGTAGCGCCTGAAAGACCTGGACCGAGGTAGGCCCCGCAATCCTCGGCGTCGGCAGTATATGACCAGCCGCAGGGCAGACCGGTCCCAGCCTCCACCAAGTTAACCCAATGTGCCGTCAGCGATATATAGTGGCCTACCCGGAGCAATCGTCCACGTGTCGTGGTCAGGTGGACCTGTCAGAAACGGCGTTGGGTTCAGGGCACGGATGATGTTGTCTGACAAGGCGTGGGTGCAGGGTGGGACGGCACATGGGGAAAAGTAGTGCGGCGGGGGGACCGAATACCGAGGGGCGGCCGCCGCCGTGAGGTTGCGAAAGGCCTCGGTTCTACTAGCTCTATAGGGCAGCATCTCCAGGCTAAGCAATCTGGAGATGTGGACATTAAGGGCTTGGGCGTGCGGGTGGGTTGCATATAGGTCCGTTTCCGCTGCTCAGCGTTGGGGTATGGAGAGCTGAACGCTGGTGGATGCTGTGGAGGATCGTGGAGGCGACGATGGGGTTTTGTGCCAGGGTCATGGGCAGCAGGGGGCTGACTTCAGCTGACACAGGGGAAGGAGCAGTGGTGTGCACGGCCGGAGGTGAACAGGCTGGTGCCACTGGTGGGGTGTTTAGCATTTCAGGCTGCGCATACGGTGGTAGTTAAGCTAGTAGTGTGGAACTTCTGTGATCCTGGTTGGCAAAGGTTGCACACCACAGTAACGTCGGTCATCCGGTATTTCCTTAAAGAACCTCCAGACTTCTGAAAATCTAGCCTCTCCCGCGGGGAGCCCTCGCACGGGAGCCACTACGTGACACATTTGGCGCTGATGCACCTGCTTCTGGCCCTCTCTCCGTCTGGCCACCACTGTCCTCTTCCAACCGTTTCTGGTCGAGGACTCTCCTCCGTCTCCAGAGCAATGTGTTCACCCGGCCTCTCAACCCAGCTTGGGGTCTGTCACCTCATCATCTCCGATCCACTCAGTCTGCTCCCCCCTCGGATTCAGCCCTGACAACAACTGGATAAAAGGAGAAAGAAAAACAAAAAAAACAACCGAAGAGGACGGCGCTCGTTGTGAAACGTTTTTGTGAACGGTTTCTTTTAGGTGAGTGATAGAGGGTGCTCACCTGGTAGCCACTTGGCTAGTAGCATATATAAGTGTAGGGAACTGAGTTACCCTTGTTGGTGGATCCTTCCCAGGTTACCTTAGCAGCTTCCCAAACGCTCCAAGACCGGTATCCGTTGGAACCGTGAGTGCAAGAGTATGGGTAGAAGAAAAGGTAGGCGCTACGGATGGGTGCGCTTGTAACCCAGAGAGTTTTTACCACAACACAAATTGGTGTCTTTAGGCTAGGTAAGTATTTATTGTAAATGGTTAAAATCTGGTTTCAAACATAGGTACAATGGCAACGCGTTTCGGGGGAACCCTTGTTTTATAGTATTGGCCTGATGAAGGGTTCCCCCGAAACGCGTTGCCATTGTACCTATGTTTGAAACCAGATTTAACCATTTACAATAAATATTACCTAGGCCTAAAGACACCCCATTGTGTTGTGGGTAAAAACTCTCTGGGTTACAGCGCACCCATCCGTAGCGCCATACCTTTTCTTTACCATACCTGACAAACAACTTGTCACCATGTCTGACAACCGTGTCTCTCATCGTTGGACACCTCTTTACACACTCTTCCACTACGTCAAGAAGGTCATCATCACCCACAGACTGCATGTGGGAAAACCTGGGCATCGGAAAATTGCTCAGCAGCACCACCGGACAAAGTGGTTTGTGACTGTGGAAAGGGTCCAGAAAAACAGTTTCAGAGTATGCCGGTTCAGATGCCAAATTTTTCTGGGAGGGGACAACTGGGGGGGGGGGACGAGGCTGAGGTGCAGGAGCTGGAGGATGTGCCGATTCTGGTGACATGGGTGGAACTGCGTGGAAGAATGACTGGTGGCCAAATGCTCGAAGCATTGTCGGCAATCCACGACATCCACCTGTTCGCACTGTTCTGGCCTCAACAGTGCTCTACCACGAGTACCCAGTAACTTCAGACATGAACCTAGGGAGTGTAGGCTGTCGGCGTTCCCCTGCTTCCCTCATCAGCAGGTGGTTGTCTCACCCGCCCAAGGACCACGGCCTGTACCCCCTGCAGTAGTTGGATGCCCAAGTCCCCGCCCTCGTCCTCACCCCTAGCCTCGGGTAAACATTTGAAAATGGAAAGTTATAACTTTAATTTTTTAAACTTTTTTTTGTGATTTTTTTGTGTTTTTTTCTTGTGTGTTTTTTAGTTTTAAAACCAACGATGCTATCCTATGCTATGGCTATTTTCTAGCCAAGTATGAAGCACATGCTATGCCAGATGAGATACGCTGAGTTACGAAAAATAAACGAATAAAATAAGAGTAAATGTGCAGACTGTGCCTAATTTGAAATCAATACCCTAATACATTTTCCCACTCGCGTCGACTTCGGTCTTTGCGATGGATATGTGCGTCACTAAGCGCTAAACACAACGGTCGCAAGTCTCACTACAAATTCCTCACAATATGGTAGTAGATGCACTACAGCAAGGACAGCCACCAGCAGATCAACCAGAAATAAAATATATATAACGCTATTGTAGGCCTAAGTAAGCCGTTTGGATTCTCCTATGGCTATTTTCTAGCCAAGTATGAAAGCACACTGCTATGCCAGATGAGATGACGCTGAGTTATGAAAAAATAAACGTAAAATAAAAAGTAAATGGCAGACTGTGCCTAATTGAAATCAAACCCCTAATAAATTTTCCCACTTTGGTGTTTGAGGTGGATATGTGTGTCACTAAGAGCTAAACACAACGGTAGCAAGTCCCCCTGCAAATTCCTCACAATATGGTACTAGCTGCAAATAAAAAAAAAAAAATGTATAACGTTATTGTAGCCCTAAGAAGGGCTGTTGGGTTCTTGTAGAATCACTCCTGCCTAACACTATTCTAATAGAACAGCCTAACGCTTTCCCTGACCAGCAGCAGCTCTCTCCCTAGCGGCATCCAGACACAGAATGATCCGAGCAGCGCAGGCAGGGGCTAGTCTATTCCAGGGTCACCTGATCTGGCCAGCCAACCACTGCTATCGACGTGTAAGGGTACCACGTCATGCTGGGTGGAGTGCAGAGTCTCCTGGCTTGTGATTGGCTCTGTTTCTGGCCGCCAAAAAGCAAAACGGCGGGAGATGCCATTTTCTCAAGCGGGCGAAGTATTCGTCCGAGAAACGAGCAGTTTCGAGTACGCTAATGCTCGAACGAGCATCAAGCTCGGACGAGTATGTTCGCTCATCTCTAGTTTTAACCCTACCGAAATCAGTCTCTGCAGATTTTACACTCAGCTTATCCAGCTCACATTTTTGAAGCTTATTCATTATAAATTAACAACTATTTAAAAATCTAACATAACTACCAGAAGAGATCTTAAAATTATCTGTACAAAAAATGATACTAGTATATACTTTAGGTACATTAGACCACAGCTGCCCATACAGATAACCTCTCTGCACTAGCACTAGAGAAGGTCAATACTGTTCATACAAGATTTCAATATACTGTATAAATGTGACTCTTGAAATACAGAAATCAGTCTTTGACTTGTTTGAATTAAACCAACACTACTTGTATATATTCTGACACCTAGAAATTTAATGGGTGTTAGAATAAGGGTGCATTCACATGCAGTAGCCGAGGTGAGCGCACACTGACACACTGCAGAGGAGGAGGGAGGAGCCATTCTTACAGCTAAAGATAAAGCATGTGATTTTGTGCGGGCATGGCACCGAATGGTGAGCACACATTGTGCTTACCATACCGAACCGGGGTGCCATAGCCGTCTATGGGGGACGTATGTCTGGTTGCCTAACAATGTACATCCAGTCACCCCGACGGTCGTGTGTGTCGCTGGCCACGCCCACCCCTCTCCATATTTCATTACATGATACAGCCCTGGGAAAAGGGCCGGCCAGACCTCGACTGGCCAGAAGCTGAACTCAACGCAGCTTCCATGCCCCTGTAAACAAACAAGGGCACAGACTGGAGAGACGGCTGAGCAGGACACTGGGAGGACCCCAGAGGTAAGGCCTTTCCCGGCCACATATGATTATTTTTAAGGTCTCGGGCAACCCCTTTAAGTACCCTCCTACGTACAGACAAACACTAGCTACAAATGGGCTTGTCTTCCCAATGTGACCTCTGGTGAAGCTCTCTGGATACTGATTATATAGTATACTATAGCTTCAGGCTGCAACGGTCAACTATAGGTGTCTGTAATAAAGCTTTTATCGTAAATCCTTGTTCCCATGACAGCTAAATATTAAGAAAATGTAATTGTCACAGGGATGAAATAAATACTTTGCAGTTAAATTTACAAAATATACCTGTTCCGACTTACAAACAAATTAATCTTATTTACAAACCTACAGAAACTATCTTGCACATAACCCGGGGACTGCCTGTATTGTATAAATAGTTATCTCTCTGCATATACAACATAAATAGGCACTTTTGTCCATGAAAGAAACCTGACTAGTATATTGCCTTTAACAATCAAATATTTTCCATTTCTTTATGAAACCTCTCAGCTCTGCATTCATACATTTATTTCTCCATACTTATGTGTTCAATGCATTTAATTTGCTTTATAAACACAGGCAGTATGGAGGCTGTAACTTGCAGCTTGACACAGATTATGTGTTTTCAGCACCTTTCTTGTTAGTTTTACAATTTATTGCTGGTGACAAGTTTTATGCAAACATGGAGTGTATAGTGTTTTACAGGCAAGTGTGCCTAGTCTCCATCACATTTAGAGCTGTAGAATGGAATTTTGCACATAAAACCAGTTAAATATAGAGTATTCAGACGTTCTATAACATTAAATGAGCCTAAAGAAAGCAGTGGGGGAAGAATGGTAGTTTTATTCCATGGCTTCCCAATCAATTTACTTGGAAAGTTTATATTAACAGAAATATATTTAAACCAACAGTTTACATGATTTTCACTGATTTGCAGGGATGAGTATAGAACCCTTCATCATCTCCGGCTTGCAACATTCTTCTCTGTGGTCTCCCATCTAACTCTCTAATACCCTTTCAATTCATCCTCTCCTCTGCCTCTGCCATTCTCTCCACTGGTTCTCTCCAGCGAATTCAATTTAAAGGGAACCTACCACCACGAAACTTCCTATAAAGGTAGATCGGGTGGTAGGTGGATCAATAGGACGTGAGGATAGCCCTTTTAAGGGCTAATCCTCACGTCCCTGCAATGTTTTGAAAACTTTTATTGCCCCAATATTAAAATTTTCTTATGCGGCTACTGGGGCGTGGAGTAGCCGCATCTGAGGTTACACGAGGCGGCTACTCCACGCCCCGGTAGCCTCTTTTCTCCTCCTACCAAAAATCTTAGGCGCGCAGCTACGAGGAGCTGCGCGCCCCCTCGTCCGGCACATCTGCTGTCTGCGCATGCGCAGAACAGCAGGCCCGCGCCTGCGCGGTCACTGCTAGTCGGAGCTGCACAGGGCGCGGGCCCTGCTGTTCTGCGCATGCGCAGACAGCAGATGTGCCGGACGAGGGCGCGCAGCGTAAGATTTTTGGGAGTAGGAGGAGAAAAGAGGCTACCGGGCGTGGAGTAGCCGCCTCGTGTAACCTCAGATGCGGCTACTCCCAGTAGCCGCATAAGAAAATTTTTATATTGGGGCAATAAAAGTTTTCAAATCATTGCGGGGACGTGAGGATTAGCCCTTAAAAGGGCTATCCTCACGTCCTATTGATCCACCTACCACCCGATCTACCTTTATAGGTAGATTTGTGGTGGTAGGTGCCCTTTAATATACTAACCATGACTTATAAAGCCGTCCATTACCTCAATATATCTCGGAAATCATCACCCATTACCGGGACCGTCCCACACGTAGTCTCCATTCAGCTCTACTCTATTACAATCAACTCTTCTCACAACCATATCCAGGACTTCTCCTGTGCATCTGCCATACTCTCTACCAAAATGTTTTAGACTGTCCCTCACATCCCAATCCTTCAAATGTAACCTGAAAACCCTTCTGTTTAGGATCGCCTATAACACATTATAACTGCACTTCATCTTCACCTCATGTCTTCATCTACCCTCCCATATAGATTGTGAACCCTGGCCAGGGTTGTTCTTCCGCTTGTCTCCTGATCACTGTAGTTTTGTATTTGTACCTGCATTTATTCTTGTCTCAATGTAATGAATGTGACCCCCTACTGATTGTACAGCACCATGGAATTAATTCTCTTCTATAAATAAATAGAAATAATGTAATAAGAACTTTAAACGTATGGACTGCCTCTCCAAATATCACATCAATCATTAACCTTTTGATATTGGACAAACATTTTTTGGCAGGGGCACATCAACAATCTCAATAGTCCCTATAAAGGTGGTCCTCTACTTAAGAACACCCGACTTACAGATGACCCCCAGTTACAAACCAACCTCTGGATGTTGGTAATTTACTGTACTTTAGCCTGAGGCTAAAATAAACTGCTATAATAGTTATTAATGATGTCTACAATTAAGCTTCATTGTTAATCCTGATTCTTATGACAATCCAACATTTTTAAAATCCAGAGACCAAAAATATTTTGGCTGGGGTTACAATGATAAAATATACAGTTCCGACTTACATACAAATTCAACTTAAGAACCAACCTACAGAACCTATCCTGTACGTAACCCGGGGACTGCCTCTACTTATGTCTGTAATAACAGAGCAGAAAGATCTATACTACAAAAAAGAATATAATCATGATCATGCCGTACATACGGCGCCAGGACAATGAACCTGGGACCTGTTACTCCAGCCTCATCGGATCACTGCACTGGAGCAGGCAGAAATAGAGGTAAGTCCAATGTGCCTTATTGGACTCATCTCTAGGCAAGGCAAAATGTTCTTTTTCATAGAGGAGACATATAAAAGACATCTCTAACAGGGTGATTTGAGACAGTTACAAAACTAGTGTTTCATTAAATTTATGTAGGTTATCTCCGAAAAAGAGCATTTATCTGTCCGTGCAGCATATGTCAGTATATGTGGCCATTTTCCCTGACTTGCTGTTTGGTTAGTTTAGACTTCTTTTACTTTGTTTGATATAGTGCCAAGATATTTGAAGTGGGGATATTAAGTCACTGTATGGCACGCTTACATCTTGTAAAAACAATGTTAGCTTATGAGCATGCAAAAGAATGTGCAAGGTGTACTTTATTCATATGTTAATACAGCAGGACTTTTCCAAATAGCTTTTCAATTAAGAGACTTATTAAATAACACCTGTCTAAACCTTAAAATATGTTCATTTAATACTGCAAACTTAGATTTTAAGAACAGATGTGACATCATGCCATCTGCACAGCAGACATGAACACGCACTGTGTTCATGGCACACTGCCCACAAGCTTACCATGTCTTGTTGTTCATATACCTACTGTAAGTAAAGTTTTCATAATATTTTCATTGGACAGATATATTCTCCTAAAAGTGATCAATTGTAAGAATATGTTGTCATCCCTTGTTTCTTCTATGTTTCATTGAGATGTCATACAAAAACTTATATAGGTTCAAGCACCTGGCTAAGAATTGCAAGGCCCTGTGTATGAGCCAACTGCAGTCTTTTTCTATTGTCATCAGTGCATGACCGCCACTAACCCACCGATAACGGTCAGGCCTTAAACAACCCCCACAGTGTTTGCGACCTGAGGAACTCCACAGAAACCCTAATAGTTATAACTATAACTACTACTCCAACAAGTCACTGAAAGTGAACATTTTTTTGGCACCGATCGTGCATCGGTGACCAACCCTCACATATTGCTCAACAGAATGATAAAACTGAAGCTGTAATGGGTATTTTTATGTAATTATTACATTTCTGAATTTGAGCAGCAATATGTCAATATGTCAAAGAGTTGACTTGGACAACCCCTTTAATATGTAAGCATTGCAACAAACATGGAGTTTATATAATAAATCTATATCAATGGAAATCACATTTAATACTGCAGCATTATGCACTATTTTAAGCCATACATAGAAGAGAGAACACTCATTGCAAAAATGAAAATGTCCCCCTTTCGCATTTTTTATGTTACTGAGGGAGATGCTTTATGCCTTCTCCACCAGTTTTCTGCCACTGGAGCGGAGAGTGGGCAGGGAGTGGGGCAGGCAGAGTAGGTGCGGTGGAGTGAACACCCGGATTGCCTCATTTACTATAGTCTCTGCCAGAAAACCGGCAAATACTATAGCCAAAAACTGGTCTACAGGTGTGAGTTTGCACCCACATTTCTTAAGAGGCTGGAGACCAGCGGTGGAAATTTTGAGACTGACACTCAAAACACCAGTCAATTTCAATCCACTGTGTTTTGCTTAAGACCGGGCTTGGTAGGCATTAAACGTCAAATACAAAAAATGGTGTTTTTGTCCATGTGCACAATTTATATGGCCCTGTGTATGAACTGACTGCCCAAACTGCGAAACTCAGATCGACTCCTATTCCTGCCCCTTTTTTGCAGCTTGGACAGTCTTTTCTTTATGGCTTTGTGTTCCAAAGACTTGGATTAAGTGCACTAAAGAATGATTTAATCCTTACACCATTACAGCGTTAAAGCTGCTTCCGAACACTTAATCAAACACCTAATTAAAGGGTTTCGTTGATGTTACCACCGCTGTTTTTCAGGAGAAAATGTTGTAAAATACTTCACAATGTATTTTTTTATAAAGATATATGTTCTGAAGTAAAATACGTTGATTGATATTGACTTATGAAACGTATTTTAGACGTAATCCACACACATCAAAAGTCATTCACATTTGTTTCTTTTCCAAAAATATTTTCCAAATATATAACATTTAATTTAATCAAAAGTCAGTTAAATTACTATTTAACCCCTTACTTATGTGTGACGTATCTGTACATCACACATCAGCTGCGGGCGTATGGAGAGTGATCACAGGCTGAGCCCTCTCCATACAAGTTGGGTGTCATCTGCATATTGCAGCAAACACCTACCGGTACACCCGCGGTCAGTGTGCTATGCCTCCGGCAAAGCTGCCATAGGCATGCAGGCTCTATTGGACTCAATCGCCTCCCCCTGTGAAGTCATCGGGGGCGGCGATTTGGTCATGTAAAGACCCAAGGCTGTCTCATTTTACACCATGAATTACTATGTGCAAGTTGCACTTTGTAATAGATGGTGTGGAAAATCTCCATATACTGTAGTATGGCAGTATATGGTATGATCAATCAGACAACCTAGGGTTAAAGTACAGGTTAAGTTTCTCTAGAACTGATATAAATAAACCATGTAATGAAAAATAGCTATCAAAAAAATATAAAATGCCACTTTTTTGCCATTTTGAAAAATATAGAAAATGGTAGCATTGAAAACGTCATCAAAAGTCACAAAAAATATTACATCCCACAGCTCCTTACACTGAAGTATGAAAAAGTTATTAGCTCCAGAACATGGCAAAATGAACATTTTTTTTTTGTACAGGAGGCTTTAATTTTTGTTGATATATGAAAACATTATAAAACCTATATAAATTTGGTATCCCCATAATTGCATTGACCCAAAGAATATAGTAGACATGTCATTTGGCGGCACGCAGTGAAAAACGTAAAACCCAAGCCCACAAGAATGTGGGTATTTCCGCATTTGGAATTTTTTTCCTGGTTCCCAGTACACGGCATGGAATATTAAATACTGTCACTATGAAGTGCAATTTTTATGCAGAAAACAAGCCGTCACACAGCTCTTTACATGGAAAAATAAAAAGTTATAGATTTTTGAAGGTGGTGAGTAAAAAATGGAAATGCAAAAACAAAAAAGGGCCTGGTCATTAAGGGGTTAATTAATTGTTACATTAAAAGTGCATGTAAGATCATAGATATCGCTGGAACAACAATTCACCAAAACATAGTATCAGAGTATATAAGGTTGGAAAAAGACGCAGGTTCATCAAATCCAACATACTTATATGTCTTTATGATAACATAAACATACACATACTCTAAATTGCTCTCTGGTCCTTCTTGCTAATAATTGTTTACATAGATGTTGAAGGGAGGTGTCTGTATATAGTTGTCAATGCAATATATGTCTAAAGACCACTAAGGTTAATGTGCCCCTTCCTGCAGTGCGACACATCAGAGAACGTGGCTGTGTGCATTCAAGTGACAATAACCAAATGTATCTATAATACCTAGTTCCGCCAACCACGTACTGTCTATGGGAGTTTTCTGTCTTCCCCCTGACAGTAGATGCCATGTGAAAGTAAGAACATTGGATATTGGAATTCAGTGTTGCAGATTCTTAGTTTTTTTCACAAAGCAGATTAATTGAGAACACTTGCATGCATTGCTGAACTTGACCAGAGTAATATTTGGTGAGAGTTGTCCTCTTGTCACTTGAATAATGCTCTAGCCTCTCATCCGTGTCACAAATCCACAAATCCAATAATATAGAAGGTAAATAACTCTTAAGAATAACATTTTCAAAATGGTGGAAACTTGTATTTTATGTTCCATTAGTCATATCGCTACAGGCCATACTTGTGTATTCATTAAAAAAGTTATTTGGTGATCCGCAGGGAATACTGTGCTGAAAACTCTGTTCATAATAAGTTACTCACATGCCAGTTGTATCAACAGAAAGGTGTTGAAAGCCCTCATCAGGAATAAGCCGTCACCAGTTCCTGGTTTGCTGACATTTTACATTTCTGTTCTGATCTTATATACTCTGCGCTGTTTATATGGATGGAGATGAGGTGCCTCTAGTAGCAGTCTACTTAGAAATAACATTATTCCTACTGAACAACATTTTGAAATTGAAAAGGGTAATTGAAACAAGAATCCCGACATTTATTAGTTAAAAAGAACAACTTCTCATGATGTTTACCAATGAAGTAGAGAATTTTGTATGTTCCAAAATCTGCAGGTATAGAAATCAGTAGGATCTAAACTTTTGTACAAAAGTACAAAGGTAAACTAAGAAATTGTGTGATTAAAGGGATTGTCCAGCCCCAAATGCATTCTAGATGCAAATGATATACCCAAAGCTTAAATCATTTCAATTCTACTCAATTTTTTATGTAGCATGTGGATAAAATTTGTATGACTCTCATTCCTTATGCTGTCACATGATTTCACTGTGGATATTACTGCCCTCAATAACGCTATTTGTGTCCCCAGCCATAGGTAGTTTTATTGGCAATTGCCACGGTTAGTAAATGTCTAGAACATGGCCGCCATTTAGTGGCTCAGGTTAAGTTTTTCCAAAAGTAAGGTTTTTATGTAGCATATCAAAAAAGAATAGAATTGTCTCAAAAGATTCTTCATAGATTCTCATACCGTTCATATTGTTTGGATCCAGCATGTTCAGTTGTTCATCACAAGGAGTGTTATGCTTATTGTTAAAAATTTCTGCATTGAAAACTATGGAACTTTTGTTTTCTGAAACAATTATGGTCTTCTTTGATATGCTACATGATGACCAGGTTAACATTGGAAAAACTTTAGAGGCTTTAAAAATGTCAGCCATGCGCCCGACATTAACCCGACACTAAGGACGTTTCTCGCTCGTTTCTCGCTCTCCACCTTCAAAAATCCATAACTTTTTCATTTTTTCATGTACAGAGCTGTGTGAGGGCTTATTTTGTGCATAACAAATTTAACTTCTCCATGATGTTATTTATTATTCCATGCCGTGTACTAGGAAGCTTGAAAAAAATTCCCAATGGGAATAAATTGTGAAAATATTTTTAGAACTTTCCCTGTGCGCTCCAAATAACACCTCTGCTTTATTCTTTGGATCGGTATGGGGGCAAGTGATGAAGCTATGTATATATACTGAGAGGTTATGTACTGAGGCTATATATTATATACTGAGGGGCCATGTACTGGGGCTATGCATATATACTGAGGGGACATTTGCTGGGGCGATATATATACTGAGGGCATATGTGCTGGGGCTATGTATATACACTGAGAGGGAATGTGCTGGAGTTATGTATATATTGAGGGGGCATGTGCTGGGGCTATGTATATATACTGAGAGGGCATATGCTGGGGCTATGTATATATACTGAGAGGGCATGTGCTGGAGTTATGTATATATACTGTGCTGGGGCTATATATATATATATATATATATATATATATATATATATATATATATATATACTGAGGGGCATGTGCTGGGGCTATGTATATATACTGAGGGCATATATGCTGTGGCTATGTGTATATGCAGAGAGGGCATGTGCTGAGGTTATGTATATATATATATTGAGGGGCATTTGCTGGGGCTATGTATATATACTGAGAGGGCATGTGCTGGTATTATGTATATATATTATGGGGGCATGTGCTGGGGCTATGTATATATATTGAGAGGGCATGTGCTGGGGTTTTGTATATATACTGAGGGCATATGCCCTGTGGCTATGTATATATACAGAGAGGGCATGTGCTGAGGTTATATATATATATATTGAGGGGGCATGTCCACTACTCTTCGGTGTCTGTATTGTCCTGTCTTTGCCTCTCTGTTGGCACTTTGATGCAGGAAGGATTTGACATTAGGCTGGGCAATTAGGTAGGGACAGCTGGGAAGGGTATTTTAGTCTTATGGCTCATTGTCCTTATCTGTCTTCCAGTCCATCCAGGCTGTTCTCTTGTAGAAGCAGAAAAATCATTAGATGAAATAATTCTAATAAATCTTTATTTATATAATTAAAATGTTTTGGAAAGGGCTCGTGATAAATATATTATATATAATAAATAGTGAAGTGTAGTAAGAGAATTAACAATGGTTTTTGAAGATGTTAGAATTTGCTAAATTCCGCTTTATGACAGACATGGCACAAGATGTTACACAATACATTTCAAATTAAAGAAAAAAACATCTTGGTTTATGCTTGATAACAATCACAACTTTTAAAGATTGTTTATTTTTTAAATGCAATTTCCAGAAAATGTAAACTTCTGAGGCTTAGAAGAAATGAAAGAAACCGAAAATAAACAAGAACCCAAACTGGTGTAAACTGCTGTGTCTGACATTAAAACCCTCTTTGACTTATTTGGTTCACTTATGGGGCTTAAATAGGTCTGGAAGTAGGGAAATCCTTTTAGGGACAAACAAAATACTTGAAAGATTATTTAAAATAAAGTTATTTTTGTTCATGTACTTAAAGTAATTACAGATATAGGAAACATATGAATAAAAGAACCAAGTGATTGTAAAAGCTTTTCAACCCAGCATTTATTTTCATTTGCATGTGGACCCAATAAAACCTGTAAGTACCAGAGCACAAGTACAGTTCTTTTCCATTCTGTATCATAAACAGACTTGTAATTATATGAGCATTATGTTATAGGAACCAAATATTTGGGATTTAGAATACATGTTTCTTAAATGATCTAAATGTAGTTTTACTACACGTCTGTCATTTTCAAGAAATTCATGACGAATCTATGTATACATTATATATAGTGTTTATACATTTGTCTTTTAGAAAAACACTCTTTAAGTATTTGAAAAGTGTTCTTTTGATGGGATGGGTTTCTCATATAAAGCCAGTACTTTGTGCATAATATATGGCAAAAATAAAAAAATTGTCATCTATTTTGGACAACATGATGGTCCTCTCAAAAAGGTGGTCTTTTAGGAAAGTTTTATGGACCACTCAAATTTTGTATTAAAGAGAAACTGTCAGCAGCTTTTACACCCCTAAACAACATAATCTAATTGAAATATCGCTTTTAGACTTCCCTAATTTATGTTAAAACTCATGTGTTAACCATTCCCCCCTACCTTAATGTGTTCCCCCATCCTGTCAAGTCTTGTGTCTTGTGTGTGTGTATGTTTTGTTGAGGTCAGTAATGATACCTCACAGATTTATACCGGTTCTTGTTAGATTTTTCTCACTGAAGGTTACAATATTGTTACTTCTATATGTGGTTATGTGAAACAGATTCCTACAAGGGCATTCTTCTACTCAATTCTTTGATATGACTTTATTGGAGATGTACTTTTCCTCTCTTAAAAACCCAATAAAACAGTTGAAGTAAAAAAAAATAATCTGTTTACTTATTAAAAAAATTCCTCCATATACAAATATGCTTAGAAAAGTAATTTTTTGTTGGCTATGAGTCACCTTTAGAAGCTGCAGGGGTAGAGAACATGGGGTAAATTTACTGGAATATCCACTCCTTAAAAAATTGACAACCGTCATAGCATCTTGTGTCATTAAGTCCAACCTTTATGGGGAAAAAACTATTGTTTAACGCTTAAACTGTGATATTTTTGCTCTCCAGAAAGGCATCCAGGCCTCTCTTGAACATGTACATAGAGTCCGCCATAACAACCTCCTGCGGCAGAAAGTTCCATAGTCTCACTGCTCTTACAGGAAACAATCCCGGTGTTTAATTTGATGGGCAGAAACAATTACTAGCTTCATAGTGTTAACTCACAAGTGGATCAATCAGACCAGAACACCGATAAAACTTGATCAATTAATGAAGGACATTCTTTTAGCAGCATCTGGTTGCTGGCTACTCTTTTTGTTCCTATGGAATCAGTAAGGGTGTACTACTTTTTCACACACTAGATCTGAATTTCAGTCTAATTACATAATGACACATTGAAATTAGTCAAGTGTTGCTGTTCATCAGAGATTATTTTTGCCTAAATTAAGACATTCTGAGAAGTGATCAAACATATTTTATGTTGTGTGGATTTAGGTTTTAGGTGGATGTAGGAGTCTAGTTTGTACAAATTATGAGAATTTCTCCAAAGTTTGTTTTTATTTCTGATTGAGCTTTTTTTAGTTGTCGTTCTATTTCCAGCTGCATTACTAAGCAGAGTGCTGTGAGATGCTATCTATGACTAACATGTGAACAATGTATTTGCAGGCTTTAATTAAGCTGTAATTATCATAAAGAACATTAGGGAGATGCTGAATGCTGGTTGTTTTGACTAAGCAGATGGAATGATACAAATGATGACTTGGGGTTTCCTTCTTTAGATGCATTAATGCTTGTAGTATTTTTAGCAAAGATTTAGTTTCTTTCTAAATTTGGAGAGACTGATGTACACAAACATGTCTGAAACAACTATTGCTGTTGAGTTAACATGTAGCAATCAAGGAAGACAATTACTATTGTTGTAGAGAACACAAATGGTTGCCAAACATATGGATCACAAAGCAAGGTTAAGGGAAATCTTCCCAAATTCCCTTAGATGATAACTCCTAACACACTCCATAGTTCAGAACTACATCCAAATCCCCCTGTTACTCTCATTTTCAGTGGCCATCAGAAGTAATGGAAGGGATGTAAATGAACTCTGCCACAGTTTCTACTTATTAGATACATTTCATCTTACAAGGCTGGAACATTAATAGTATGTGGCATAACAATGCTGATCCCAATAATATAGGGATTGAATCCCTGCTTTATTCTTAATATCAACCTAAGGGTTAAGGAACTTAGATTATCATCATCTTCAATGTAGGATCACTTTCACCTGGAGTTATTCCTGAGTTATCTGTTAGAAAAAGTTTTATTTTTACAGCAAGTAGTTTTATATGTGGTACAGTTCATGATTGCTATGTTTGTCTGACTACACAATAATTGTCCTTCCCTACCTACAGTCCACAACTCAAGTAAATATAATTTAAGCTAAGAACACAAGGCCGTGGCCGATCCATGAATCATGGACTGTGCAGTGGCTGGATTTCATGGACCCAACAAAGTGCTGAGGATGGGTCTGAGAATATTAGTGTGATCACAAAAAACTGTTTGGCAAAGGAGTCCTTGTCTTTTTCGGCACTGTTTGGCCCATAAAATCCGACCATCACATGGTCCATAAATCATGGACCAACCATGGTTGCTTCTATCTAGACTAAGTATATGCATGGAAATATCGTTCTAGTTTCTATAAGCCCCTGATGCACCATACTTCTTACTCAGACCATTGCATGAAGAGTTCACAAATTACTTTTAGGACCCAGATAGTTTTTAATTAAGCTTCTTTCGACAGCCCAAATCTGAGGCTTGGAGGTGAAAGATTCAACCATCTGAGGTCTCTCTCTCATGCCCAGTTTCTCTTTGGGTTAGCTACAAACCTTTCACTCATGCTCCCATCTACTAGTTCTGTAGGGATAACTCTAGGGATAACCTGCATTTATTGTTTCCTGACAAGCAAATGGAAAAACTGGCTCTGTGCTAAGAAAAACTGCGAAAGCTTTGCAATTTGCATTATTGTAAGGGTCTTAACATACTCCAATGAACAGGAAGTAATAGCACATCCTTGTATCCTTCTATAGGCTATAACAGGGGTCGGGAACCTATGGCTCGCGAGCCAGATATGGCTCTTTTGATGGCCGCATCTGGCTCGCAGCCGGGGCTCCTATCCAGGGGCTTAACTACAGCCGCAGCAACTGCTAATATGCCTGCCAAGACCAGGCTGTTGTGCCCCCGGCTGTAGTTATGCCCCTGGATGTATTCTGCAGAGTCCGCGGGGTTAATTCAGGGGCGGCGCCTCCCTCTCCTTCCCTGCAGCAGTCTCCTCCGTGTGTGAGAGGGAGGGGAGGAGACTGCCTGCCTGCAGCCAATCCCGGGGCTGGATGTAGCAGCGCGGGAGATTCAGACAGAGGAGACCAGAGAGCTGCATACTCCGGAGACATGAAGGAGAAGGAGTCCAAGGAGAAGGAGTCAGCAGCCGGGGATCAGCCAGAGATAAGTGCTCCCTCCCCCCAGTGTCTCCTCACACTCTGCCTTAACCCCTTAGTGTCCTGTGTGCAGCTATGAAGCTCTCCTGAGAGCTTCATAGCTGCATCATCCTCACATATCTTCCCCCACCACTGCATTTCTACATTAATGTGAGGTTATGCAGCAGCTTAGACACATGTTGGCATCTGTATAGGGATGTTCTGCAGCGGTTGGCGTCTGTATAGGGATGTTCTGCAGCGGTTGGCGTCTGTATAGGGATGTTCTGCATTGATTGGCGTCTGTATAAGGATGTTCTGCATTGGTTGGCGTCTGTATAGGGATGTTCTGCAACGGTTGGCTCATTTATAGGGATGTTCTGCAGCGGTTGGCGTCTGTATAGGGATGTTCTGCTGCGGTTGGCGTCTGTATAAGGAGTTCGCCATTGGTTGGCGTATGGGGATTGTGAGGTGTTCTGCAAGCGAGTTGGGCGTATGTAGAGGAGAATGTGTATGCAAGTCAGGTTGGGTCTGATAGGGATGTTCTGCAGTCGGGTTGGCGTAGCTGTTATAGGGATGTCCTGCAGCGGTTTGGCGGTGTCTGATATAGGGATGTTCTCATGATTTGGGCGTCTTGATATAAGGTATGTCTCTTCTGCAATTGGTTGGCGCCTGTATAAGGGTGATTCTGCAAATCGTTTGGCTTCATGTTATAGGTGTAGTGTTCTGCATAGCGGTTGGCCGTCTGTAGTTAGGTAGGTTGTGTCTGCTGCGGTTGGTGTCTGTTAATAGAGGATGTCTGGCAGTCAGATTGGCTCGTTTTACTGGGGATGTTTTGCTTCTGTCTGCGGTTGAGGTTCTGTATAGGATGCGTTCTGTCATTGGTTGGCGTTCTGGTATAGGTCAGATTTTATTCTGCATTGGTGTTGGCGTCTGATTATAGAGATGTTCTGCATGGTTGGCGTGCTGTATAGGGGATGTTCTGCAGCGGTTCTGGCGTATGTATAGGGTGTTCTGCAGCGGTTGGCGTCTTTTGGGACTGTTCTGGCTGCGGTTGGACGTCTCTGTATACCGAGTGTTCGGCAGCAGTTGGCTCGTCTGTATCGAGTGGATTTCTGCAGCGAGTTGCCCGTTTGTAATAGAGGTTGATGTCTCAGCAGTTGGGAGTCGTTATAGGGATGGTCTGCAGCGGTGGTGGCGTTGTTATGGGATTGTGTATGCCAGCGGTTGGCGTCTGATCTGGAAGTTGCGAATTAGGTGGCGTCTCTTATTCGGGACCGACGCCGCCATGAGTTGGCGTCTGATATGGGGATGTACTGGCATTAGAGTTGGCTCCGGTATAAGGATGTTGCTGCATTGGTGGAGTCGTGTTATAGGGATGTTCTGCATTGGTTGCGCGTCTGTGTAGGGCATGTTATGCATGGTGGCGTCGTATAGGGATGTTCGACATTTGGTGGCGGTATTATATAGGGATGTTCTGCATTGGTTGGCGTCTGCTGGTGTTATAGGGGATGTTCTGCATGGTTGGCGTCTCTGATAGGATGTTCTGCATGGTTGGCTAAGTATGGGGAAGTTGTTCTGCAGCGGTAGCGTCTGTATAGGATGTCCTGCAGTTGAGTTGTGGAAACGTCTTGTATAGGGATGTTCTGCATTGGTTGGCGTCTGTATAGGGATGTTCTGCATTGGTTGGCTAATGTATGGGGATGTTCTGCAGCGGTTGGCGTCTGTATTGGGACAAGCTCGAATGTAAATTATCTATTTTTTTATTTTACAGGGAATTACAATTGTTTTGGTCCAGTGGAAGCTTAGTACGGGGGGGGAGGAACACTCCTTGCTGTACTAATGACTGCTGGAGCCATTGTTCTGTCAGTGTCCCTTTAAGCATATTGTACGGCTCTCGCGGAATTATATTTTAAAATATATGGCGCTTATGGCTCTCTCAGCCAAAAAGGTTCCTGACCCCTGGGCTATAAAATTACCACTTGGACTGCAAAATAAAAAACCGGAAGAAGTAAAGTGTTTCAAAATGCCTGAACTATAAAAATATAAAAACGGTTATTCCCAGCGGTGTACCCCATAACGTAAATAGCTTAAATGGCCAAAATGCTCCTTTTATAACATTTTACTTTTTATTACATTTTTTATTTGATGTAAGTAATAAGTGATCAAAAGGTGGCAAATGGAAGTTGTGAAAACATCAGCTCATTTCACAAAAAATAATTATTTCATGGCAAAATAATTATTTTTACATCACTGACAAGCAAAATTTGTTACGCAGAACATAAGTCTGTTACATCATCACTGGGAGCAGAGTATAAGAGGGAGGAGGAGAACTGTAGGATCCTGGGAGATGTAGTTGTCGATGGTAATGATTATGGAGATCACTTCCCATGCTTTAAAAAACCCATAAAATGTTGTTAATCATAAAAGCAAACTATTAAGTTCCATTTTGTGATTAATGACAGTGAGTTTTGTTATATTCATTTATTTATAGCATTATGGTTTTTTGTATCAGATGTTCATATTCCCGGAATACCCCTTTAAGAATTTATATGTAAAAATGCAAAGAAAAAAGTGAAATTTGATAGGCTTTCCCTTCTTTCTTTAACCGCTAACATAATACCCAACATATGTCGAGGGCATGATTTGTTATTTTGCAGCCACAAATTCAATATATCTGGGAATACTGATTTGTGCAACATCTCAGACTAAAACAATTTCCTTCACAATTTTTCTAGCTTTGGAATGGCTGCATATGTAATAATTCAATGTAATACAACTGCATTAGATTGTTTCAGATTTAACTCAATATTCCAAAACAGCACCTCAGCCATCCCCCTGGAGTAATTTACATATATCCTGCATGGATTAGTAGTTTACTGGGTTATATATACATGTGCAGCTGCAGCACACAATGGCCTGAAAACGAGTCTGGAGCAGTCACTGGCACATGGAAACAGTCGCAAAGTAGACATATATTATAGTGCTCTTTAGTGTGACATTAAAGGGGTTTGCCTAAAAAGAAAATTCTCAAATCTGAATCCCCCTACTAATCCTAACATTATAAAGATAACTTTTAACCACTTATTAAGCAATTTTTGGTGCTTTTGCTTCTATCCTCGCATCATCTAGTTTAGTGTCAGATTTAGATTAGTTGAGTCACTTGGTTACGATGCATCTGCTGGCGGGCAGCTTTCTGTAGTCTGCAACTACTGACAACATAATGGGGGTCATTTACTAAGGGCTCGATTCGCGGTTTCCCGACGTGTTACCCGAATATTTCCAATTTGCGCCGATTTCCCCTGAATTGCCCCGGGATTTTGGCGCACCGGTCGGATTGTGGCGCATCTGCGCTGGAATGCACGTGACAGAAATCGGGGGCGTGGCCGAACGAAAACCCGATGGATTCGGAAAAACCGCTGCATTTAAAAAAAAAATGTGTCGCTCAGCTTGCACTCAGCCCGGCTCAGTGTATTCCAGTGCGTCCCGGGGAACTTCAGCGCAGCAGCGCCACCTGGTGGACGTCGGAGGAACTACCTTAATGAATCCCGGCCGGACCCGAATCCACCACAGAGAACGCGCCGCTGGATTGCGAATGGACCGGGTAAGTAAATCTGCCACACTGTGCCAAAGAAAGGGAGCAGTGATGCAGGTTGCCTCCTTAATGCAAGTAGGCTTGAGAGTCCCCTACAGGTCTCAGACAGTGACCAGCTCCTATAGGGTCCAGGACAGCTCCTACAGTTAGCATACTGAAGCCTTCTCTTGGGTGTATGCTCTTTGGGTTTTTTTTGGTCATTTCTGTGGCTGTCTGATCCGCTTCATGACCCGTCTGACCTGCTGTCTGATTTGCTCTGTGGCTGTCTGACCCACTACACCACCCATCTCACCCACTGTCTGATGCGCTCCACGACCTGTCTGACCTGCTCTGTGGTTGTTGGAAGCGCTCTATGTCTTGCTGACCGAGTTAAGGTACAGTATTCAAAAGCTCTCACCATATACTGTAAAGTGAAGCAAGTCAGATTACAAACAATGGAACAGAACCAATCTAACATTATTATAGTAATAGGCTGGCATCATGAATCAGATAAGCTTATTCGTAGACTTTACTTCTTGCATACTGTATGTTCACACTTAATCATTGTGTAGCCCTATTATACATAAATCAGTTACATGTAAACCATAAACTGATGACACATTTATGCTAAATCCCTTAAGATTTGGGAAATAAACTAGATTATTAAATAGCCCAGAATAACATTTGAATTTCATTAAGTTAATGTTACATTATCATTTAAGAATTATTACGTTTATTTGCTGTATCATGGAAGAGCTCTTTGAGCCGTGCATTTTCGGTAATCTGATACATATTTCATACAAAGCAATCTTCATGTCTGTCAGTCACAGATGGGAAAAACGGCAATAAGATCTTTTTTTAATTTTGATAAGTGATGGTTATAAGATTAAATAACTAGAAAACCATTAATGTTTATGTTAACATTTAAGCCCACCTATAATTTAATAAAGATTAACTGCCCAAGGTATAAGTATGAATCTCTGAAAAGCGCTTTATCATTAAAGCTATCCTGGAGGACTTGTATATAAGGGAGATTTCCCATTATTGACATTTAATCCACTTGTGGTTAGGGGATAAATATCACATAGAAAGGGGTCCTACTGTTCCATACATCAGAATAATGGGTGGGCTGCATAGATGTCTTGTATTGTAGACTTCTGGCACTGGCTCATTTTGTTAGGCCCCTTTCACACTTGTGTTTTTTAAACGCGCGTGTTCTGCGTGTGCTTTTGACTCGCAGAACTTGCATTGCACTCTGACCCATTGTAATCAATGGTTTTGACTTTTTTTGCATTTTTTTCACGCACATATGCACCTTTTTTGTACACACTTTTAAATCTATCTTTTCTAATAGAACAACAAGACGGGATGTATACGAGGTAAATAAATAATTTATTAGACACAATAAACACTAAAAACAATTAAAAATGCACTGGTTGTGTATGTACAAAAAATCCAACAGACTCCCTTAATGAATGACACAATACTAGGTAATGTATGAAATGACAGCCAGATAAAAAGTAGCCCGGCAACTATTCAGCCTATAAACCAAGTCCATTCAATATATCATCCCCTCAAAACTTAGGATGTAAGTAAAGAGTCTTGGAGGAAAGAGTCAGGAAGCCTGTGCAGACAGGTGATACCTGTGGGGACTCTGCTCCTCCAGTTCCCCCTATCACCTGGTTATGAACTTAAGGTAACTATTGACTTTACTAGTCTGTTCTTCCTAGACCATTTAGCCAAGAATCTTTACTTACATCCTAAGTTTTGAGGGGATGATATATTGAATGGACTTTGTTAATAGGCTGAATAGTTGCCGGGCTACTTTTTATCTGGCTGTCATTTCATACATTACCTAGTATTGTGTCATTTATTAAGGAGTCTGTTGGATTTTTTGTACATGCACACCCGGTGCATTTTTAATTGTTTTTAGCGTTTATTGTGTCTAATAAAGTATTTATTTACCTCATATACATCCCATCTTGGTGTTCTAATCAAATTACATGTTTTGGGATGTTACCCACTTTTCAGGTCATTAAGGACCCTTTTGTTTGATTTAAAATATATGGCAATTGATCAGTGAAAAAACATATTGCACTTGTATTGGACTTGCCTTTGTTTCAGAGTGCAATGCGTTTCTGATGCATCTCCATAGACTTGTATGGTGCGTTTTTCACGCGCGTGATTTGCAAAAGAAGAGCATGCTGAGACTTAAACACCCATTAAATTGATAGGGCAAGGGTTCCACTGC
Organism: Engystomops pustulosus; assembly: GCA_019512145.1. Classification (NCBI taxonomy): domain Eukaryota; kingdom Metazoa; phylum Chordata; class Amphibia; order Anura; family Leptodactylidae; genus Engystomops; species Engystomops pustulosus. The sequence continues at coordinate 87,542,499 of CM033641.1, forward strand.
ATAAGTAGGTGAATTATTGTTAAGTTACCATAGAGAGTCAATACAACAGGTTATATATTCTAACCAGCTTTAATATGGCCTGGGTTATATGAAGTAAGATACAGTTTTTTTAATTTAACATATAGAGTAAGTTACCTTATTTTTATTTGTCACTGCAAGAACTGTGTCTGTTCATATTGCTGGCATTGTGACTACTCTGGCATTATGTGTGGGTTAATTGCAGCAGCCTTGTTAAAATCTGCTTATAACATATGTGAATCACACACATATCACAGTCATTCCTGTTTGTTGAAGGCAGCATTGACCACTTAACCTGTAAATTATGACCCAGATGGTTCCTGACCATTATCCTACTTCTGGCAATGTGTTTGCCAAACTTTCTGCGTGGTATCATGACTTGGTTCTGCCAACAATTCTGTACTCTACTGCAAGTACTGGCCCAGTATAAAAGAACTCTATTAAGAACTATAAAGTAGATTATATATACTGTAGATAGATATGAGATATAAATACAGTAGAAGAGAAATAGAAGATTGATTAATAAATAGATAGTGAAAGAGCGAGATATATAAATGGTCAGATTATAGGAAATGATAACTAGACAGATAGATGATAGATACATAGACAGGAAACAGATGATAAGCATCTTCACCCGGGAATTCAACCAAGCTAATGAAAATTAGCTTTTTGATTCGGAAAGGTCCCCCCACTACCACTGATGTGTCCATTTTTTCATTTCATTTCTTCTTTCTAAAGCAGATGTATTAAATAAATTTTCATGTAATTTTGTTTAAATTTTTATTTTATCACTGTTTGCTACAAAGTTACATGGAGGTGGTTGTGGGTTAAAAAGCCTTGAGGGCCCCCATGCGTCATTGGAAAACTTCGGATTCAGGGGATGCTACATGAACGCAATAATGTTGTTATATAGAAAGCCATTGGCAACAGTAACAAATGCTAAGTTCTACCTTTAGAACGGCACCCAACAATGATGTCCCCTGTCACCCCTTATCTTCAATCTATATATTTGCACAAACTATGAGATTGGACAGCGAAATTAAGGGAATTATTACTAAGTCAGGTATCTATGCAGACGATGTGATCATAACCTGCAAAGATCCAATGAGATCCATGTCTAGATTGAGGGAGGTTCTAGATAAGTATGCGGAGGTCTCCCTTTATAAATTGAATGGAAAAAAGTCTAAAATCATTTTGATTCATACTTCCAAGACTGAAAGCCTTGCAATAAAAACTGCTTTTAAATTTGTTTGGCCCACGAAGGGAATAGAGTATTTAGGAGTCTTAATCGATAAATCGATTGAAAAGATTACCGTATATACTCGAGTATAAGCCAACCCGAGTATAAGCCGAGACCCCCTATTTTTCCACCAAAACTGGGAAAACCTATTGACTCGAGTATAAGCCGAGGGTGGGAAATGCATTGGTCACAGACCCAGCCAAGTATATAGCCAGCCAGCCCCCTATAATATACAGCTTGCCCCCAGTAGTATACAGCCTGCCCCCAGTAGTATACAGCCACCCCAGCCTGCCCCCAGTATTATACAGCCACCTTAGCCTGCCCCCAGTAGTATACAGCCACCCAAGCCTGCCCCCAGTAGTATACAGCCACCCCAGCCTGCCCCCAGTAGTATACAGTCACCCCAGCCTGCCCCCCAGTAGTATACAGCCACCCCAGCCTGCCCCTCAGTAGTATAAAGCGTGCCCCCAGTAGTATACAGCGTGCTCCCAGTAGTATACAGTCAGCCCAGAATTTTTTTTAAAAAAACTCCCCCGATGTCATCGTGGCTCCTCTTCTAGCTTCCCGGCTCCTCTTCATGCTTTCGTGCCTTTCTTTAACATCGTGTCGGACGCCGCCATTGTTCTTCTCCCGTGCAGCGCCTAGTATGACGCGCCGCTGCTGACGTCATACTAGGCGCCGCACGGGAGAAGAACAATGGCGGTACCCAACACGATGTTAAAGAAGACAGAAGACGGTGCGGAAGCAAGAAGAGGAGCCGGGAAGCCAGAAGAGGAGCCGCGATGACATCGGGGGAGCAGCGCTGCGCATCGGGGCCACCGGAGGGTGAGTAAATAAGTTTTTTTTTTAGTCCATTTTTAATTATGTTTTACAAGCATTGACTCGTATATAAGCCGAGGGGACATTTTTCAGCACATTTTTTGTGCTGAAAAAATCGGCTAATACATGAGTATATACGGTATTAAACTAAATATGAAAAAACTTATGATAAAAGTTAACAGGGGAACTGGATAAACCCTTCTTGTGGGTTGCAAGAATCAACTTAGTAAAAATGTATCTAATATTGCATCTCTTATATCTGGTGAGATGTATACCAGTTAGATTTCCTTTGGAATATTGGAGACAATTACAAAATTTGTTTCTTAAATTTACATGGGCAGGTAAGACATCGAGGATAAATAGAAAAACAATGATAACATCAATAGAGAAAGGTGGGATGGGAGTCCCAGATATTGTAACCTACACCTCTTATGCACAGGCTATGTGCGTTTTTTAATGGATTTCGAATAAAGTGATTTTTGGATTTTACACATAAGTGCTCCGGTTTTTTCTTCAAACTCCTCTTGGATTTACCCTATATGCCAGACACCGTTGCAGCACGGGACTGAAGAGGATCCAAAGTTACAGACCAGCCCAGGGAATGTGAGTGTACCCCTTTTTCCTTCCAAAATAGAAGAAGCCGAAATTGGCCCGATCACGGTAAAAGGGGCCATTTTATTAAAATACTTGGCCTCATTTAGGTTAAAACCTTTTTTACGAACAACAAAGGATCTCTTGCATATTTGGAATAAAAAAAACATAGAGAACTTGCGTATAAATATTAATTATGGAGACATCAAATTGAAATTTTTGGAGATAGGTTTAAACCTTTATTTACACTTGTGGGAAAAATCTAGGAATCAGGACATTAGAGGATTTAATTGTCAATGGGGCGTTGATCCCTTTTTCCACATTATGTGAAGATGAGCTGTTATTTAATAGACCGTTTTTGCAATATCTAGGTCTAAAGAGCTGTGTCATCAAAAACAAGAAGAGGGCAAGCGAAAACTCATTGGAATGCTCCAAGTTTAATAAATTCCTACATGGGACGGATATATTGAAGGGAGGAATCTCTATGGTTTATAAAGATCTGCAAAGTCCTGGGTGCCAAAAAAAAATGGGCTATATGATAAACTGGGAGAAGGATTCGGGGAACTCATTCTCACTAAGCCAGTGGCAATTGGACGTGTCACGGCCATATAAAATATATTATTGTACAAACCACATATCTCCATTGCGACTAGCAAAATTTTCTGAGTTATAAAGTGATAGCTGTTGGCATTGTAAAGAGAAGGGAACAAATTTATTACATATTTGGTGGAATTGTAGCAGTATCAAAATTTACTGGGGGGGAAGTCCAGAATCTGATCAAACAGATCTGGAGCCCACTAATTGAGCTAAGTCCGGAACTTGCTCTTCTAAACTTAAATATGGAGATAATCCTGACAGAATTTTGATGGCCTGTAGCTAGAATGTAGGCAGAAGCAAGTAAAGCTATAGCATTATACTGGAAAGAGTCAAATTGTCCAGATTTAGAATCAATTGTGAGGAATTTTAAGCAAATTTACCAATATGAGAAAATTTTGAATGATAAAACCACCTTAATAACAACCGACTTTTATAGCAGATGGGAAAAATGGATACAATAAGCATCAAACAATGATATATTCTTATAAAAGCTAAAGCTTCCTGTACTGTATAATTGTTTTTTTTATTCTTGTTTCTTTTCTCCTTTTTTGCCTTTTCTTTTCTTTCTTTTTCTTTTGTTTTCTCTCAAGTGCCTATGGGATATATGAGACTAAAATCTCATGCCTTAATAGGGAATAGACATATTTATGTCTGTAAAGTAGTTGCATCATGTAAAACAGTACCTAAATAGATTTATGATATAGAAACATGTTTTGATGTAACTCTCTATATGCCAGTGGTGGCGAACCTATGGCACAGGTGCCAGAGGTGGCACTCAGAGCCCTTTCTGTGGGCACCCAGGCCTTCTCCCCAGCACAGAATTTGCTGGACGTGACTCAAGACTTTCTCCTGCGGTCCAAGACAGCAATTCTTCCTCTTCAGCAGACCCTGGAAGGAAGCTATAATCCAAATTTCTCCATCTTCTTCCGACTGTATTGGTGTCCTCAGGATGGCAATACAATTGAAACTTGTGATACAGCTGGGATCAATAGATTACTGCTTAAATTGTCATGTTGGCACTTTGCGACATAAAAGTAGGTTTTGGTTGTAGGTTGGGCACTCTGTATCTAAAAGGGTCGCCATCACTGCTGTATGCTATGATTTACTGCTTTATGTATAAATGTAATGATACAATTTTAATAAAAAGAATTTTTAAAAAAGTTATTTTTGTATACATGGTAGGCTGTGTTTTCTGAAAAGAATTATTATTTTGACAGAATAGGAGCTTTATACTTTGTGCTTTACATATTTTTAAACACCTTTGCTGATTGTTGATGTTGTGGGTTTACTAATTATTTTTACATCTCTTTTTGTGCATAAACCTCTTCTTTGATGTGAGTTTTATGTATGTATGTTTTCATTGCATTTTTTCAAATAAGTTATGTTTGTCACAAAGTTGCATGATGGTGGTACAGGCTATCAACTGGTAATCAATACAAAAACAATAGCCACATTGCTATCAGAAAATATATAGGTTTTACTGGTTCCTTTCTGTTTTAATCTGTTTATATTTTGCAGGTTGTGAGTGGGAAATTTCTAGCTGACCAGCAGATTTTTGGTTATTTCAGTTTGAGTGATTTTGTGGTTATTTATTCATGTGAACATATGACTATGAGGTATTTGTGAACTCTATACATGTAGGAGATGTGAAGAGAATTCATTTCTACTGGCACATTTTTATGCCGTCAAATTAAATTTTTATGCATTTTTTATAAAATTTTACACTTTAATCAAAATTGCATGAAAGTGCCTATATCTATAAACTCCTTAATGCAATTCTGAAAATAGGACAAGCGACTGCTTTCAGAAAATATGTGGTTTGTTGGAGTATTTGGGTTGCATTTGTAAATTTTGTCAAAATTTTAAAAATTGCTCTGGCAAATAACGCAACAAAATTTCCAGAAAAAGGGAAAAAGCTTAAACCACTACATCTTCAAATTCGCTAAAAATGTCTAGTCATTAGAGCCTCTTCAGGCCTGGTCATTAAAGAGTTAATAACGTATATTTACAATCATAAATCTTCCAGCTCATGTTATTTTCATGTCGCAAGATGTCATTTTAAGGGGGCAATGTGTTCTACTGAGGTCTCTATTAGCTTTTTATATTAACCTACCAATTAGGTCGTCATTTGCTAAGCTACAAAAATGACTAACATTTAGCAAATGGCTTTGACCGATAAGTAAAAAACATTGTATTAACTTAATTACCCATCATTAAGGAAGGTCATGCTCAGATGACCTTGTGTTTGTGCTGTAATTGTGTTTTCAATAGTACATGTTATTGAACATGATGGCTTGTGGCTTGCCTTTGTTTCACGCTCATTACACTGTCAGCTCGCTCATATAATAGTGCATTGTAGACCCGTAGAGCATTTTCTATTAAGCTTAGTAACTACATCTAGTAACTGAAAGTACTGATCTTAGACTACAACACTCAGTGTGTTTCATCAGACTCTGAAGGTCAATAAAAGTATGCAAAGAATTTATTTCACTTCTGCATGAGCCCTATCAGCTGTATATGAGGCCTAGGCGTCATTGTATAGGTTATCAGTAGAACACAGGTTAAACAGTTCTGTCATCAAACTGGACCTATTGTGAGATATATAAACCTGATAAGTAGATAGGTTAGTAGATAGAGACACTTCTATCTAGATATACTCTTTACACTGCTCTGACTTTGTTACCTTCTAGCAACACAAAGCTAAAGAAAAAGATAACATTTGCGTTTCATAACAAATGTTGCTTTTAAAAGAGTTTTCCCACAAAGAAAAGTTAGGCCCTATCCATGGGATAGGGCCTAACTAATTGATCTGTTGGAGTCTCAGTCCTGAGACCCCCGCAGATCGTGAGAACCCCTCGGCGCTCGGCAATTTCCGGCAGCTCCATAGAGATTAATGGAGCAGAATGGTCATGCGCAGCCATCTGCTCCATTACTCTTATTACTCTTATTACTGGTTCTCGGGATCTGCAGGGGTCTCAGCACTGAGACCTCCACCGATCAGCAAGTTAGGCCTTATTCCGTGGATAGGGCCTAACTTTTGTTCATAGGAAAATCCCTTTAATGTTTCCCTATTCCGCCATATGAAACCTTTGCACTATGAACTGCACACAATTGGGCACATTTACTAAGGGACGTGCGCCAGTTTTCTGTCGGACTTTGCACGTTCTTTTAAGTGCTAACAGCTTGCACGGGTATTTAGGAAGTCTGAGACACATTTGTGTCGCAAGTGAACCTATTGTGGCGAAGCTGCACTACGCATCATGCAACACAAATTAGGGGATGTTCCAGTGCTCAGTCAGACCATGCCCCAGATTTAACATGCAAAGTCTGACAGAATTGTGTTGAACGCCCCATGTTAAAGGCGCACCAAAAAAAAAAGTTGTGGCACTCTGTGCAGTGATGGGCAGGGAAGAAATCCTGAATCTGGCGCACTCTGCACACTACACAGGCAAGCTGTTGTTTGTAAATGTGCCCCATTATGTGAATGAGCCTCTACAGAGACATGAGAGTAGCTGCAATTATGCTAAAATTTTAAGGCACAGTTGTAAGACATGTCTAAATATTTTGGAAGATTATAATACAGGTGCTGTTGAAGTGTGGCCGGACATGCTCACTAAATGACTGCCCAGATGCAGAGAGCTCCATACCAAGGTAAGTATAAGGTTTGTCTTTTCGGGAGTGTACAAGCATAACCATACCTACACTGTGTTGGTAGTAGCAGAAGGATGGCGAAAAATGCATTCATGTTCCAGGATTGTAGCTGAACTTGGTGCACTGCAGTGCACTCTGATGTAAGAGCTCTTCATTGAACACAGCACAACCTCTTTCCTCTGAGTAAGAACTGTGGCAGATTTCATGTTGGATATTGCAGCAGAGGGGAGGGGCTAGGGAACAATTTCAAGGCAAAGATCAAAGAAAACAGCACTTTGGGGAGACTCCCTCAGTTCTCCAAGTCCAGCTACAATCCTCAAATGTATTTCATTTTTTCACAGTCTTGTGGCACTAATAAGACATATAAAACTATGGTCAAACAGATCTCCTGGGCTTCTACCTAGCATTCTCTGCCTGCATTGTATGGTCAAAACTGAAAGACTCCCTTTGAGTGCCCTTTGAAAGTGTCCTACCAACATGATCTTCACTTTTCAAAACTATTTAATCACTTGGGAGTTATCTATGAGACAGGACAAGTAAAGTGTTCTAGCAGGTACATTCCTGGGATGGCAACATGTGTTATAACTAAATCTGCTGGTACACAGTTTGCCCTGAAAATAATGAAAAAAAATCTAATAATCTTTAGCCAACAGCAATTTTGTAAGATAACATTGCACAATAAGCAATGAAGATATATCAGATGTCACTAGAGTTATTATATTTTTTTCTACCTGGATTGAAAGGTAGTAAATAAAGTCTTCAGCCTCTGCTAGGCTAAGCATGTAACATGTTTTTATTTTACCCTTTCATCAGTTGTAGATTTAAAGGGAACATGTCCCAAAAACACTCGACTTAGAAGAGACTACCAGCTCAATCTTAAGGTCTGTCAATGTTGTATTAGTTGAAACACAAGCCCTTCAAAAGGCCAAAAAGTTGTTAATTTTGGAATCCCTGTGATTACATTTAACCCCTTAACACCAAGGCCCTTTTTCATTTTTGCACTTTCATTTTTTACTCACCGCCTTCAAAGATCTATAGCTTTTTTATTTTTCCATGTAGAGTTTTGTGTGATGGCTTGTTTTCTGTGTAACATATTACACTTCATAGTGACGGTATTTAATATTCCACGCCATATACTGGGAAGCAGATTGGGCTTGGATTTTACGGCTTTCACTATGCGCCCCAAATGACATGTCTTCTTGATTCTTTGGGTCGGTACGATCACGGAGATACCAAATTTGTATAATATTTTGATTTATATTTAAAAAATTAAAACCTCCTGTAGAAAAAAAATCTTCATTTTGCCATCTTCATGATAACTTTTTCATACTTTGGTGTAAGGAGCTGTGTGTGGTGTCATTTTTTGTGAAATTTGATGACGGTTTCAATGCTACCATTTTAAGGACTGCATGGCCTTTTGATCACTTTTTATTTAATTTTTTGTATTTTTCAAAATGGCAAAAAAGTGGCATTTTCAACTTTTTCATTACAGGATTAAACACCAGAAATAATGATTAATAATTTTGGGATGCTTCCATAACTAACAGGCTTATTTTTTTAATATAATTTTTTATTTATTTATTTTTCATTATTTTTCAGATCTATAGGGTACTTTAACTGTAAGAAGCTCCATAGACTCCACTGTCCAATGCTTAATGGACATTAAACTAGAAAACTGATGTGCACTGCTGGGTGACTATACCCTGTGCTAAATGTTATAAAAAAAATAAATATTCTGATGAATACAGAGAAACAATGCTTTCAAAAGAAAATTGATGTGTGTATTGCGGTAGTCCTTCTGATTGTGTCTGAGAAGCTAGGAGGCTCTTTACAACACAAAAAGGGCACACAAACACGGGTTCATATACTGTTAAATATAACATGTCTTTCATTGACAATGACAAAAAAAATTTCCACTTTATCTGCACTTCCTCACCAATAATGGCACATTATTGAAATACAGGCAGTCCCCGGGTTACATACAAGATAGGGTCTGTAGGTTTGTTCTTAAGTTGAATTTGTATGTAAGTCGGAACTGTATACTTTATCATTGTAACCCCAGCCAGAACTTTTTTGGTCTCTGTGACAATTGGATTTTAAAAATGTTGGATTGTCATAAGAACCAGAATTAATAATAAAGCTTCATTACAGACACCTTTGATAACTGTTACAGCTGTTTATTGTAGCCTAGGACTAAAGTACAATAAATTACCAATATTTAGTGGTCCGTTTGTAACTAGGGGTCGTATGTAAGTCGAGTGTTCTTAAGTAGGGGACCGCCTGTAATAAAAAAATAAAGCATTGGACTTTAAAATGTGATCCATTCCCATTCAATTATGGATTCAAACTGTGATTTAAAGGACACCTGTCATCAGGTCTCTGCCACTTGCCCTGTCACCTCTACCTGTTGGAGCAGCTCACAAGGATCCCATCCCAGCCTTTATCTAGTTATTTCATACATTATTCATTGTAAAATCATCTTTTCTATATCATGTAAATGAGGCTGGTCACATGGTCAGAGGCAGTGATGTCACCCCTGTTACCCCTCCCCTCTCCTCCCCCTGCTCATGTCTGTGTGTAATGTATAGTAAAGCATGGCTAGTGTCTGTGCTGCATCTGCTGACATGCTGCATCCTCCTAATATACAGGTGAGAGACACAGACATCAGCTACACATGAATCTGACATGTTCTGCTATAACATGGCTGCCTGGAGCTGTTGTATCTCTCCTAAACACACACACAGGCTGCAGGGGGAGTGGCCACCAGCACCAGGAAGCACATCATTATACAGGCTGTCAGTCATGCACTGGGGGTGTGGCTGTGCCTCCCACTCATGAATAGAGTGGACAGCTTGAATATGCTAATGCTTCATTGGACATTTCACAGGTCATTTGCATACAGCTTTAGGACCTCATTGCTTAGGTTTACAGGCATGTAGAGGGACAATGAAGGGATAGAGGCAATGCTCTCTAATGGCAGTTTATGAAAATATATTTAGTTTAGGGGGGTTATTTTGCATGACGGGTTCTCTTTAAGGTTTTCCTTGTCCCTGGTGGGTTTGAGTTTCTGTCCATTTTACTAGCAAATGAGAGCTTAGCAGACATTTTTATCGGGAAAGTTGAAAGCTAGAGTACATTTAAGTAACTGGATAAAGAAATATATGTAGTGTTCTTATATTCATATGCAGAAAAAAGTTTTCCGAAACGTTACAAAGTTGGATACTGGATACTGATGTGCCACAACATTCAATTCTATGTTGTTATCTAGCTTGATACATGCTAGGAGCTCCAGTTTGTGCACCTGGGCCCATGTCATTTAGTGCTTAAACAATAACATTTTCTTTTCTACAATTACCAGGAAGAAAAAGCCTTATGAGAACAAAAATGCTTAAAGTAATAGAATCTAATAGGACCAACAAGATTAGAACTTATTGAAGTCATTGCTAATTGTATTTCAGCTGCTACATAGATGAGTTTTGGCTCCAAAATGTCATTTTCTCTATATCATCATATCTATTCAGTTAGAGCATGATCTTCATAACAACCACATTTCTATCACTGCAATTTTAACCCTTTTAACAGCCTGAGTTGTCTTATTATTATCTAGTTTTTTTATGTTATATTCCTCAATAATAACTACATCTGCAACAAATAAACAAGATAAATGTGTTTGAGATTGTATTAAATATTCTATAATTAAAATAGATAATTACACGGAAATTATATAAAACTTTAAAGGATTAAGTGACTATTGTGTAAATAAGGACTAAAACAGTGTGGTCGGTTCTTGAATCACGGACCTGTATTGGTTGGATTTTACAGACTGATCACAGTGTCAAGCACAGAAAACCAGGCATCATATTGATAGATGATACAAGGAGACGCTTATTCCCCTCAAAACAGCAGCGTTGATCACATAAAACTGTGATTCTCACACACAACATTGGGCCACTGCAGGTCAGAGATTCACAAATGGATAGCAGTGGTCTGTTTTTTTTCCTTATTTGGAACAATTATTGGGGCTGAATTAATTAAATGAGCATTTTTGGTTAATTAGGACAGTTTTCTTGGAGACTCTGTAACATACTTAATAGGGAGAGTATACTGTTTTCAAGAGTTTGCCATTGAGGGGTTCGAACCAATAACCCTGGCAAAGAAGGAAATTAAAAATATAAAGTACTGTTTATTGTTCTTTGAAAAGGATTTGCCCACCAATATAAAATATCTTCTACATAAGAATTCCTGAAGGCATCATATCTACAATGTGCATTCTGAAGTTATCTCTCTGTGGAGCATTATCATAACCTAAGGGTGCTGTCACATGATAGTATTTTGATTCTGTTATGAAACTGAATCAAAACGCACAGGGGTAGGCAATCAGCACTCGGTGTCTTGTATTGTCTAAATGTAAGACATTAGGTGTTGATTGCTGATCACATGCATCTGCATTCAAGCGCATATGCGGAATCAAAAAGGTATCCTGTGACAGCACCATAACGTGTTGATAAATATTGGTAAATGTGAGGATCTGACCACCAAGACCTCTACGAGAATGTGTGTCACCCTGACAGAATGAAACTACAGGACCTCCATTCTGCATGGTTCCTGGAAGCTGCACTCCTATCAATCCACAGCTTATCAAAAAATCTTTGAACAGATGTTGTATCAGTTGTCAAATCCCTTGTATCATTATCACATTACAAAGCCAAATAACAGTACATACATTTCATCAAAGGGATTTCAAGTTTCAAAACTGATCAGCATGATTACTTTGTACTTACCTAAACCAGATAAGGCTAAGTTCACACCACTGCTATTGGTATAATTTTTCTCTTCTTCAAGGTCCATTATTTACAACTGATAAGATAACACTGCACACTGCATTATTTTTACTCATTATAAATTATTGAATTTATACACATTTTATACAATTTTATAATTTATATAAATTATACACCACTAATGGTGATGGAACTGTCTCTTACTCTTATAATATGTATCTAAATGTTTGAAGCTTTTTTCTATTTCCAGGAATAATAATAATAATTCTTTATTTATATAGCGCACACAGATTACGCAGCGCTGCACAAGCATATCAAGTTGGTCAATGGTGCAGCTTAAAATAGTAAACTAAATATGTAATATACTTTTCCAAAACAAAACTTTTATTTTTTTCAGTTTTTTTCTCTCTTCCCCTGCAGTGAGTAGTGTATCAAAGCTTTTCTAATGTTCATAGCAGATGAATAAGGAGAGGAGGATAAAGCTTAACTCCTCATACAACAAAAATAGTTCGGGTCTGTAATAAGATAAGATTAGAATATAACAGCAGAAAACGCACAACGCTCCATAGTGTAATATATTTTGTATTATTGTGATATTATCCAGATTGGTATTTCTCACCTTATACACAAAATAACAGGCATATATTTAAATGGTTGCTGTATCTCCTGGGTCCCAATGTGTAGTTAAGGGAAATGATAGTGTGGTTAAAAAAAAGGTTTGGTAATGACACGCTACCAAAATTAAGGTTCAGGTATTAGGTTGATGAACACTACATTTCTTTTTTCAGACATGACCCAGTGAAGTGCATCATTACCGAACCTGTTTTTTTACCACGTTATCAGCAGGATGTCAGGCACCAGGGGTAGTGGACCCACTGGACGATGATGTAAGTCGACACCTGGGATTGGGAATAGGCAGGAGGTCTGCACAGGTGGCACAGAATCGGAGTCAGGAGCAAGGCAAAAGGTCAAGGCAGACAGAGGAGGAGCAAGTCAGGAATGGAAACGCGGTCACAACAGGAATTCAGTAAACAGTTGCAAGGCAAAGCTTTCTTTCAGGCACAAGGCATAAAGATCTGGCAGGGGACATAAGAAGAGGCTGGCATTTTATCAGGGCCAATTATCGACGCGCCAGTCCTTTACAACATACAGAGCCGCATGAATGCCCTAGGAGACGGGGACGAGCACGCTGGAGCTTAGGGAACGCGGAGACTGCCCCTGGAGCCAGGGAAGGTGGATGAGGCTGCAGACTGGCTCGGGGGCAGAGGGAGACCCCTCTAAGATCGGACACAGGAGATAAGATCGGACAGTGAGAAGTCAAGTCATTAGCAATTTTAACAGTGCTCTTCTAAAAAAAGTAAAGTAAAAAAGGACAAAAATACATTCCTTCAATAAAGTATATTACACTATTCACTATTCTCATATAACTTGAAAGAAAATAAGATGCTTTTTAACATTGAGTTACACTCAATGTAAGTGAAGCACTTCCACACAGCAGTTTTATAGTTATATAGTTTATGTTATGATTTATATTACTTTATAGTTAGCATTTATATGGTTAAACTTCTTTTTGTTTTAAATTCAGCAAATTGGAATCAATTTTCATATCATGTTTTATGCAACAGCACAAAGGACCATAACCCTTTTTGTATTACTATGGTGAATTTGCACCTCACTTCCTAATAGGCACAGGATTACGTAAAATATTCCCTTGGTCTGAAACTAAGGAAACCTTAAACTGGATATAACCTCCTGTTAACCTTTGCCATTTCCTCAAACCAGACCTCAAAACATGTTGACTAAGTCTGTATAGAGCTGTCCATGCACAGTGGTGCCATCAGCTATTAGCATTGTACCCAAGTTAGACGGGAAACGTCTTCACCTTGCTATGTCTAATTAGAAGGAAACTGATGGATGAAGAACATGATTTGTTCTAGACGGCATTTATACCAAAATACTTTATTCCATACAGATGTTTACATTTCAATGACTCTCACATTACCAATAGATTAAAGTTTACTGGTAACAATGCAGCTCTCTATTAGCCTCTTTGGGACAAAATCTCTTATAACAAAAATGTATTTAGAGACTTATCAGTCCCACATTAATCTTTAGTTCCTTCAATCACTTGCAGTCTTGTCCCCCTCATATCTCAACTATTCACATCTTTTGAGTTATTTACCATCTGGCATTTTGTATAGTTACCTTAAGGGCCTACACAAACAGCCATATTATGGCTCCTTCTCGTACATGCATGAGGCCTCAACTGTTCTTCTATACCTCTCTAACTTCATACAGAAATATAGTATTGGATTTACAATCATTTGAACACATAAAAATTATGTTTTTTTATTTGATGCATAGCTCAACAAGGCTCGTACAGCAACACTCGGAGTCTATACAGCTTCACACACACACCGCTATATGAACCACGTATTATCGATGTATTGGCTCCTTGCCAAAATCATGCCTAAAATGCTGTAATGATATGTAAATGGAATGTGTTGCTGATCAAGGGAATGGTTTTTCCCTGTTTCAGTTAGTCTGGATTATGTCCGTTTTATATCTGTGTCTGCAAAAAAACTGAAGGTTTAACATTGGTTGGAAAACACAACACTTGGATCCCCAGCCTAAGGCTACATTCACACTGCCGCATGGGGCATGTATATTCGGCTGATATACATCCCCCATAGATAGCAATGGGCGCACGGCACCCTACGGGAGCGGTACGGTGCAGCTCACGTGCACTATGTATCCCTATGGAGAGGGCGGGGGTGAGCAGCGCTCACCTCCTCCTCCTCTTCCCGTGCGCTGTTGTGTGACCGAGGAGATAAGTTACCATTAACTGGTAACTTATTTAGATACAAGGTGCCTTGGATGGAGGTTTCGGGTCTCAACCAACTGATTAATATAATCAGTAATTAATACTTTATTATAATTTATTATAATTAATAATTGTATTTCAATTAGGCAAGAGTTAGAGACTCAGACTTTCACAAAAATTCTTTATTACATTTTGGTAAACTACAGGCGGTCCCCTACTTAAGGACACCCGACTTACAGACAACCCATAGTTACAGACGGACCCCTCTGCCCACTGTGACCTCTGGTGAAGCTCTCTGAATGCTTTAAAATAGTCCCAGATTGCAATAATCAGCTTAAAATTGTCTGCAATGAAGCTTTATTGATAATTCTTGGTCCTATTACAGCAAAAAAATTTGAAACTCCAATTGTCACTGGGGAAAAAAAAAAATTGTCGGGAACTACAATGATAAAATATACAGTTTCGACTTACATACAAATTCAACTTAAGAACAAACCTACAGTCCCTATCTTGTATGTAACCCGGGGACTGCCTGTATATTATAATACAGGTAGTTTCACAACTTTTTATATTCGCCGTTTGAAAAATGATTTCAGAAGCGCTGGAAAATTGTATTTTCTGGAAACCATGAAAGATTGAAAAAACTATGAATGTTTTCATAAACTTGCGCAATGATAAATTAAAAGCAATAAAGAACACACACTACATATCAACCTAACAATAATGCTTTAAATACTTTTTCATTTACAAATGTCTGAGACAGATGTGACTTCTGCAGGGATAGTAATAATGCATTAGCTACTGATCTCCAGCAAATTAATAAAAAAAAGTGTTATTAAATATGAAACCCTTAATCTATATCTTCCAGTGTCTTCATTTGTCACCAAGCCTATAAGATGTCAGACAGAAGGCTCCAAACTTTATTCCAATCTCTAAAACCCAAAATATGAGAATGAAAATAAATAGATATGATGGCATTGATATATGGAATCCAAGGAGTAGTGTCTCCTTCTAACAGACTAATATTGATCACCATTGTCTACAACTTCATTAGAAGGATCAGAGTTTATCTAAGACAGGCAGACAAATGTGGAATGAGCATGCATCGCCAATGAGAGATTCATGTTACTTGAAAGACATTAAAAGCGAAGCAACTTCCAATTAAACAAAACTGACTTAGACCTTGGTAATTAAAGTATGATCATAATAAACTTTACATTGGATGTGTATTCCATTGTTTTACAATTCATCATTCAACTATAATTATAATGTCCCTGCCGTCTTGAGGGTTTTTGAATAAAACAAACATATCAGGCACTTTTATTCAATGTCTGGGATGTACTGAGAAAAAGCAGAAAACTATGCAATCAAATTCCAACTTTTTTTTATCCTTCTCTAACCCAGTATCATAGTAAAAGAGTCAGGAGACACTATACACATTAGATAGTTGGTCATACCTATTCAAATTCAGATTTGGTTGATTTTACTAAAAAATATGAAGGGTGCCTGCTATATACACAAGAAATAATTATCAGCTATTTTACCAATACCCCCATACACATGAACATTTTCTAAATTAAAAGAGACTTGAAACCCAGCGGAAGTGAATGGAGGTTTTCAGAGTGTTAGGAGGTCTCCATTTACATGGTTGCTTGTTCCCTCTAAAATTGGAGGGATGGACCCACTGAATGTGAATTTTAGACCTATACCTGTAGTTCTTCCACCAACAATGTAGAGTCTCTTTATGATTTTTGGCCAAAAGCTCTAAAGTTGAATTTAAGAGCTACTGGCTGTAGACAGTGGTTTTTACGATGAAGAGAAAAACATACATTGAACAGGAAAGAGGGATAAATGCCATTATTGAGAACACTGATGCTAGAAACAACATAATTGTTAAAATAACAAAGAGCTGACTGCAGATCTAACCTTTATTCCTTTTATAATGAACCCACAAAGTTCTTGTCCATGCATTTCCTAAGAAAGGAAAAGGAAATTTGAGAAGTAATGAACTATAATTAAATGACCACTAAACCTAAAATATAGGCTGATCCTATAAGAAGCATTTGCAGCCAGACACGTAGAACTTCAGAAACCATTAGCAAATATGTTAGAAACTGAATACCTCCACGCAAGGGCAATTTTACCAAGGACAGAATGTTCTGCTTCCATTTGTTCTTAACTAACACTTATATTTTATTCAGTGTTAAAAGTAATTATTGAATTTTAAAATATGCAGTGATCCAAAATGTATTAAGCATAAAAAAGCAAAAATGCACTACCTTAATGGATATGCTCTTACATGGTTTCTTAGGTTCAATACATACCTGCATTCGGCATGCTCCATCCCCCCTTTGCATTATGTAACAGGGAAAATAAATTGGAAATACAAAGTGAACAGAGAGTTCACCTTCCGCTCTTGGGGAGATTATCAAAATTGTCTGAGAGCAAAACTGTTCTAGTTGCTCATGGAAACCAATCAAAGCTCAGCTTTCATTTTCCCACAACTTTTTATAAACTTAAAGCTGAGCTCTCATTGGTTTCCATGAGCAACTAGAATAGTTTAACCCTAGACACTTCTGATAAATCTCCCCCTTAGTTTCCATTGTACTCTCCTTAAATGGAGAGTCCAATTGAAACCCCCACTGCATGTGTGAACTGAGGATTATCTGAAGGCATTAATAGTAAAAGTTTAGACAACAATCCTTTAATGCCACTGAAGATTTAAACTTAAGTTCTATTTCTCAATAAGGATCCAGTTCTGCAAGACTATATGATCAAAATAACCAATGAATTCAGCTATTTGTTCTACTGGTCTGATGACACATGACGCTACAGTATATGTATACAATATATCTTTATCTTAGGGCTTCCAAGCAGGTACTCTAGATATATAGAATGGATATTCTCCTTACCATTTTCATTTTGTTATAAAGACCTTTGGTTTTAGACTTGACTTGATTTAACAAATGTGCAATACAGAAAAGAATGAATCTTCTAAGAAAAATCCTCAAGGGACTTCTTCTAAACTCTCATTGATTTAATAGAAAAGGAGAAAGCTTTGAAAACACTGTAATGCTCAGTCCAATGATTCTAAAAATAGTTCTCAAGCTAAAGACAATTGAACTTGGAGCATAAGGCATAAAGGTATGCGATACACCAGAGAGGAAACCAAGAACACTTTTCCTCTTTCTTTTCAACCTCAACCACAAAGTGGAAGCTTGCACATAGAATTGTGTCCTACATAACTATTTATGGCAAGAAAATGGAAAGTTACCACATTATAACATGTATTCTTACTAGGCTGCTCTTTTTCCTATGGGTTTAACTGGTTCAGGTTCAGGACCAGACACAATTTGTCAAGTAATGGCTCTAACATTTTCATATTTGGGGTTAATGGTGGCATTTTTGCCTTTTTGTTCTCTGGAGAAATATGGGATTATTTTATAATTTTTCGGTTCTTTAACTTTTAAACCAAATTTCTTTTAAAAAAAGATTTACAAAATGTATTCAAGTTTTTTTTTCACTTTTATTTCTGTCCCTTAAAGACCTTTAGGAACTATGGTCCAGATATATTATTGTGTCTGCACCGGTTTTTTGTCCACATTTGCATGAAAAAAGTGTCTTTGGAGCTTGCACATGTCTTTATTATGTTCGTGAGGCACAATTGTGTCATAGCTGCATTTTCTCCAACACTTTTTAAAACTGTGCACCTAAAGGGGCATGGTATTGTGTGTTCCTAGTTTCTTTTCACTTTTTATTACACTTTACTTTTCCTTTGTAATTTGGGTTGCTCTTCTGTTCTACAGTGACAATTGTCATTGTCTGTGCTGGGTCTAGACACACCCACCAGGAGCCCCACAGCACTGACATCTTATCAATCACGTGTTTCATCAAGTGGTCATCTGGATGCATAAAAACAGCTGCCTATATTCACTTGATCAATGGATGTGTATAAGAAGCTGAGAAGACAGAAGCAGCAAGTACCACTTTTGTCTTCTCTCCTGGGTCCCCTGCAGCTGCCTGAGGCAACGGGCCTGACATCAAGTATCGCAATCATTTTGCCAGCCTCCTGAAGCCTGCGCAGCAAATATAATATAATCTAGGAAGCTGTTGTAGAAAACAGTAAGTCATCCCTAGTAGTTATAAAAGGTAAATAAACAGTTAAGTAGTATGTGCAGGATATTACGTGGTAACATGTGTGTTGCTCCTCATGGTAGGGCTTCTAACTGGCATTTTCCAGCTGGATAACACCTGCCCATACAGGGCACCGGTTTCCTGGTAATGTCTATGGCAACAAGCTACATCTCCTTGGTTTGCCAGGAGGTAAATTTATTGCCAGGCATTTATGAGACAAGCTAAAATGCCAGCTATGACAAGATTCAAGTGTGCAAAATCTCTAGGCCCAGCTGCAACATCTGTGGGCAAATGTGTCACAGGATACCATATGGAGCTTGTATCCTCTACAGCCGACCATATCTCATTGTGTATAAACAAGGAGACTAGAGCTTCATTCAATTATTTTTTCTAAACAAATATGTCCCACTTTTTATAATGTAAACACTAACTTGTATCATCATTAAAGGAAATCAAAATCAAGCATGACAAATCAGGGACACTTACCTATAGATCCAGGCACTGTGACTGTAGTAATCTTCTTACATTTGTTATCCAACAATGTCTAAAATCAGCTTTCAAAATTAAGCCAATGCGTCCAGTAATACATATATGTAAGGCCATATATATATGCCGTATATACTCCAGTATATGCCGACCCGAGTATAAGCTGAAGTACCTAAGTTTAACACAAAATACTGGAAAAACCTATTGACTTGAGTATAAGCCTAGGGTGGGAAATGAATTCGTTGGAGCCTCCACCCAGTATAAATCCAGCAAGCACATGCCCCCCCCCTATATATAGCCAAAAGCCCTTTGTCCCCAGTATATAGACAGCCAGTTCATGAACCAAGTATATGTCCAGCAGCCCCTGCCCCCAGTATATAGCCTGCAGCTCCTGTCCCAGTATATAGCCTGCCAACCCCTGCCCCCTGTAGATAGCCTGCAGCCCCTGCCCCCAGTATATAGCTAGCAACCCCTGCCCCCCAGTATATACCCGGTAGCCCATGCCCCCAGTATGTAGCCAGCAGCCCCTGCCCCCAGTATATAGCCTGTAGCCCCTACCCCCCAGTATACAGCCTTCAGCCCCTGCCCCCAGTATATAGCCTGCAGCCCCCTGTCCCCAGTATATAGCCTACAGCCCTGTCCCCAGTATATAGGCAGCATCCCCCTGTCCCAAGTGCATAGCCAGCAGCCCCCAATCCCCAGTATACAGTCTGCAGCCTCTGCCCCCAATATATAGCCAGCAGCCCCCTGTCAACAGTATACAGCCTGCCCGGAGACATGGAGCCAAAGCCGGAACATCAATGGATAGAAGAGGACCTTCCGGGTGGGCATCGGAAGGTGAGTACACATTTTTTAATGGACTTATTAGCCGAGTTTGGGGTTTTCAGCACATTTTTTGACCTGAAAAACTTGCCTTCATTCTTGAGTATATACGGTATATATACAGCCTCCCATAAACTAATAAAATAATAAAATTGTACTCACGATCTCCTGTTTCCCTGCAGGTCCTTTTGCAGGAGTCGGACGTCTATGGGGTTCCAGAAATGACTGTGCTTGGCTACTTCTGGCAGTCCCATAGATTGTGGCCATGCATCATCTGCTACTCCATCAATTAGAGTGGACAAGAAAAAAGATAACAGTCAATTAATACTACCGTACAAATCAAGTGACGTAAATTTATTGTTTCTTATGCATTTTTTCCATCCATATACTTTACAAAGCTGAATTCTACAAAAAAGGAGGAACATGCACAGCTATGTAATCAAGTGTACTATCAAAATCAATTTTTAGCCCACACACTAAACAATATATACGTATATGCAAGAAAGGTCAATGAAAGTGTGTATGGGCAAATGTAAACAAATCTTAATTACATCAATAAGTACACCACACAATTAATACCAAGAATTAAAAACATTTAAAAAGTACCAGAGTACATACTATCCATGACCCATATATGGGGCCTTGATAACCCCATAAATCACACACTGCCCATAAGGGAAAACCAGTTATCAGATGCCATCTGAAGTATGCCAAAAGTTGTAAAAATAAGTTGTGCAAATACAATAAACAAATGATACCTTGACTAAATGCACCTAATTACCTAGCGACGATCTGGAGGGGACGCATGCGCACAATTACTGGATTGTGAGATCTTGCAAGATAAGAACTCATGAGATACGTCAGGAAGGAGGATTTGGTCTTGAGAATTTTGTCTTTCACGCGCCACTATGACGCCACACACAGGTGTCCTACTAGATAACATAAGGTATGTTGATGGTTTTGATTGGACTGGGTGGCCATCCTAGGGACATATATAACAGAGGTCATTAGTGACTAGTTAGTGGATCCCTGAGGAAGTTGCTGCAAGTGGGCTAAACCACACGCAGCCCGAAATATCTAATACATGGGACAATTAACCAGTTTGGTAACTATCTGAGTAACTATTTACTAGCAGTACCACTCTTTAGGTTGTGCCATCTAACTTGTTTATGTGTCAATATTTTCATTTATAAGGTATCATTTGTTTATTGTATTTCTTGCATATATGTATATACTGTACAAAGCACCATAGCCCTGGCCTCTTGGTTGATGGTTCTTATCATTACATTGGAACAAAATCTCTGTTGAGAGTGAAGCTCTTGACTAGGATGTGTTCAAGTTTTTATTATTGTACTTAAGACATTCATTCTGGTATATAGTTTATAAAAATTAATGAATATAAAATATTGTAGCGTGATCTCTCTATAAAAAGCATTTTATTCTGATCTAATCTGATATAAAACTAATTATATCACCACAGTAACACTTCTAGTCACATTCCTCACTAGCCTGACCGGGCAGTGTATGACTTATGATGGGTTAAGCAGCTTTGTTACTTGTATTGCCAGCACATTCTGAGGCTGTGTTAATATACTTCTGTACATCCCATGGGGCCTCGTTCACATTGTTTATTGTGAAACCTCCAGAAGGACTTTTTATTCTGTCCTCCAGACTTTTCATATGTCCTTGACTCTCAAATTATTTTTCTTTCCCTAACTATAGCTATTTCACCTCCATTTCGTCTGTAAAAATAATTAGCGTCTATGAGTACGGTGATTTAGTAATTATCTTTCAGTTAGCTTTTCTACTTAAATGTACTTATTAAAGCTAACATAGAATGTTATTCCAGGTTATGTCTGCATTTGTTCTAAGCATAAAGCTCCAACTCAGTGTTATCAAAAAGAAACAAGACGCATACTCAAACAAGATAAATACCCAATTATTAGAGACATTCCTAAATAGATATGCAAATGCACCTCATTTACATAAATGGTTATTTAATAATCCACTAATGGGGAAAAAACCTGTTAACAAACCATAAGAACCAATAAAGCATTTGACAAGCATCTTATTCAGTATTTGGTAATAATTAACATACAGTATTGGACTAGAGATTAAATTAAATTAGAAGCAAGTGTTTACAACACTTTATGTGGTTGGCCACATTACTTCAGGTTTTATGTAATGTGTGGGGGGCAGGATCTTAGGTAATTTACCAATACAGGCAGTCCCCTACTTAAGAACACCTGACTTACAGACGACCTCTAGTTACAAACGGATATTTGGTATTTTGGTATTTTACTGTACTTTACCCCCAGGCTACAATAAACAGCTATAACAGTTATCTGCAACAGGTGTCTGTAATGAAGCTTTATTGTTAATCCTGGTTTTTATGACAATCCAACAATTTGAAAATCCAATTGTCACAGTGGACGGAAACATTTTTGACTGAGGTTACAATTTTAAAATATACAGATCCGACTTACATACAAATTCAACTAAAGAACAAACCTACAGAACCTATGTTGTACGTAACCCGGGTACTGCCTGTATATATCTATTAAAAGTTCTCTACCACTTTCTTTAAATTTAAAGTAAAGCCCTGGTTCAGAAATGTCTTTTTACCTCATATACTGACATTCCTGTCAATAAAATGGCTGAGGACGGTGGTCAGGGCCGCATCTGCCATTGACGGTGGTCAGGGCCGCATCTGCCATGAGGCGAGATGAAAATCTCGCCTCAGGCGGCAGAATGCGGATCCCTGTAAAGGGCGGCGAAATCGCCCACTAATCGCCCACTAGCTAAATAAATCGCGCCTGTCTCTTTAAGACACAGGCGCGATTTATATGCGGAGCGACGCAGCGCCTTTCCGGCTGCTGCGTCGCTCCGTTCTAATCAGTGACACAGGCGTCATGACGTCACGCGCCTGTGTCACTGTGCGGAGCCGCGGCTCACAGAAGAGCCACGTGAAGACGGGACCCGCGCGCCGAGGGAGCAGCTGCCTGCAGGTGAGTATGTATTTTATTATTTTTCCTCTTCTGTAATTTATTTTATGTGGCTAATAAGGGGGAGTGGGGAGGTATCGTAATTTATTTTATGTATACATTACATGGAGCCAGAATTGTTTTATACTGGGGGGGGGGGGGGGACTGTATACATCAAATAATACATCAAATTAAAATACAATATTGCACAATGTAATGGTATGCATACCAGTGTGTAACACTTTGTAATATCTCAGGCTGGTCTAAAAAAGGGGCACAAATGGCACCATAGGGCCCAAGTGCACATCTGTGCCCTTAATAAAAAATTGGAATATAAATGTAGCTATAGTTATGTACCGTGGGGTTTATGCAAGTAAAAAGCTCATATAAACCAATAAGTTATAAACAGCTCACATATGCCAATAGGTTATAAACAGCTCATATATGCCGATAGGTTATACGCCTTTTAACTCCTTAGATTTTTCATTGGAGTTCAGAGCAATGAAATAGTTGGTTCTTGTAATATGTCCCAATAATGTTCGCTGGGAATGCAATTTATATATTTTGCTTAAAAATGTTTTGAAAAATGTTGTAAACAGTACTGTTCACTAAAAGTCATGTCCGTCGTGACCAGTGTCACACTCATGGTTTTCCCGAAAGACTAAAGAGTCCTCCTTAGTGCTGTGAAGATGGGCAGTGTCTCGGCGTCCCCAGAGTGGATGTGCGCATGAGTCAATATGCTGTGCTCCGTCTGATTACTCCAGCTGATGATCGTCTCTAGCTGTATGCTTCCCAGGTAAAAGGGATGGGTTTTCTTTGGAGGACGTATAGTTGCTCCTGTTATTTTGGCTGCTCCTGTTATTTTAACTGCAATGGTTAAATTGAGCACTAACTCCACGTTATCTTTGTATGTTCCACGGTATCTTTGTAATAATGTGTGTATACACTCACCGGCCACTTTATTAGGTACACTATGCTAGTAACGGGTTGGACCCCCTTTTGCCTTCAGAACTGCCTCAATTCTTCGTGGCATAGATTCAACAAGGTGCTGGAAGCATTCTTCAGAGATTTTGGTCCATATTGACATGATGGCATCACACAGTTGCCGCAGATTTGTCGGCTGCACATCCATGATGCGAATCTCCCATTCCACCACATCCCAAAGATGCTCTATTGCAGTGGTGGCGAACCTATGGCACAGGTGCCAGAGGCAGCACTCTGAGCCCTTTCTGTGGGCACCCAGGTCATCACCCCAAAATTAAGTTCACCAGACAGAACTCAAAGAATCTGCCTGCAGAATCTTCCTACAATGATAGATGAATTTGCCCTCCTCCTTTCAACTGGGTTGGTGTCCTTGGGAGACTGAAGGATTGTGAACAAAGAGAAATACATTACTGCTTAAATTGCTGCGCTAGCACTTTGCAATAAATAAGTGGCTTTTGGTTGATGTTTGGGCACTCCGGCTCTAAAAGGTTCGCCATCACTGCTCTATTGGATTGAGATCTGGTGACTGTGGAGGCCACTTGAGTACAGTGAACACATTGTCATGTTCAAGAAACCAGTTTGAGATGATTTCAGGTTTATGAGATGGCGCATTATCCTGCTGAACATAGCCATCAGATGTTGGGTACATTGTGGTCATAAAGGGATGGACATGGTCAGCAACAATACACAGGTAGGCTGTGGCGTTGCAACGATGCTCAATTGGTACCAAGGGGCCCAACGAGTGCCAAGAAAATATTCCCCACACGATGACACCACCACCACCAGTCTGAACCGTTGATACAAGGCAGGATGGATCCATGCTTTCATGTTGTTGACGCCAAATTCTGACCCTACCATCCAAATGTCGCAGCAGAAATCGAGACTCATTAGACCAGGCAACGTTTTTCCAATCTTCCAATTTCGATGAGCTTGTGAAAATTGTAGCCTCAGTTTCCTGTTCGCATTATCCTGCTGAAAGTAGCCATCAGATGTTACAGGGTACATTGTGGTCATAAAAGGATGGACATGGTCAGCAACAATACTCAGGTAGGCTGTGGCGTTTCAACGATGCTCAATTGGTACCAAGGGGCCCAAAGAGTGCCAAGAAAATGTATATATTTTGTGGGGCCAGAATTGTTTTATTCTGGGGGGGATGCAGTATATATTATATGGGGCCAGATTCATTTCAACTGGGGTGGGGGGTGCTCTATATATTATATGGGGCCAGAATAATTTTATACTGGCGGGCTCTATATATTGTATGAGGCCAGATTATTCTTTTCCTGGGGGGGTTATATATTTATATGGATCCAGATTTCAGCTGGGGGGCTGCATATGGGATACAGTATATTACTAAGCTGGGTGGGCTGTATATTAGGGGTGCTATATATTCACATTGGTCAGGGTTGCACTGTATGTAAAATCATGTAACATAATAACAGGGTGGGATATATTACTTACAGGATACCATAGATTAATTTGCATAATTTAAGCTAAATGTTAGGGGTCTGTATTAATAAATTGGGGGTGTTGTATATTGATTGGTGCTGTACACGCTATAATTCCAGTAGAATATATATATAATGCAGGGATGTTTTATATGTGGGGAGAGTGCGGTCAGTTGTGTTGTGAGGGGTATATACTTCATACTGTAAGTGACTGTGGTATTTTTAGGGACGCCGGGTGGAGATGCTGCACGGAGCTGAAGACATCTGGTCGTGAATTCAGCAGTGATACGTCATGGATTGGAGAACCCGGAATAAAGTCCTCCTGATGGAAGAGATTGTGATCTATAAGGTACTAGATGTCACTAATGACTCCGAGAACCTGTAGTCAGTCACACAGTGTCAGGGAGCTGTCTGTAGGGATGTTACTTGTTAGTAAAGTTTTCAGCATTTACATAACAGGGAGCCGGGGGGGGGGGGGGCAGCATTTTAATATTCGCCTCAGGCAGCAAATATGCTAGAATTGGCCCTGACGGTGGTTCATGTGATCTCTAACCGTCCATGACCAATCACCCTTCCAGGACCTTATGATAGTCAACATGAGTGGAATCTTAAGGACCTGAAATGTAGATTGGTCATAGATAGCTGGAATGAGACCCTCCATCTCACAGGTATGGCAGCTAATGAGGTAAAATACATTTCTCAACTTAGGACTTTACTTTACATTTCAATAAAAGTGTAGAACTTTTTATGGATGTATATTTCTGTGGAACACTGTCAAGTACTGATTGTAATTGTGGTGTACAAAAAAGTGTGTGGGAAGTGACTATTGTCTATAAGCAGGGGTGTAATGACTGGGCAGTGTGAGAGGGGAACAACCCTGTCACTGTGGCCTGCAGCTGTCACAATTCAGAATACTAAATTCTGCCCAGCGGAGCCCATGCTTCATGCTTTCCTCCCCATACAGATTAGCGGTGGGATATGACAGGGGAAGAAGTGAGGTCGGTCATCTGCAGGATCTTCTAGCTCTCATGCTCTCTATCCCGCAGACTGTCAGCATGTAGCCTGTGAAGATCAGGTGACGTGAAGTGACGCATCCTCCTGTACCTAGTCCATTGAAACCAATGACCTGTCACCTGATCTGGCAGATGTGTCATTATATATCACCTGCAACAAAGCTCCTGACAAGAGAACTGAAGAGAAGGGGAATGAGGTAAGAATTTAATTTTTTTAAATAAAATCTATGGGGACGCTGTAACTATTCATAGTTTGAGGCAGCGAGTATTGTATACTCTAGAATGCAATATTACTAACGACTACTGTGGGGGGGAGGCATATTTTTATTGGCTACATTGGGGGAGGGCAGAATGAATAATGGCTACTGTAGGGTGGTATTAATGATGACTACGGTGGGAAGTGCCAATGAATAATGGTTACTGTTTTGGGGCACATCTCTCTTATGGTCCTCAGCCGTGCTACACAAGTATAGCTCCGCACGCTGCAATAAGCACCTTTTACACAGTTTTCTGTAAATCTTCTCAATAAAAAATATCAGGCATCCTAATCAGTGTGACTGGAATCTAGTCTAAGTTTGCCTCATCTTTTGAGCATGAAAAGATTTACCAGCAGCAAACTCTGCGTTGAATAGTAGAATAAGGAGAAGTCAGTATTCCTCATTTGACTGCAGCTGATGAAAACTTTGGGGGAGATTTATAAGTGTTTCATTGCCAGTTTTCTGGGGTTGAAGCACTGGAAGAAATTGCAATTATTATGGTGAGTACGCCACTTTCACACCATGTGAGTGTGGAAGGGGTGCAAAGGGGCGCAGCCGCTAGCAGAGTGGGCAGGCACTTTTTAAAAATCTACAAACATTCACTGCTGAATGTTGACAGATTTTTACTCAAAGCTACTCCAGGTCAGACCTGGCCTAGTTTTGTCCACCACCCACCCATGGTCTAAGCATCATGATGCATCCGCTGTGGCTGCGTATGATAAATCTCTCACTTTATCTTTCTAGTGTAATACTTTTCTTTCTAGACTTCATAAAAAACAGATTACTGGTACTGCAAGTCAATGCTATTATTTCACAGTACAAGTTTTGTTGATTATTTCCTTGTCTATATTTCATTCACCTCCTTCCGCAAGCCATAGCTTGATTTTTTAATTTTCAAAGCTATATGAGTTGTTATCTGTTAGACAATTGGATTTTCCAATGATACCATTTAATAATCTGTACCATGTACTGGGAAGCTGGGGGAAAAAATTCCAATTGTGGTGGAATTGACAAAAAAAACATTTGTGCCATATTCTGATGGGCTTTATTTTTACGACTTTCAATGTGCGTTTAAGATGACACTTCTCCTTTACTGTTTGGTATGACCGCAGCGATACCAAATACATGCAGTAGTTTACTTATGTCTTAATAGCTTTTTAAAAAATCAATAAACGTTCATTAAAAGTTCTTTGCATTGCCATATTCTGACACCCATAACTTTTTCATATTTCAGTGTATGGAGCTGTTGCAGGATAGGATGACGTTTTCATTGATACCATTTTGAAAACTGTTTATGATTTTACTTGTTTATGTTTATGTGTGTTTTAGGGAAAGGGGGTTATTTTAATACTGGGGGACATATGATGGAGATACCTATATACTGGGGGGCATGTGCTGAGAGCCTGGGTCTACATATATACTGGGGGGCATGTGATGGGGCTACCTGTATACTGGGGAATGCTCTGCTTTCTAAATTAATTAGGATTTACTGGTGTTAAATATGAATTAAAGAGGGGGAAGTATATGGTGGTCTATATTATAATATACTGAGGGATTGCTGTGTATTATCTGTGCAGGGGGCACATTGTGGAGCACTTAAGTGTTACCTAGCGGACATTATATTTTATATTGACTGTTTTTTTTTTAGGGACATAGTGTGTGTAGTTGTTCTCCGGAGGCCACAGTCAATAGGGTGGCAAATTCTGTAGCGATAAGAGAGAAGTCTCCATGAAGTTCTCTACCTGGTGGAGAAGGATTGTCAACAATGAGGAGACTACAGGAAGAAGAATGGAATGCACCATGCAAACACAGACGTAGAATGGAACAGCTGTAGCCTAACAGTAAGTGATGTCTGTGCTCAAGTGCAGCCCAGATGTGCAGTACATTTAATCTGTAGGTGATCCCAAAGCAGTAGCCCTTTTGGATTTTATTTCTATGATTTTTATAATTGGGGCGGCGGCATTTCATTTTGCCCCTCAGGCCTACAGTTGCCCCTCTACAGTTTTATGAAAGGGAATGAGGGGGTGTTTGGGCGCAATTTTGCTTGTCTGTCTAGGGCACCAAAATGCCTTGTCCTGGCTGTGCTGGGGTCGACTAAATAACACTATTGACCTTTTATAAACCCATCCCAGGATGTTCACTCTGAGTGCTACTAGCAGACGGCAGGTCCTGGGCTGAAGCAGAAGAACGCTGTGTGTGCTGGGAACTCTGGGTTAGCAAACTATGCAGGTGATAGGCATAACACAATGACGCTACTAACACTCTTTAAAGGAACTGTATTACCAGAAAGCCCCAACTTCATTATTAGTACAAATTGCTGCTTTGAAATTTTAACAATAGAGAAAACACTGTAATGTGTCTATGCGTTAAAAACACAGCCCATAGGGGAATGAGCTGTCCTTTTTCCTATGCTGAAGCACTGAACAGGACCCGTGATGACATTAAGATGGTGAGCAGCCCATCCTGTCTATTAGGTTGCCTCATACACAGCTCTGTCTGCCCAGTTACACATAACTGTACTTATCTTCAGCAACCAGACCAGAAGACTACCTTGTACAGTATTTTGTTTTTCAGGTGGATAGTAATGACATTACCATAGGTCCTTGGTAATCTGGGTTCTGTACCTTGCATCCACTCACAGATGATGTTCCCTTTGAGTGGCCAACCAAGGTATAAATAGAAAAAAATATTCTCTAAGTTTTAATATTTTCTAAAAGCAGAAACATGTCCCTTGTGATTATTCTGAATACCTGGAAAACATTACATATCATAATCAGCCATTTGTCATTTAAGAGCACATAGGGGCACATGTACCTTTGTTTTGGCTTAACTTTTTCTTCTTTTTTTGTGACGTGCACTTTTGCTTCTGTTTCTGCACCTAAGACAAGCTCTGCTCAAAGTTCGTTATGTGTGATTTCTGCAGCTTAGAGCTGTATGTGACTTGTGGGGGGCTGCCAAAGTGGACCACAAAGAGAAGTCTAATGCTTCCTTCTGTCTTTCTCTGTGTTTGAAATGTAGAAGGTCTACTGAATGTGCTCTAATAAACCGTTAAAGGGCTCCTGGCATGATTTCCATATGTCTCTACATGTCTGTGTTCATCTGGTATGCAGATAAGTCAATTGTCTTGTACCAATCACTGCTTCACAATAGGTTCCAGGTGAGTCTACAGCCTACCTTATGTATAACCATCCTACAAAACTAATGGAAACAGTTTATGCAGTAATATCTCCACCACATCTGAAGTTCCTGTTGTTTTCATAACCAGGATGGAGAACAGTCTCCAGGACCTCCTATTTAATTGCATTATTGTTTGAAGGGTGTTTAAAAGCACCTCATATATCAGATGTGTCTATTTATATGGCCGACAATAGTAAATGATGCATAGTAGAAACATAAAATATTGAGAGAAAAAATATTTTAATAAAATGCTATAGAAGTTCTCATGTTGTGGCTCTACCCCTACTATATCCACACATAAAAACAGATGATTTCAATGTAAATACAGCATTTATCAGCTGATAAAAAAGCAAAACAGATAGAATATACAAAATCTAGAAAAATGTCTAAGAACAAACTGAATGTATTTACTTAGCAGATTACTTTAAGTAGGGCAATTTTTTATCCAGTACTTTGCTAAGCTTTGTATAAAAGACACAATTATGTTGAGCTGAAATATTTCTAATGAGTTGGCACCACCTACAGGACTTTGCTGAAACTGAGAGACATGAAAAAATTCCCATTGAATGGAGTGTCATCTTTGCTTTCCAGGCAGTCTGAATGGAAATTGTGTTTATGCCTACAATCGGGTTATTAGCCAATCACACCCTTAGAGCACAGAAGTAATAGTAGCCTTCAAAAACAGGAGAGAAGCGCAACCTCACAGAGATATGAAGGGATGTTAGATAATAGAGCTAAAAAGCCATCATCAAATGACTGATGCTTGTATTAGGCAGAAAATCTGCCTTCAAAGATTTATGAGAATTTTCCATTTTTACTAGAATGTCTCTGTAATTCAAATATCCACAATTTGTTTAAAAAAAAATAATTTTGGATATTCGAATATTACTAGCAGTGCTAGGTCATGTGAGTAAGCATCACATATTCAGACCTTACTCATTGCTGAGTCCCTTGCAATAATGTCATGGTGACTTATGATATTACTGAATAATACCTGCATTTTAAGATGAATTGTTCCTTCTCTAAATACTATAAATAGCCTTCAACTTAGGCCTCAATGGGGTTTTCAATGGAAATGGGAGGGTTGAGGAGTGCTCACTGCCACTCCCTTCTCCACCCAGCCAAGTGCTACACCCGAGATCGGCCCTCTGAACGAAGCCTTAGTTTGAGAGATTCCCTCTGCTTGGAGATTGTCTTATTGTTTTCTTCCACATCAGTAACATGATAGATACTATACACAATAGAATATGATCAAGATTGGGTCTGTGGGTGGTCAGGTACAGAGGTCCCAGCTTAAACACCACTAGGGCTATTCTTTTCTTTTTAACACTAATATGAAAAATGGTTTTGAACCTCCTCACAAAATGTATGTACTATTACCAGATGTTCAAGCACCAAATCCCTTATTTTAGAAGCACTTAGGTGTTAGTTGAATCTAGCCAAAATTACTCATTCTTCTTATTAATACACTCCGTCTTTTCTCAGAAACATGGGACCCCATGAAAGAAGACATTCTTTTTGCCATGGTCTATGAATCACTTGTGTCTTTTGTAATGCTATCTTTAGAAGTCCGTCTGTCATAAATCTTTCTCAAGTTTAGGATTGTCATAAATTGTATTGCTTCCATTCCTTTGGGGGCCTATTATACTTACAGCCCATCACAAAACTACACAGCTTTACGACATACATGAATCCCAAGATAAGCCTGTTAAAGGTTTAATACAGAGACTCAGATAGTCAGTTGAATAAAATAAGTCAGTTACAGTGGAGAAATCAATTTATAAACCTTTGAGGAGGTCACTGTAAATGGAAAGTGGAAGACATTTTGCAATTTTTAGATATAGATATTATGATTCAGCTTAAATAACAGCAAAACTGATGAAAGAAGAAAAGCTTTGCAGATCCATTATTTATGTTCTCATAAGTGAGACAGATTTAAATATCAGGTCATCTATCTAGATAGGTCAAGATATCAGCAGAACGAGAAACGAATTATTATTTTTATAGGTATAGGAAAGAAACAAGATCTCAACATGCCCAATACACTTTCCCCAATTAAATACACATTACATATTCAGATACTGGTACCATAACCAGAGGGTAAAGTGATATAGGAGCATTTATCTAAAGTATATAGCTACTTTCAATATAATGCTAAGGAATTATATCAAATTTGTCTGTTTTATACCATAAATATACTGAGAAGGTATAGAGTCAGCTCACCTGAAGATCATGCAGCAGCTTCTGGTAAGGTTGGAGCATGGATAACTCTTGTTCCCAGTCCAGCACAAGCAAAAACATGTAGCGGATCCAGCTTTACACAACCATCCAGGGTCAGTAAAAACATAGCAATTTATTTCATATTCTCTAAAAATTCAGAGAGGCAGATGAACATATAGGAGAACACAAACATACACAGCGTAAATGCCTACGCGTTTCGGAAAAAATCCTTCATCATGGATCAGGTACAGAATTTTGTGGCACCTAATCTTTATTTTGTCTCTATCCATGGGCACATTAAAAAAAACAAACACTTGATACACTTGATAAAAAGAGCCTCACCTCGAAACAGCAGTTCATCCAGAACCTAACCATATTTATAGGGGTTTTAAAAGCTCTATTTCTTAGAAACGCCCCACAAAGCACCACATTTTTAAATTGCACCCCTCAAACTATTCAAAACGGCCCTTGTTAAGCATTGAACATGAAATGAAACAAAATGTTGGTTCTTGCTTTTCTATTACTTAGGAATTATATTTATATTTAGGTATATTAGAGTTCTTTCGGTACAGTTCTGAAAGATTTTATAAATATTTTTCTAAAAAAAATTAATAAAAATAAGCCCTCATACAGCTATGTAAACAAAAAGAAACCTTGGCCTTTTTTCTATGGTGAAAAGTACAGAATAATATATTTCTACAATTTATATGAACCGCATATACTCGTGTATAAGCCAAGTTTTCCAGCACAAAAAATCAAGTCAATAAAAAAAATAAACTTAGATACTCACTCCCGTGAGCGTGGCTCCCGATCCTCTGCGCAGCTCCTGGCAGGTCCTCTTCTTTCTTTTCCTTGCTGTGTTAGCCAGCAAAGACACATCCACGCCGCGAGGCCGCATCTCTGCCGGCTAATACAGCAAGGAGAAGAAAGAAGAGGATCCGCGGGGACCAGAACATCGGGCATCAGCACCAAAGGTAGTATGTAAGTTGTTTTTTTATGTGCAGGCTGGCTGGCTGTATACTACATGGGGCTGGCTGGCTGTATACTACATGAGGCTGGCTGTATACTACATGGGGCTGGCTGGCTATATACTACATGGGGCTAGAAGGCTATATACTACATGGGGCTGGTTAGTTGTATACTACAGGGGGCTGGCTGTATACTACATGGGGCTGGCTGTATAGTACATGGGGCTTGCTGTATAGTACTGGGGGCTGGCTGGCTCTATACTTCATGGGGCTGGATTGCTGTATACTACATGGGGCTGGCTGTATACTACTGGGGTCTGGCTGTATACTACATGCGGCTGACTGTATACTACATGGGGATGGCTGTATACTACTGGGGACTGGCTGTATACTACTGGGGGCTGGCTGTATACCAGTGGGGGCTAGGTGGCTGTATAGTACTGGGGGCTGGCTGTCTATATACTACATGGGGCTGGCTGGCTGTTTACTACATGGGGCTGGCTGGCTATATACTTCAGGGGGCTAGCTATATACTAGAGGGGGCTAGCTGGCTATATACTACAGGGGGGCTGGCTGTCTATATACTACTGGGGTCTGGCTATATACTACAGAGGGCTGGCTGGCTATATACTAGGGAGGCTGTGACCAATGCATTTCCCACCCTCAGCTTATACTCGAGTCAATAGGTTTTCCCCGTTTTGGTGGTAAAATTAGGGGTCTTGGCTTATACCGGGGTCAGCTTATACTTGAGTTTATACGGTATTTCAATATATGTAACCTACTCAAGTTTCTATAAAAATTATTGTAAATATTTTTAAACCACATTAATTTTTTACACTGCAGTAATTTTCCCTGCCAAACAACCTTCCTACACAAATGATTTACATAATGCCATTTAATGTTAATTAACTTCTGACCCCATTGTTGCAAAAAAAAAAATTGCTTCTATGCTGAATTTTAAAATTTTCATGCAGGATAGTTAGCTACTATCTATAATTATCATCATTTGCATAATTACCGTATATATACTCGATTATAAGCCAACCCTATTATAAGCTGAGACCCGTAATTTTAACATGAAAAACTGGAAAACCTATTGACTTGAGTATAAGCCAAGGGTGGGAAATGCATTGGTCACAGTTTCCCCAGTATATAGCCAGCAACCCCTATGTAGCATATAGGCTGCCAGCCTCCTGTACTATATAGCCTGCCCCCTGTAGTATATAGCCTGCCTGCTCCCGGTAGTATATAGCCTGCCAGCCCCTGTAGTATATAGGCTGCCAACCCCTGTAGTATATAGCCTGCCAGTCCCTGTGGTATATAGCCTGACAGCCCCCTGTAGTGTATAGCCATCCAGCCCCTATATTATATAGCCAGCCACTCCCCTAGTATTTAGCCTGCCAGCCTCCTGTAGTATATAGCCTGCCAGCCCCTGTAGAGTATACCCTGCCTGCCCCTGTAGTGTATAGCCTGCCAGCCACCTATAGTATATAGCCTGCCAGCCCCTGTAGTGTATAGCCTGCCAGCCCCTTTATTATATAGCCTCCCTGGGCCCAATCTAATGCCTGTAGGAAAAAAACAAAAGGTGCCCCCCCCCCCTCCCTCAGCAGGTCCTCTTCTATCCGTCGTAGCTCCGGCATTGGCTCCGTGTCCTTGCACGGTCTATCACAGGCACCATGACGTCAGCCGCCTGCTGACATCATAGTGTGTGTCAAGCAGGGGTGAGGTTTAACAGCACATTTCTTTGTGCTAAAAGGCTCGGCTTATGCTTAAGTATCTACGGTATGTTGTACAATGTCTAAATTACCAAATGTGTGGCAAACCAACCTCCCCTCCCATGAAATCAATACCTCAAACTGATTTGCACTGAGCTACAAGTCATGTAATGAATATGTATTGTTTTCTAATGTTCTATCTCACGCATAATTTTACAATCTTCTGCAGCCTTCTAATGTTTGTAATAGCATATATTTACAGTATTTGTTTTCAGTATGCTAGCCAGCCTTGCATTTCAAAGATACACATCCATTTATGCATGTTTAACATAGACATGGATAGTATAATATCTTGAATAACTCCCCTAAAACCCATGAGTTTTAAGACTGCTGATGGAAGCAAGTTAAAGTTAATTTGCTACCAGCCGGTGGTTTTTCTTGCATCCCTCTGACAAGGTTGAATGGATTTACTTTAAAAGTCTGTTTTTCTACAAATCCCATTCTCTGTTGGAGTTGAAGGAGTGAAGGACATTGAAATTAGTAAAGACTTCTACGACTGGGAAATAATGTTACAGAATGAGCCATGAGACATATTTGTGTCCGGTGCCAAAGAAAACACCTTGTGAAAATGTAACATAAAGAGAATACATTATATCCATAAATTATATTCTGTCTAGTTCATTTACAAGACTTTGCTCAAGTATATAATTCTAAGCATGGACTTAATGCGTTAATAAACTTTCCATAGTTACAGTGCTTGTACAATAGGGAATCTTATATTGTCTATATCAACAAATTCCATTCATACTCTTACTCATAATCTATTTTTAACTTATTGTTTAATTAGTGTTATTATGGGGACTGACAATCTTCTTTTCTATGAAATTGAAATTTTAATTTATACGACCTGTAATAAACCAATGTGCCATACCTCAACACCAGCATGCGCAAAGGAAATCCTAAGACCACTCAAACTCGTTGCTATGCCTCACTGCTATACTTTTTAGGGTGCATAATATTCATGCAGTTACAGTAACTACTAATTCAGATTATAAATGGAAAGAAAGTACCACAACAGCTCCTTACACTTTACAGTGAAAACCAGACTATAGAACTATATAGCCAGAAAGTAATTCATGGGCAATCTGTCCCTGTGTTGTACCTGTACAAATTGCTATAATAGTTGGACATATTTAATTTAGAATTCATATTGTTAACTTAGTAGTCATTGTAGCTTTTAAAGAGTCCATGTACTGAAACTCCCCGAAGTCCTCCCCATAGAGATTTATCATGAATTAAATATTTGAAATATATGTCGTGTCTACATTATCATACTTGAACAAGAATGCTAAATGTTCTATAAATTTGGCATATTTGTCCCTAAATGTTATAACACTATGAAAATATAAAAAGTTTGTACTTTCTTTGTTTTTATGTGCCCAAGTGAATGGTGTAAAATATCTAAATATCAGAAAATTTGCAACTTTTTAATTCAATAATTCTCAAGTGCAGGGCTTGAGAAAGTGTTTTTAGAACAATAAAATGGAAGCTAATTTGCTCAGCATTTACAATCGCTGTATTTCTAAAAGGTCATTAAATCCTCATAATTTGCAGAAAAATCAGAGTGGGTCCCTTCAGAAGAGTAGTTACTCCATGAATAGACATACATCAGGTGTAGAGGACCTTTCTATTACATCATATGACTTTGGGGTATGCAAAAATTGGTTATTTATAGCAGAAATGCCCATTAGATTTCAAACTATTAACGTACAGCAGTAAATGAGAGACAGCCATCATACTTCACAATTGGATAAGACTAGAATTCTTTTATTTCCGCCATGTGCAAAGGATATATTTATGGAATGTATGTAATATATAAGTGTTTCTTTTGAAGTCAACTTTACTTACAAAATGGCAGGACTGCAGATTACAAGATCAGATTTTGGTGGTTTCTAGAGTTAAATATAATGTTAGGCTTAGTCTCTTCTAAGGTAGAATGAAAATAAAAGAAAACTTTGGTGAAAAGAAAACTTTGGTGGTCCTAGAACTTATTATCTGTGTCTAGAAAGAATAAAAGTTCACCTTGGTTTTTATGTCAGTTCAGCACTTTTTGAAATGTAATGCTCCAATATTGCCTTTCAATTAATGAGCCACAATTATGTTATTGAAAGTACTAGAAATTATAAAAGGAAAACCTTATAGATCGGTGGTTTACTGTCCCAAATCACCCTTTAGCTTTTCACTTTGTGCCCACAAGAAAACAAAATGATATACTTACCTCGGTCCAGAGCTCTCAGCACCTGCGCATATTTTAGTGGAATCGCTGTAATACACCTCGACTTTACTCCATGTGTGCAGTAGGGACAATACTGGGTGTATTACTCTGGCTTCATTGAATCTCTGTGCAGGCATAGGGAGTACAGAGATGATTTCAATATGGCATATTGGACTCAACTCTAGGTAAGCAAGATTTAGGGTCTACGGAGAAAGCTCAAACAGGACAATTTTGTATGCTAATCCACAGGTCTATTATGACCTGTAGTTGGTTTAGTGTCCCAAATCACCTAGACGTTACATGCATGCCACATGCAAGAAGGGGCTGTTTTGGCTTAGTGGAGATGGGATGGTAGAGCTCTGCGCCATAGGAACTTCACAGATGTTGAACCCTGCATAAGTCATGCACAGTGAGCGGCAAAGTGGGTTTACTGGGCTTGCGCTGTTTCTCCATGCTTGTAGCTAAGCAGTGACAGTGGTATACGTGATGCAACCAATGATGCAATAATTTTTGCCAATACCACCACGTTTGTACTTTTCTTCTATATTCCCAGCACATGGCACAAGAAATTAAATGGTCTCTTGGAAAACCTGAAAAGTTTGGTCCTGAAGGGCTTAAGGGAAACTTACCATCTCGGATCTACCTATTAAGGTAGATCCGGTGGCAGGTTCAACTAATGTATGGCATTGGAGCCCATTTTAGGACTAATCCTTTAGTGTCCTCTAACTTTTGAAATCTTTTATCAGTCTAATATGCAAATATGTGAAAGAGGCTACTGAACGTGGAGTAGTTGGAACTCCAGCTTCAAAGCTGAGATAGTCTATGCGCAGATGAGTGCGTGCAGTTACCAGGAGCTGCGCATTTAAAATGTCACAGTAGGAGGATCGAAAGAGGCTACTGGGGCATGGAGTAGCCGCGCCGTGTAGCTTCAGCTCCAGCTACTCCATGCCCCAGTAGCCTCTTTCACATATTAGCATTTTAGGGTGATAAAAGATTTTAAAAGTTAGAGGGCACTCAAGGATTAGCCCTAAAACGGTTCCGATGCCATTCATTAGTTAAACCTGACACCGGATCTACCATAATAGGTATAACCTATTATAGGTTTCCTTTAAGTACTCTGCATAAGAAGACCTCCTTTCTCCTCCTGTGTATTTTGCTTTCTGGTTTTAGTCTGTCCTCAGTGACCCAACTTGTTACCTGTTTTGTCTGTCCCGGCTTCAGCATGTATCTGAACCCATATGACCGGTCTTGGTACCTATCCTTAGTTTTAGGCATTTACTAAAAAAAAGTAGCAAGTAAAAGAAAAGCCTTAACAGAAAAAAACACAGAACTTGCCAAATCCGTCCCTGTACCTAATGGCTCACAATCTAATCAACCTACCACTATGTTTTTGGAGTGTGAGAGGAAACCAGAGGACCCGGAGGAAACCCACGCAAACACAGAGAGAACATTCAAACTCTTTGCAGATGAAGATCATTCATCATAATACATCCATAATACATCAAATCATCATTAATCCTGATATAACAGGTGCAAAGAACAAAAACATATTGATATCTTTTCATTTTCAAATTTTTCTGGTAAATGCAGAAAATGTGCAGCAACAGCACAACCACAACCAAACTTGGCACAAGCTATCAGACTGGGTTAATGGTGGCGAAACTCACCCTGCAACATCTCTGCTGGTTATAGTCCTACCTGCAGCAGATAAGCCACCCTGCCAAGAGGTGAACCTGCTATCAAGAAGCTAAACAATGGTCTCTGAGTGACCCTACAAGATGACAGGAGAGTTTTACTTTGTCTGGCAGCTGATGATGGTGGAGCAGACAGGTAACATGAATTGGATATATTAGTGTTCACATTGGTAAATTGAAAACCGACTAAGAGAGGGAAAGCGGGGTCACACTGGAAAAACACGACACTGAGGGACAAACAACAAAAGAGACAAGCAGAGTCAGACAGTCGGCGGCAAATAATAAAAAGAAAAAGGTTTCAGCGCAGGCTTTCTTGTAGTCTTTAAAAGGGATTCTTTATTTATGAAACAGCATTAGTACATCAACTAAAATCACAGAGGAGCGAAAGATGGCGACAAAGGTACAAAATCATATGCAATAGAATGGTCAGTAGGCAAAGCAGAAGTAAATACACAGGATAGCAAACAACAACATAGCAAGAGCACTAGAGAAAACAGAAGACTTAATAACCAGCATGGTCTGAGATTAGGCAGGTATATAAAGCAGTTCCTGGACACGCCTCCAGAAGCATACTGGAGCTAACTTCAACATCATTAAAAAATTCCAGAACCATCAAAATGGATCCATTCTGGCACATTTCTGGCAAGGGATTGCACATTTACTTACCTGTCCGAGTCGCGATCCCCGATCCGGGAATGTCAGCCGGAATGCACATCTTCTGCAATCCACGTAGATCCTGCGCCCAATATCCTGCATGTGTCACTCCCCATTTAAGTCCGCCGAGTTCACCTTCTTCTTCTAAATCCTGCGCTTAGTCCCAATCTGTCGGATCGTCTGATAATCCCTGGCGCAATCCCTGAAAAGTCGGGAAACCCAACAAAAATGCATCCGCGGGACCCTTAGTAAATAACCCCCATAGTCTATATGAGTAGCCAATCAAGTTCTAAGTTCCTGGGTCGCCTGCTTCATAAACGGTAGCTATACAATCCTGCCATCGAAACACCCATGATCCGTTGCTGTTGTACAGTATAATACCATGGTTTGGGTTTGTTCTTAGCCCCTGCCATGAGTGTCTTTTAATAGTACCTGTTAATCTCTATCCTAAAGCTCAGTTTTCTTTTCCCACTGTTTGTTATTCGTTTGTATTTCATATTTAGTCTTTTTATTTTTTTTAGGCCCAGATCTACTTAATGTTGTTCTAGCCATTGTACTGCAGTTTCTCCTTGTCATGTAATTCAATAAAATGGCTAACTGCTTTGATTCAGGCATTTCATACTGTCAGACTAATTACTCCATAATAACCTGATTTATATAGGAATGTCAGGGATGCCCATAACTAGGAGCCAAAAAAGAGGCAATCATGCTAATGTTCATTCACACTTATTGACACATTCAATAAATTAGCAAATGTGTTTACCGACTACCTTTCCGATAAAGAAATGAAAATACTTGTTGGTTACACAGGGAGATCTCCATATGAACAATAGATGACATGTGTAAACACCAATAGTAACCAGTACACGGAAAACCAATAACAATGCTATATTATTGCATAGGCTTATTGCTGGCACAAAATCCGCTCATGGAAAGAACACATCCAGATCTTTGTCCATTCTTTCCTTGATCTTGGGCATATGGCAGAGGATTCTGAAAGAATGGTCTAATTTTTAGTTATGCTTTTTTACCCTCTCTGTTGCTACATAAAAACATAGGAAAGTTAAAAACAGCTACCTCTGAATGGGTTGAAAATATTTTTGCAATATATAATATGTGCATGGAAAAAAGGATCAATGAAAACTAATCTGTGTAATTGTAGATTTAAGAATGGTATAATATGATTCTTTATTGCACATGGATAGAGATCACACAGCACTTCCTAAAATAACAGCAACATTCCCAAATCTCTCTGTTCACTTCCAATATTTCATCATTCACTTATGATTGGTAGAACACCCTCAATTACTCCAGAAATATAAAGCTACAAATGGCTTGGAAAATGATTGTTATTCTATGTTTTTGTGGGATAACTGCATGACAGAAGTTAACAGACAAGGAAATGAAGAAAGGAAGTGCAGATACTAAAAACAAATTACAGTGTGATCCAAAGGGAGCAGTATAATATAATAGGATAGAAGTTTGGAATGGCTGACATTTTTGTTAAACTCTGTTAAAAATTGTAACAAGGGAGACATAGGATACCACGTCCTGCCAAAATATTTATGTGCCTCGAAACAGAGCGTGGCAGAACTTTGGATAAGAATCTGCTCCTGGTAGGGATGGCTAATAAAAAATGTCAAATTTATTGCTTTCTGACTGCTAATGCTGCCCCAGATGTTCAACCACAAAACACACAGGTTAACCAACCAGGGAACTTGAGTAGAGGGAGAAACATTAATAAAGTATGACCTTCAAAATGTATCTTTTTCCTAAGAAAGCACACTGTGAAACCAAAGAATAAACAATTGTTCCTCTGAGATAGCCCCTTCCTCTTAAAATGGGACTGAATTCATTTTTAAAAGGATCACGTTATTGGCAGTACTTTATCGTAGATAAGAATATGGTTTACTTTTCTAGACTCAGAATATTTGGGGTAAGATTATCTGCTTTAGCTACCTCCTGATGCAAATTTCTAGAGAGAGATCCATTTCATAAAGTGGATATCAAACATATGTAGATCTTCAGATTTCTTTTTTTTCAAGTAAAGCCTATAGTCATGATAAATCATAGAAAACTTTCTGTAACATGTGCCCAACTAAATTTAAGTGCAAAAAATATTTTTAGGAAGATAAAAACCAAAAGAGGTTAAAATGACATGTAAATAGTATAATTGCATAGGTAGCCCCGGGTTACGTACATGATAGGTTCTTTAGGTTTGTACTTAAATTGAATTTGTTTGTAAGTTGGAACATGTATATTTTTATAATGGTAGCTCCGGACAACATTTTTTTTTGTCCCAGCGACAATAGGATTTTCAAAATTTTCTCCTGTCA
Organism: Engystomops pustulosus; assembly: GCA_019512145.1. Lineage (NCBI taxonomy): Eukaryota > Metazoa > Chordata > Amphibia > Anura > Leptodactylidae > Engystomops > Engystomops pustulosus. The sequence goes on from CM033641.1 coordinate 87,584,187, forward strand.
TGGGAACAAGTATTATCAATAAAGCCTCATTACAGACATCTTAGCGTTAATCATTGCAGCCTAGGACTAAAGTAAAGCATCCAGAGAGCTTCACCAGAAGTCTCAGTGGACAGAGGGGTCCGTGTGTAACTAGGGATCGTCTGTAAGTCGAGTGTACTTAAGTTGGTGACTGCCTGAATACACAATACATAGATAAACCTGAAAAGGCTTTATTTAACCTCAGAACTGCCTGTTCTGACAGCTGGGCTCCTGCAGCAGTTAAAGGAAACCTGTCAATTTAGCTCCCTACGTAATCACATTTGTATCTTTCTAAAGTAAGCCCTTTTAAAACATGTATTTGTTACAGCACAATGTTCTATATTTATTTTGGAATGTGTACTTAAATATTTCCTGGTATGTATGCAAATGAGCAGAGATGGGTCAGATCCAAGCTACTTTCAGAAGAGCAGTCCAACCCATTCATGAGATGGCAGCCGGGTCACTCCCCTCGGTTTACATAGAGAAACAGCCCTTCTTTCATCTTCATCTTGAATTCCTTTTCTTGCTTTCTACCATGGCCTTGTCCCACTTGTACCACTCTCCTTACTGTCCTGTGCATGCGCCGCACTGAACCTTGGTTTCACCTGTGACGTCAGCTGGGGATTTTGTTCAAGAGGAGGAGAGCTGGCAGTGGGTGGATCCAGAAGGTAGGGGAAGCATTAGACAGAAATGCCATTTAAAAGCTCATTTAAATATTTGTCTGATGATCGATGTCTTTCAAAGAGAACCTGCCATTTAAATGAACCCACACAAATAGATTTTTCATTAAAAACCATGATTAAAAAGCATGGCCCTTATTTATAAGTGGTTCCTTTCCAGGCTGCAATGTTAAAAAAATCAGTTTGTAAAGTTATATGCAAACCCCCTGATCTGAGTCCAATGATAGTAATGGGTTCTGGTATATGCAGTGTTTACTTCCTGCCTCTGTCCCTGATTGGCAGATCTCATTGCTAGGATGATGATGCTGTGTGGAACATTGAGAGAGAGATCTGTAACATCACTGGGTACTTCATGTCATGTGACCAGGGAGATGTCATCTAATGTCCTGTTACATTTGCAACGTCTACCCCATGTATGTATATGCTCACATGAAATCACAGCAGCCTTAATGAAGGATAGTGAGGAGTAGAAGTCCATATAAGTATGCAGTGATTTCACATGGTCAGATACATACATAGGGTAGATGTTGCAAATGTAACTAGGTAAAGGCCTTAGATGATATCACCCTGGTCATAAGACATGCTGAGAAGAGGTATGGGACATGGGGAGGAGTAGATCGGAAGGGCTGTTCGAGCAGGGCACCCCTTCCCCTCTGATGCCGGGTAATATAAGATGTAGTTGATTTATGGGGATGTAAGTGAGGTCACGTCAAGGACTGCTCTAGATACCACATAGTAAAACTGAAGATTTCATAGATTCTAGTGCATACATGTATAGGCAAAATATCAAAGGCACTATATTTCAAAGAATTTCTGGACTCTTGATTCTTCTCTAAAAACAAATGGTGGGTTGAGATATCTGCGCCCAGGCACATTTTTAATATGGTAGTGAATACAGGCGTAGATATGCATAACAGTATTTTCTTATATACTTGTGGGACTACTGGGAAGTCTCTTGTATGTGGCCAAAAAAAGCCCATCCTGAGGTCAGGAGTAGTTGGAGTGTTATCTGCATGCAAAGAGAAAGACTCTGTCCCAGAAGAACTAGATTATAGGGCAGGACTACAGTGAAACCTGTAAGCAACATCTGCCCACACCTGGAACTAGGGATATTTTCTATCTGCTAGTTGTGAAGGGGAGATATGTAGCACCTATGTGAAATATTGAGAAACATTTCCCAGTAAAATTGTGGGGTTATATACTAGGGATTTAGCAAGGGAATGGAAAATGAGTTGTCAACAGTGGACCATGCATCTACAGTAGTCCTGAGGTCTGGGTGCCATAGTTAAGTGTGTCACAGAGGACAGTGTAAAACACAGAAATCTGTTACCAGGAAGGAGAGTTATCAGAAAAAAGGTGTCATCCCAGCAGTCAGCCCACATGTGGCACACCACACCATCAAAAGAACTCCTGAAGGGGAGTGAAAAAATGGTGTGAAATGGATTCAAAGTTAGCACATGCTTAGAAGTAGAATATAGCCCTTTCCGGATTTTATCAGTTAGATCCCTCACCCATGAAAAACCCCGTTGGCCCCTGGGAAAATATATCTTCTTTAATCACTAATCCAAAGGTTATGTGTTTTAGCGTGTCCAACGTCAGAGGAAGTATGTTATCCATTGTAGAAGAAATAAATTACCGGTACTTTTTCAGATTGTCTGTGCATTATCTTTTGCAATGATTGGTACATGAGAGTCATTGTATAAATAATACTGAAGTATTGTTTCCCAGTGGATAATTCTATTATGTAGTATGTATGTGAAGTGGGGGTCCCTGGTCTACACACCACACATGGTAATTTTATTTTACCTCTATGTGAATAAATATGTTTTAGAGGACAATAACTGACTAGTAAGAATCATTTGTGAATTATTTCTGCTCTGCTCAGGAATCTACACTATTTTTCTTTCACTTCTGACAAGAACAGCAATTCTACTTGAGAAAAAATGATTAATATGCACTATGCTGGAAATTTTAAAATATTTTAATTTTGCCATTGTGAAAAATGAATCTAATGGAACATTCCAAGAATTCTTTGTTATTGTCTCTGTAAGACCTGGGACCAGTTTCTAAATGAAGCATGAAAACAGCATTACGAATGAATAGTCTCTTTCTAGTCTGATATGCATTTCAAATTCCAATAATTTTATAATTTTGTAACTGAAAAAAAACATTTATATCTTTAGTTGCAGATAATTTCGGTGGAATCTAGTGACCAAATCTGTTGTGTATGAGCAGCATTTTCATATAGGTATTCAAACAACTACTACTAAGTCAATCCCATATCCATTTACAGAAGCTGGGTAGCTGGGTGAAAGAATGTGTACACATTGGGGGTCATTTACTAAGGGCCCGATTCACGTTTTCCCAACGTGTTACCCGAATATTTCCGATTTGCGGCGATTTTCCCTGTATTGCCCCGGGATTTTGGCGCACGCGATCGGATTGTAGCGCATTGGCGCTGGCATGCACGCAACGGAAATCGGGGGGCGTGGCAGAACGAAAAACCGCAGCACCACGATGAAGACGATGAACTCCGGGGCACCTCGGCGGACTTTGGCGCAGCAGCGACACCTGGTGGACATCGGGCACAGGACCTTCATGAATCGCTGGAAGACCCGAACGCTCATCGGAGAAGCCGCCACTGGAACGCGAATGGACCGTGTAAGTAAATGTGCCCCATTGTGAAAATTGTTGCATGAGTTATAAAATAAAGACTAACTAAAAGCGTGTCTAAAATAGAACCAGAGAGTCTTAAAGGAAAGATCCCATCAAAAACAAACTGTCAGGTTTGCTGGGGAGAATGCTGGGACTTCTGGTGCTAGCAGCGTTCTCCGACCTCCGGCGTGTATCCGCGTGAACTCCACCTCTCGACGGCTACCAGCGGTCTCTGGTGTGCATCCCGGGCAGCGGCTGCTGAGACCTCGCGCTGTCTAGGAGTTGTTTTCCGAACTGCTGGGACTTGTGGTACCTCTGCATGGTGCCTGCTATTGTGCTTGGTTATTCTGCACCATGAGGGGTTAATTCCCAGAAGTTGTCCAGCTCCTATCAGGTTCTGGTGGTGGGGTTCTGGCTGCATAAATTGCAGCCTCACTAGTCACCTGTGCCAGTGTTTGAAATCCCTTCATCACTCGCTTGCTGCATTAGGTTGTATTGCTCTGTATCTGTAATGTTGTGACCTCGGCTAGTTTTTTGATATTGAATCTTTGCTTACTGATTTTGCTCTTGACCTTCCCTCTTGTTGTGACTCCGGCTAGTTTACCACTCTTTTGTGTTTTATGTTTGTCAGTCTGTTCGTGTTTTCCCTTCCCGCCCTTATCCAGTGTATTTCGAGTCTTCAAGTAGTCGCCCCACGGTTTAGCGTGGGGGGGCTATAGGAAGGGACAGAGGTTGAGACAAGCTCAGGGCACACTATCCCCTGTCTTCTGTGTTACCCAACCCTAACACAAACATGGATAAACCAGGGACACTTACTCATAGATCCAGGCACATTGACCATGGTAATCTTCTTATATTTGTCATCCATGGCCTCCTGCCTTCTAAAAATCAACCTTTAAAATTATGCTAATGAGCCACCTAAAAGTCTACTAGGGGTTTCCAACAATGGTGTGCATGGAGCACTTCCCTCTCCTACCTTGTGCTGAAACTTCCAGAGAGATTACAGCAGGCAGAAAAAGTGTTGAGGGAGCAGAGGGAATGGTGAGAAAATCTAACAGACTATGAATCTGCAGCTCTGGGAACTGCCCTAGAAGCCCTCCAGACGCATAAGCATAATTATAAAAGTTGATTTTAGAAGAAAGGAGGATCTATGAGTATGTGCCCCTGGTTTATCCATGGTTGATTTTAATGGTAGATTTCCTTTAAACTGGTGCAGCATTGTCACGGGTGCCCCCGCGATCCCCCTCTCCGTGGCGCCGTTCCACCTGGCCAGCATGTACCTTTCCACAATCCTGCTTCCGTTCAGACTAGGCTGGTCTAGGAAAACCCGGAAGTGGCCAGCACCAATCAGCAGTGCGCCATGCGCCCGCATGCGATGATTTAAAGGGGCAGCGCACCGCTGACCACTTCCGGGTTTTCCTTAAAGACCGGTAGCTTCCATCATTCCCTTGCTGATCTTTAAGCTCATAGCCAAAGAGAAAGCTTTGTGTGTTCCCTGCGTTGTTCCTTGTTCTGCTGTATTCCAGTTGTGGTCTCGTACCTGACCTCTGCATCTCTGCCGCCTGAACTGACAACCTGCCTGTGCCTGACCACAAGCCTGGACTCTGATTATGTACTGCGACCTTGGCTGCCCCCGCGGGCTAGTCGCACCTGACTATCCCACTTTGCGACGTGCTCTGGTGAAGAACAGGTGCCACTTAGACTCCAGTCCCAGGTGTCTGCTAGTACCATCTCCTGCGGTGGTCCAGGGGGTTCACTGACCCCGAACCCAGACAAGCAATAGACTAGTGTTGTCGAGATCTGCACTGTCACACCATGCAACACATTATTTAATTCCTCCCTCTGTTTTCTTCAATAGATGTCACTCCCCGGATTCCCGCACAATGATTTCTTAGTTCCCAATCAGTGGCATTAGCCTCCAAAAAGGATACAAAATAATAATTAGGCTTTCTGCTATCATATGCTCTGTCCCTAATTGGATCATTCATCTATAATGTTACCCAGTGAAGAATTTTACTGTCTGTATATGCCTCAAAACAAAACCTAAAAAATATGTACAGCTTCAAGTACAGTTCCTTCAATGGGTCACAGGCTTGGCCCTTTGTCCCCTTGCCGTCTCCCTGCATGGGAATTGCTGACTTTCCAATTGTACAAATTGTCAACCTACCCCTTTGTCTTTTGTAAGTGATGGTTATGAAGGAACAACTCTCTACCTTTGAGAAGATGTTAATTCCAAATCAATCATCTGTTACATAAAAATTATGGACCCTAAAATGTAAGTAGACTGTTTATCAAGTGTTTTAAATACTGTAGAAAAGCGGTAGTAACAATAGTTCTAAGCAAATTAAGGTATTTTCATTTGGATGCAACATCTGAGTCTGTCCATTCGGCCAAATAATATTTTGGTCTCACCATTTATTCTTGGTTTTACTAATAAAGAAACATTGGGACCTACCGTTTAAATGTCCACCTTCTGACATTCTGAACCCTGCACTGAATGCTGAGAATGATTTGTGAGGAGTGTTTCCATAGTTAATTATAGACCGTCTTCTGTGACTGAAGTATTTTACATTCATATGATCTTGATGTAGTCCAGAGCAGTAGACTAAACCATTTTTAATTTGTCCAACACGTTTTTAGTTAAAGTTCCATCAAATGAGTGGCTGGAAACCCTCCAACACAGTTTTGAAAGTCACTTTGAAGAAGGCGTTTATTGGCAACATTCTCCTTTGTCACTAGAGGAGGCCCCATGGACCTGAGAAAATTCACATTTGTTGGAATCACAGACAAGGCAGCAAGAGTTTCCAGGCATAAAGCAATGCCCTGGCAACATGATATGGGTGTCTGAATCATTTCTAAAGACAGCGCTCTATCGGGACACGTAATAGGTACTAGTAATACATTTTACAAGGACATTTAGTATGCAACCATGGAATTATCCCTCTTAAAGGAAACCTACCACTTGAAGTGGCAGGTTTCCGATGGCAATACCGGGCACCAGCTCAGGGTGAGCTGGTGCCGGAGCTTATTTTAGTTAGTGTTTTAAACTGCGGTATCGCGGTTTAAAACACTTTTTAAACTTTATAGCCGGCGCAGGCAGGTACGCGCTCGGCGCCATTGTCCTACACTGATACTTCCTTATGACTGTAAAACTGTTCTAGGCCTTGTCTATGCTGAGCCCCTCTGCATAGTCTCCTTGGTATAACTACTACAGCTTGGAATATAACCCAGAATAAATAAAGCAGCATCATGTGATCTCACCATAAAATACTGCACCCAAAATCCATAACTGAGAGATCCAGAGACTCCGCATTTCTGTGAATAAATAGAACGTAAGAACAAACAGCAGTGATAAGTAATACAAGTACTTGTTTAGTAATAGGGATGATCATAGTTCTTGAGTATGGATTAGATAGGGTTTTCCCACAAAACAAGTTAGGCCCTATCCACGACATATGGCCTAACCTGCTGGTCAGTGGGGGTCTCAGTGATGAGACCCCGACAGATATCGAGAACAGGGCTTCTGACATGGCGCTCATCTCAGGGAGCGACAAGGGATCCGATGGAGGTACCTCAGACCCCATGATCTGTGGGATCCTATCACTGAGACCTCCACTGATGAGCAAGTTAGGCCTTGTCCTGTCCAAAACACTACTTTACACCATTATATATCACATAAAAAATGTAATAAACATTGATAAAAATGTCACACAGTCTTCAAAATGGTAGCAATGACACTATAGCTCATCTGGCAATAAATGACACCTCACACAGCTCCATAAACCAAAGTATGAAAAAGTTATTCATGTCTGAATACGGTGATTTTTTTATTTTTTTTTTTTGTTTAATTTTTGAAAACATATTAAAACACAATAAAACCTATATACATTTGGTATCAAGCCAAAGAATAAAGCTTAGGTGTTATTTGGAGCGCACAGGGAAAGTCATAAAAACTGAGTTCACATAAAAGTGATGCATATGAATGAGTGATGAATTTTTTTTTGCCAATTTCAAGAAATTTGGGAATTTTTTGCCAGCTTCCCAGTACATGGCATGGAATAATAAATAATGTCACTGAGAAGTAAAATAAGCCCTCAATAGCACTGTATACGGAAAAACTAAAAAATTATGGATTTTTGAAGGAGGAGAGCGAGAAATGAGCGGAAATAACCAAGCGTCCTCAAGCGGTTAAATCAGCTTACTACATTATTTTATGTACATTTACTTATTCATCTTAAAATTTAATAAAAAAATATATATACCTGTTCAAACTAACATACAAATTCAACTTCAGAAAAAAACTAAAGAACCTTCCTTCTACATAACCCAGGGACTGCCTGTACATGACTACATATAAGTGTAACTACTTACCTGCTGCTCTTCTTCTCAAGACTGTGACTCTTATGGTATAGGATAGTGTTTATATTGTATTCTCTAGGATCTTGGCTCATGAAAGCCAAAAAATAAATAATCACCTCCGGTGCACCTCCCTTCACAGTTGTGAAAGACGCATTTAGTATGCATTTAGTAGAGTCTGGCAGAGGAACAACGTGACGATTTATAGAAAGTCACTGTGTAAACCTCTTGTAATGAGTCATTAGAGTACAGAAAAAAACATATAAAAAAGGAATTTTTGGAAGAGGTCTGGGGGCTAACCTGCATTCATGATATCATATATCCTATTTACACTACCGCTCAAAATTTTGGGGTCAAAAATTTTTGGGGAAAACACAGAAAATTTTTCAATGAAAATTCATACTTTTATTTTATTTTCAAATGAGACGCAAAATGAATAAAAAACATAGTCCAGACATTGACAAGGTTTGAAATATTTTGTTTTCTTTGACATAATAATTTTTCCTTCAAACTTTGCTTTCATCCAAGAATCCCCCTCTTTACGCCAAATCCAGCATTGCAGACCTTTGGCCTCTAGCTGTTAATTTTCTGAGTTAATCTGGAGAAATTTCCCCCCATGCATCCAGAAGCTCCTCCCACAAGTTGGATCGGCTTGATGGGCACTTTTTGAGTACCATACGGTCAAGCTGCTCCCACAACAGCTCAAAGAGGTAGAGATCTGGTGACTGGGAGGCCGCTCCATTACAGATAGAAGACCAGCGGCTGCTTCTTCCCTAAATATTTCCTGTATAATTTGGAGGTTGGCTTTGGGTCATTGTCCTGTTGTAGAATGAAATTGGCTCCAATCAAGCGGTGTCCACAGGGTATGACATGGTGCTGCAATATAGAATAATGGCCCTCCTTATTCATATCCCCTTTGATATTGTACAAAGCTCCAACTTTACCAGCACCAAAGCCACCTTAGACCATCACATGACCTCCACCATCACATGACCTCCACCATCACATGACCTCCACCATGGTGACAGATGGCATCAGGCATCATCCAGCATCTTTTCAGTTGTTCTGTGTCTCACAAATGTTATTCTGTTTGATACAAACACCTCAAACTTAGATTTGTCTGTCCATAACACTTTCTTCCAATCTCCCTCTGTCCACTGAAGGCCAGGATCCTGGAGTCGCTTCTTCACTGTAGTGGTTGACGATGGCGTTTGAAGGGTACTATTTAACCCCCTTTTTATTTTTACTTGTACAGAGATGTTGTAGGGCTTATTTTTTGCGTATCGAATTCCACTTTATAGTGACGGTCTGTAAAATTTCATGCCGTGTACTGGGATTCGGGAAAAAAATTCTCATATGCAGTGAAAATGGTGAAAAAATGTATTTGCGACGTTTGCTTGTGGGCTTGGATTTAACAGCTTTCACTGTGCGCCCCAAATAACAAGTCTACTTTATACTTTGGGTCAGTATGATCCTGGAGATACCACATTTATATAGGTTTTATAATGTTTTCATACATTTACAAAAATGAAAACTTCCAGTACAAACAAATCCTCCTTTTGCCATCTACTGGCACTAATAACTTTTTCATACTTCGGTGTATGGAGCTCTAGGTAGTGTAATTTTTTTGTGACTTTTGATGTCGCTTTCAATGCCACCATTTTTAGCACCCTAGGGACTTTGATCACTTTTTATAGAATTTTTTTTTATTTTAAAAAATGGCAAAACAGTAGAATTTTCAACTTTGGCCGCTATTTTCCATCACAGGGTTAAACGTCGGAAATAATCATTAGAATATCTCAATAGATCGGACATTTTGGGACGCGTTGCCCCAAAACATGTTTATGATTTTTACTGTTTATATCAGTTCTAGGGAAAAGGAGGTGATCTGAATTTTTAGGTTTTTTAAATATATCTATTTGTTTAACTTTTTTTATTTTTACTACTTTTCAGACCTCCCTCGGGTACTTTATCCCTAGGTTATCTGATTGATCCTACCATATTCGTATATATATAGTACATGGGGATTTTCCTCATCATTCATTGCAATGTGCAAATCAGATGGATTAAAGAATTAAAACCAGGTCTTTGTGAGGCTATCTTGGCAACCGATCGCCGCCCCCCCCCCCCCCCCCCCGTGATGTTACAGGGAGCGGCGATCATATCCCACGCATCGCCAGTATTTAAACACCTCCTTTGTACTGCTTCCTCCAGGACACCCTTGTTGTGAGTTTTCCCTCTGAAGTTGGTCACCATTAGGCATTCTCCAGTTCCTTTCTTTGCACTCTGCTTTTGGGTTGCTCTCCAGCACCATCTAGATATAAACCCTCACAATATCAATTATATACAGGCAGTCCCCAGGTTACATACAAGATACGGTCCGGAGTTTTGTTCTTAAGTTGAATTTGTATGTAAGTTTTTGTAGTTAATTGTAGATCCAGACAAAACAATTTTTGGCCCCAGTGACAATTGGAGTTTAAACATTAGTCTTTTGTTTTACATTTTCTTACAGGTTTTATTTCTTCAAATATTCTTCATATTCTTCATATATTTTTTCTATATATTCATCCACACATGAACCATCACGGGCAGGCTCCTCCCTCTACTTGTTCCTCTGTAACTTTAGTTTTTTGTACTTGCATTTGTTCTCATTTTAATGGATGTGATCCTTCATTAAATGTACATTACCATGATCTAGAAAGAAATACTAATAATGAAACGTAGTCTACAAGGGTTTATGTGGGAAAGTTCTGTGTACAGTTTTTGAATGTTTTTGTGTTACTTTCTTAGTAATGTCTACAAATGCTAAATAGGACAAATTTATCAAAAGTGTTGTAAGGTAATACTTGAAAGTCTTATGCTGCACAATATTCATATAAATTACCCAAAACAAAAGAGAGAAAATAAAGATAACAGAGTAAACCCAGACAGAAACCCAAGACAAAGTAAACCCAAGACAGAGTAAGAGGCTTACTCTGTCTTGGTCCGTGGTTGGTATACATTTCAATCATGCTTTCCTGCAGGCTTTGTTTATAGACATTTATCTATTCTTGTGCATTTGTGTGAATAGCCATTACTTCTTTCTACTTTATGCCTTGGTAAAGTCTGATTTGTTTGAGACCAGTTTGGGACTACTCACCTAATACACTACAAAGTGCAGGAAACACTAATGATGTTTTTTTACGGTTTACACTTGGGCCTTGTGTAATAATGTGTTTCTGTATGTTGCTCCTCCATTTGTTTGTCAATTTTAACTTATTTGGTAATAGCTTTTGAATAAATAAAATTCATAATTTATTTGCTACTGTATCTGTTATCTTTATTTTCTCTCTTTTGTTTTGGGTAATATAGATGAATATTGGGGTGTTGGTGAATAGCCCTATACCTCCACTCCTTACATTTTTCTTGGGTGTGACAATATTCATATAAGAAAGATGCTCGATGATAAATCTGGCGTAACTCTGCCATAAAGCCCCGACTGGTGGAGGCTGCAGCGATAGTTGACTTTTTGGAACTTTCTCCCATCCCTCTACTACATCTCCGTAGTTGCTAGTTTAGTACTTTGCACCTCCTATGAGTTGGCTCAATTCACGCTGGAGAACTGGGACAAAATTCTCTCTTAAATATTATTTTTGGTGCAAAGTCACAACCCTTTTCATGGACCACATCAGTTTTGTCATTGAAGTCATGAAAGTAAATAATTTAAATGGGTTTTAATCCGCCTCCACCTCCTTCAGAAAGCTTACAAATGCATAGGGTAATCAATGAAAACAGTACCTTTCCATTTCATAGATCCTATACCAGAGTGGGGATAAGGAAGGCTCTCTACGTGATCCCTCGGTGTAGCGTTGTCGTGGATAAGTACAGTTATAAGGCTTGCGGCTTACGGTGTGTAGCTGTGCAGATCTCCGGTCTTCTGACTTGGGAACTCCACTGCTCCACTTTCGTTCCGCTTCGCTCCACAAAGCCTCTCTGGCTGTTTCTTTCCCCGGTTGGAGACTACATGTGATAAACATGTGGCGGCTCCCGGAAGCTGTGTCTTGAAAATAATCCACTTGGCGTTTTCACGGACTAAACAGCATCTGCTGCACGAGGAGTGAAGCCCCGGCCGGTGGCTACACACTCCAAGCACAGTTCTGGTGGATTCCGTACGGTGACGTCACCAAGTTACGGTAAGTCCAGAGGGACAAAATTCCGCCAACGCGTTTCGAAGACTAGTGCTGTCTCCTTCGTCAGGGCTGTCTATCACTGTGTGGGCAGTGTGTTTTATACTACTGTCTAGTCGGATCCGTGGGACGGAGATGGATGTGTGTGTATTGGCAATTATTTCAAACTGCTATATACATGTGAGATGGTGATGTTAGCTAAAAACTTAAAAATTAAAAATATGCGTCAAAAATGTATAAAAATATGTAATGTAGATCAGGCGGGGATAAAAGACATTTTTATATATATATGGTGTCAATATTTTCTTTTATATATAAAAACCATAATGTCAGTATTTCTTACACAAATGCGAATAGTTCTATTTCTTTATTAAGTCCGATTGGAGCCAGAGTAAAGAAATCCATTTACTCTTCAAACGTGACATTTGGGAGATATAGTCTCCTCCTCTCCAGCTTCGATGGCCTTTTTCTATAGCAAAAAATTGGGATTTTTCAAATTGTCCCCGGTGGAACTTTTTATAGAGATCTGATAAAGGGTGTTCTTCAACTTGCTTTTCAATATTTCTTTGGTGTTCATTAATGCGATCTCCCAGCATTCTTTTTGTCCGGCCGATATATAGTTTAGAAAATGGGCATATAATACAGTATATGACCCCCTTCGTTCAACAGGTCAATTGGCTTTTAATTTTGTACTTATCCATGCAAGCATTGGGCCCAAATGTTTTAACCATCTTTTTATTTTTGGTGGTCTTTAGAGATGAGCGAGTATACTCGTCCGAGTATACTGCTCGGTTGAGTATTAGCATACTCGGACCGGCTCGTTCCTCCGACGAGTATCTCGCCGGCTCGAGATCGAGCATTAAATTAAGTGAAGAACAGTATTTTTATTACATAATAAAATATTCCAGATGTTTCCTGATGTTTTGCTTGTAAGAACACTTTGAAGTAACACTATTCTTCACTTTGCAGGTGTTCGCGCGTGTCTCCCGCTAGGTTCGGAGATGTTCGGAACATCTGGAATGTGAAGAATAGTGTTCTTTCAATGTGTTCTGCACTTAAATGGTCCTGTATTCACTGTTTTTAATGTTTTAATTCTATTCTTCACTTTGCAGATTTACCGAAAAGTAAATCTCATCCTGCAAATAGTTTTTAAATGATTGTCAAATTTCCTTTTTTTCAATCACTGAGTTTAGTGACATAAAGTGACGTTTGTCAACAAAATAGTGCTGTCAGGAGGATTAAAACTGTCTTTGGGGGCAATGAGTTAAGGGTGTGAAGGTTGAAGTTAAGAAACAGACAAAATAACTCTTTAAAGGAAACCTACCACTTGAAGTATCAGGTTTCTGATGGAAATACCGGGCACCTGCGGTATCGCGGTTTAAAACACTTTTTAAACTTTATAGCCGGCGCAGGCAGGTACGCGCTCGGCGCTTACCATGCGCGCGGCTCTCCTTCACTTCCTATGTAGCCGCGCGCACGGTAAGCGCCGAGTGCTATATAAAGTTTAAAAAGTGTTTTAAACCGCAATACCGCAGTTTAAAACACTAACGAAAATAAGCTCCGGCACCAGCTCACCCTGAGCTGGTGCCCGGTATTTCCATCAGAAACCTGCCACTACAAGTGGTAGGTTTCCTTTAAAGGCTATATTACATAAGAAGTCCTTTGCTTACAGTCGTGTGATGTAAATGTATGTCACACACCGTTGACGGGAGAATGGAGAGGACCTACAGGCTGAGCCCTCTTCATACAAACTGAGTATTTGCTACATATTGCAGCAAACACCCACCAGTATCACATCACTGACTGTGGATGTTAACCTTTGGATAGCCAATGGCAAAGTCGCCGGTGGCAGTCAAAAGCCAACGGCGTGTGGGTGACGCCATTTCAGTTCAGATTGTAGCTCCCTTTGAGGTCATTGGGGGCAAAGATCTGTCGTCATGACAGTCCATGGTCTTTATAAGACTGAATTTCAATTGCATGTGCAGGTCCAATTAAAATCTCATCTTTAATTCCTTGCCCAAGGTGCTAATTAAATGTCTAAATGTCTTTAAGAGTAATTATACTGTATTTAGACAATGATACTCAGGATCTTGGCTTCTCCCGAATATCTCATATTAATTGACGTCCTATATTTCATTATTTCAATGAGACCTTTGTTCAAATTCAACAATAGGGTAAGTTATAAAGCGGCCATATCATAAATACTAATAACTTATATGTGTACAATGTTAAGGGGTTGTCCAAAAGTTCAGATAATGATACTTATTGTGGGAAACGTAAATAAATAAATAATACTAACGCAAGAAACGGAAGCACTCCTTCAAGCAGATGCTGAAAGTTACTTTTTATTCAAGACACATGGCAAACATAACGTGACTTTCTGACAACGATAGTCTTTGGGATCCCACGTGCAGCAGCACCTTCCCAACCCCAAACCACAGTTCTTCATCTCTGAAGACAAAGGTTGTCTATGTCGCAACGTCACGTTATGTGTGCTGTGCCTATTGAATAAAAATGACTTTAAGCGTCTACTTGTAGGAGTGCTTACATGTTTTGCTATTTCTCTGTTGTCAGGGTAGAATCCCTAACATGAGCATCCGCAACTATCCAAGTGCCATCGTATAACCACACATCAACTCTTACTCTCCCACCACCCCCCCAGTGACAATTGGAGTTTCAAATTTTTTTGCTGTAATAGGACCAAGAATTATCAATAAAGCTTCATTACAGACAATTTTAAGCTGATTATTGCAATCTGGGACTATTTTAAAACATCCAGAGAGCTTCACCAGAGGTCACAGTGGGCAGAGGGGTCCGTCTGTAACTATGGGTTGTCTGTAAGTCGGGTGTCCTTAAGTAGGGGACCGCCTGTATATATATATATACATATGGCCATGGGACATGTCTGCGTCATGAGAGTTACTGGACTAGTAGCTAAAGATTATAGGGTAAAGTGGGTCTGACATGTTCAAATTAAATTTCATTGTGTCGAAATTGTTGTTCTTAAAGGAAACCTACCACTTGTAGTGGCAGGTTTCCGATGGCATGGTAAGCGACGAGCTCGTACCTGCCTGCGCCGGCTATAAAGTTTAAAAAGTGTTTTAAACCGCGATACCGCGGTTTAAAACACTAACTAAAATAAGCTCCGGCATCAGCTCACCCTGAGCTGGTGCCCGGTATTGCCATCGGAAACCTGCCACTACAAGTGGTAGGTTTCCTTTAAACTTCACTCTGTTGAGAATTTTTAAAAACTGATTTTTTTTTTTAGTTTAACAAATTGCACTTTATTCTTTGGGTTGATAAGATCTGCGGAGTACCAAATTTATATAGGTTTTATTATTATTTTCATACAGTTTAAAAAATGAAAACATTTTGTACAAAAAAAATGTCTTTGTTTAGCCATGTTCTGACACAATGGGGCAGATTTTCTTACCCTCTCCTGTCGCAATCCCATGGTGCATTGTCCGACGTGGATTCGGGTCTGCCGCAATTCACTAAGCCTGTGCGCATCCTGCATCCATCGCTTCTGCGCCGAGGTCCACCGGAGTTCACCTGCTTCTTCCTGGTGCATGTGAGTGCATGTCTTGCGACACAATTCCGTTTTTAAATTCCGCGGTTTGTTCGAATCCGTCGGGTTGTCCGACGGCCACGCCCCCCGATTTCTGTCACGTGTGAGCCGGCGCCGATGTGCTACAATCGGATCGCTGGCGCCAAAAGCCCAGGGAAATTTTGCCCACAATGGAAATATTCGGAAAACCCAACGGAATCGTGGTCCCGCGGACCCTTAGTAAATGAGCCCCAATGGGGCTTATTTACTAAGGTCGCGCGGCCACATTTCCGTCGTGTTTCCCAACGTTTTTGAGGATTGTGCCAGGGATTGCGCCACACGCGATCGGTTTGTGTTGCAATCGCGCTGATGGATTCGGACTGAGCGCGGGATTTAACATTTACATGCACCGGGAAGAAGAAGGTGAACTCCGGCGGATCTGATCGGGAAGCGACACATGCAGGATATCGGGCGCACACTGGAGACTTCATCCTCGTCTGACATTCCGGATCAGGAATCGCGCAGGGACCGGGTAAGTAAATGTGCCCCAATAACTTTTTCATACTTCAACATAATGATGACTTTTTATAAAAATTTTATGTGATGCAAAATAGTGAAAAAGTGAGGTTTCGGACATTTGGGCGCTCAGGGGGTTCTCTGACGGGAATAACTGTTTTTAGATTTTGATAGATTGGGACAGGAAGTTATCCCCCATGCATCCTAAATTAGGACAACTCCTTTTAAAACAAATCAAGATAGCAGATGACTGTAGCGTAGTAGTGTGCTATTTCTCACTCCATGGTTTCTTTTAAAATATAGCCCTTCATACTTACATACAGTATGTATTGTATGTGTTTTTTGTGAATAAATTAAAAACTCAATAAATAGATTTGAAAAAAAATATATATATATAGTCACATCGGCTATACCCCTTTCAATGGTACATGTTACAAAACTTTACCCGCTCATAATGTAATAGATTGTCATTACATGTGTCGTTTTGGGCTGTCTAATGACACATTGGGGCAGATTTACTTACCCGGTCCATTTGCGATCCAGCGGCGCGTTCTCTGCGCTGGATTCGGGTCCGGCCGGGATTTATTAAGGTAGTTCCTCCGCTGCTGCGCTGAAGAGCATCGGAACGCACTGGAATACACCGAGCCGGGCCAAGTGAAGGTAAGTGCAATATTCGCAACACATTTTTTTTTTTAAATGCGGCAGTTCTTCCGAATCCGTCGGGTTTTCGTTCGGCCACGCCCCCCGTTTTCCTTCGCGTGCATGCCGGCGCCGATGAGCCACAATCCGATCGCGTGCGCCAAAATCCCGGGGCAATTCAGGGGAAATCGGCGCAAATCGTAAATATTTGGGTAACACGTCGGGAAAACGCGAATCGGTCCCTTAGTAAATGACCCCCATTGTAGTACATGTACTAAAAACAGTGCAAACTGCACATAGTGCAGTTTTCCTGTGTATAGTGCAGAGGGAGCCAGATTCAGGATTTGTGGTGCACGTTCTCCTTGAATCTGGTGCCCTCTGCACTGCTCTGACAGAGTTTTTTGTGCACCTTTAACATAGGGCATGCAACACACTTCTGTCGGACCTTGCATGTTAAATGTGGCACACGGTCTGACTGTGCACCGGACCACCCCTTTCAATGGCGAAATTTGTGTCGTGTGAAGAATAGTTCAGCCGCGCCACAAAAGGCACAGGCACTTCTTAAATACAGATGCAAGCAGTTTGCACATGAAAGTGCAAAGTCCAACAGAAGACTGGCGCACCTCCCTTAGTAAATCTGAGCCATTCTCGTTAAATATTATGTTAACATTTGGAATTTTGGCAAAGAAAACTTTTGTTGTACTGGGGTACATTGAAATATAGATATTTTTCTGTCTTTGCTATTCAGCCACTTGTAATACAGATGACATTTATTACCCTCCTAGTTTCTTTACAAATACTGTTGTCTATTTACCAAAGGTTAACAAAACCTCCAAGACGGAATGACAGATTCTATGATTTGGTCTGACATCAGAAATCATATTTATCACACCCCTGTAATGCAGGAATGACGCATTTGCAGCATCATCTTCTGAAACCTGCCTGTAAAGGTATTTGGTTATTGTTAGAAGGAACTTCAGGCATTCTTTCAGTACGTATACATGAAATGTATTTGCTTTTGAACATAAGTTCATGAAGTTTTTTTTTTTTCCACAAAAATCATTGTTGCTATTATTATAGTATTTCATGTATATATTTAATTTCTTATGTGAAACCTATTTTAATAGTGTTTATGAGCAGAGCAAAAATAATAATAAACAGGAAATAAAACTTTAATAAGATCGGAACAAAAAATAAAAAATAAAACTTTTAACTGAATATTTAATTTGCCAGCAGTGTTAAAGAATTTAGTGGAATAATATACAGTAGGGGGCTACTGGGCACAGCAGCATTGTCTCGTTGTAGTCTGGTTAGGAAGAATATTTTGATATGTTGAAAGGCTCCTATTCAAGAACAACAACTATAAACCATAAAAAGGAAAGTAATACAGTACCAGGGCCGTTCCTAGCATATTCGCTGCCTGAGGCGAAAACTAAAATGCTGCCTCCCCCCCTTTCAATTGGCCACTCCCGTTCTATTATCCACACCAGGTTCATTGAATGCTGAAAACTTTACTAACAATTAACATCCCCACAGATCACTGAGGGTGCGGTCAAACGTTGCGTTTAACGCATACATTTAAAAAGGCATTGCAACAGCTGAAGAAAGATCTAGCTAATTAAACAGCTGTTAACACTTGCGTTTACAAAACGCAAATGTTAACACTTGAGTGAACGCATGTGTTAACATTGTGTTAACAAATGTTAGTGGCATCTAGTACCTTATAGATGACAATCTCTTCCATCAGGAGGACTTTATTCCGGGTTCTCCAATCTATGACGTATCACAGGTGAATTCACGGCCGGATATCTTCAGCTCTGTGCAGCATCTCCACCCGGCGTCCCTAAAAATACCACAGTCACTTACGGTATAAAGTCTCCTGGATAACAACACTGTGCTCCAAATATATACCCCTCACAACACAACTGACCTCACTCTCCACACATATAAAACATTCCTTCATTATATATATATATAGTCTACTGGAATTATAGCATGTACAGCCCCCCTCTAATATATTCAAAATATACCCCCACCAATTAAATTATATACAGACCTGGTTAAATAAAATCTGACCCCATATATACAGCCCTCCCACCTTAGTTATATTCTGTGCCCTATTAACAGACACCCCTAGTTTCCTGCCCCATATGCAGAAATCACTAGTTTTAAGGGGTATTCTCATCTGGGCAGTCACATCCATAAATAAACATTTCTTCAATTAGATGTTTCCGTGTGAAGATAATTTCCCATAAACATAGCCATGTTGTCCCTTAGAAATCAGATAGCTTCCTCGGATACGACCACCTCACACTCTGGCAGCAGTGGCCAGACATGCGCTGTAGAGTCCTGTCGGACCACCAGACTACCAGTCTCCCATATAGTCCACCACCCCAGCTGAATTAGTATCTGACCCTAATATATAGCCCCCCTCTAGTTTAATGATATACAGCCTACCATATAGTACCCCCAGTTTAATTAATATGTCGCCCCCATATTTTTATCGTCCCTCAGTTTTACTATATGCAGCTTGCTATATAGCCCCCTTAGATTAATTAACTTGCCCCATATATATTCTCCCACTCTAGTTTTATTATATTCAGAACTCCCCTCCCAGTATATATACATATAGCTTAAAATATAGCCACCAGTTTATTTATATGATTTAGAACCATATAGAAACCCCCCATCAAGTCTAAATCCCAGTTTAAGGTGTATAAAAAAAATATATGTAGACACCAGACCCCGCTTTTAATACATCCTTTGCCAATAAAAATAATAAAACTTATACTTACATACAGCCCATTTGCTCCCGGCTCCCGTCTTCTGCGGTTCTCGGCACTCGCGGCTCCCATCTTCTGCGGCTCCCGTCTTCTCAAGGCACTCCCGGCTCCAGTCTTCTCCTGGCTCCGCGCAGAGACACAGGCGGCGTGACGTCATTACCCGCCGCCTGTGTCAATGCATCATACGGAGCGACACAGACAGCCGGAAAGGCGCTGTGTCGCTCGGCATATCTATCGCACCTGTCTTAAAGAGACAGGTGCGATGGATTTACCTGGTGGGCGATTAGGGCGCTAAAGGGTGCCCAAATCGTCCACCATATAGTTGAAAATAATGCCGCTCACCAAAGGGTTCTGCATTCTGCCGCCTGAGGCAAGATTTTCATCTCGCCTCATGGCAGATGCGGCCCTGTACAGTACATTTCCCACGCTGGAGTAGCCATCATGTACATTCATAATCAATTTATCATAGTAGATGCAAATAGTAATAGTAGTCCAAATAAAGATGCAAGTCCATCAGATTCAAAATTTAATACTTCAGCCCACTCTCCTCATTAACTCCTTACCAACATATGATGGAGTATTACGTCACATGTCGCCCTCTCCAAAGCCGGTAAGTCTTTGCTGCATATTGCAGCAAAGGCTTACCAGTACCATCCGCGATCGGTGCCAGCACCGATCGCGGGTGTTTTCCCACAGGCATCGCTTCGCCAGCGGATTTAAAAAAATAGCGATCCCTGGAAGCCTCGGGTCTTCCGAAGACCCGAGGCTACTTCGGGTTAACCAATTCATCACAATGTGCTATCAGCACATTGTAATGAATGGGGAGTAAAATCCACATATTCTGCCATACAGTAGTAAAAAAAAAACCTATAATAAAAAAAAACTCAAGCCCACAAGAATACAGCACAAATAGTTTTTTTTCAATTTCACTGCATGTGGAATTTTTTTCCTACTTCCAGTACACGGCATGCACTATTAAATACCACCATTTTGAAGTGTAATTTGTAACGTAGAAAATATGCCATCACACAGCTCTGTACATGGAAAAATAAAAAACTTATAGATTTTTGAAGGTGGGGAGTGAAAAATGAAAACGCAAAAACAAAAAAGGGCTGCGGCGGGATGGGGTTAATGAAATGTCCCACCCAGCTCCCTTAAGAAAATACACTTAGTATGACCTCCAGCGTCCTCTTCTCCCTGCATATCCTCTTCTGGTCTTTGGGTTCCAAGCATGGGACTTATTGCAAAAGTATGACAATGTATTGCACTGTATCCGTACCGTATCCGTATAAAATACAGTGGGCCGGCAGATGATGGATGGCTGACTATTGGCTGGATGACAGAATTCACCTCCCACCGGTTCTGGATACTGCACGTATATGTGGCACCATACAGTGCACAGCCGTATACAGCATGTATTTAGCCTGTATTTTATACATTCCCATTGACTTCTAAGGGCTGTACAGAATGGAAATATGGTGGAAAATAGCACATGGTTTATATTTTTATGCGGCTTGCTTACAGTATGTTACAATACAGTGGACAATACGGCCATGTACATGGATGGCCGTATTGCCCAATGGAAAGCATGGGGCCATATGAATGGCTATTTTTTTACGGTCTTCAACAGGCAGCAACACCACCAATTCATAGTCTATGCGAGAGCAGAGCACATCAATGTGTATCTACCTACACTACCGGTAATCCGAAGAGGAGGGGAGGATGCCGGAGGGTGACTACTAAGCTTATTTTTTATATACTAGCGTATAAGCCGAGTGGGGCTTTTTCAGCACAAAAATTGTGCTGAAAAACTTGTATATGCAGTATTTATGTTTGTATGTCTGTTCTCATCCGAAACATAAAAACATTGAAACATAAGTACTTATCACTGTGTAAAACTGGACTAAACAATATTGGTATAATTATATTGAAACAATATTATAGATGTATTTCCCATACATAGAGTTAACCTTATTATCAAAGAAACTAACCAGGCTACAAATACGGCATCAGGCTGTGCTGAAAGGTACAGACAGACCTCAACTGGGAGCACGAGCAGAGACTGTGTATGTTCCCCAAGCTTAACTTTTATACCAGTGAGTCTCTGGCTAAAACACTGGGTTTATCTTTAATCTATTTCATATAATATAATATCATTTAACTAGATCACATGAACTAGACTGAAGCTGTAGATTTTTTTCTACTATAACATATCATTTGTTGCATTCCTTTCAGTAAAACATTTCAGTTCAATGAACAATCTGGACTAGGCCTTTCTATCACCCGTTCTCCTGCACCTTATAGTACATCTCTTTACGGCCACTTGAATTCAATAATCCATATACTGTATTAAAAATGAACATAGTAAATATCAGTATATCAAATATCAGAGCACTTTAGAACTCCTGTCAGTAGTTTGGAATTTTTTTTACTAATACCTCTAGGAAAAGTCATCATTATCATTATATTGTTCAGTTAATTGAATCAAAGCACTGAGGAATTTCTGTAGAACATTGAACTGCTAGCAAAATAATTATGTATTATGAGTTCATTTTTCATTCTTAATTTGACACAATTAAAGTTCTAACCTAAATGTCTACATGAGATACATGAGGTAAAGCACACGGCTTCTTCTATAGAAAGTAATTAGGATTGTGTTATACTTTAGCATGTACAGCAGACATATCCCGTGTAACAAGGGATGAGAAATATTTCACTGGCTTTCTGGGAATATCATATAAAATATTATATTTCAGACTTCTGATTGCAAACAAGAATGTTAATTTTCCAATTATGCTCATTAATATGGACAATTCCGCAGTGTGAAGTTAAACTCCTAGAAAAACATTTCTTATTTCCCAATGCACATGTATCAGGACTGTATCTTGGCACATTGCAAGACATCAAATTCCAGAAATTTCCCAGATGTTTCAATTTTTTTTTGTTTTAAGAGAGGTTGTGTGACAAATTTCTCTAGTCCACAACTTATACCACAGGAAAATAAATGTCCTTGTGATTCCTTTGCTTAAATAGATCCAATACTTATGCTTATTTAATATATACCATTTTCATACATTTTTATGTAATGTTTGGGGGAATTAAGTGGGTTTTAAAGGGAACCTGTCAGCAGAAAATGACCTACTATACCACCACCAGTATGGTGTCAAGCAGCTAAAGACCTTTCAGATCATGTTACTTTCATGGCCCAGTGTAGTGGCATCATCCAGACAATCTACTTTGAAGTGCAATGCTAAATTGTTGGACAAAGTCAAGGCGGTGAGGAGTTTAGCACTGAAGTTCAATAGCAAACGTCTTTATTTTGCGAATAGAAAAACAGCACAATGGGTTTGTTTCTTGGAAATTAAATTATTAAAAATTTCCAGCAATCCAAACTACCGTAACCGGAAGTGACAGTGGCTAAAAACATGCATTAGCTTCTATTATTTCATATAGAAGAGTTAAAACATTACTAACAACTATGTTCAACTATATTTAAGACAGTAATCTCAGTTCCGCTATAAAAATACACAGGCTTATCTATTGGCATATAGAGTTCTGTCCTGTCGTTAAAAAATGGTTTTATAACGTGTGGCAGACCTTGTACTTATAAGGCCTGTAATTATTCTAAACTGGTTTTCCTTTATCCTGGAACTTTTTGTAGATTGTCTAGCATTTTAACAAACCTCCTCTGGAAGTTTTGGTGCTGTTCCATCACTTCCAAACCACTGCATACTTTTCTGACAATTTTGTTACTGTGACATTCAAATCACTGTGGTTTATGTTTGTTCTCTCATTCTGGATTGCCAATTTCTTCCCATTTAGCCTTTTCACTTTTTTACCTGTGGTGGGAATCCTGCTCTTATTAAACATACATATAACCACCATATTGGTTCCACAGGACTCCCCCGCTGTTGTCACAAGTTGCCTAGAAACCTTGTGTAAATAAGGCAGAGTAACCAGTTAAGGGTTGATCTATTCCCTCCCCATCTCAATCCTACATCTGTATACTCCATGAAAGCACAGAGCATTCTTATCCAATATTACAATTTCAGATACATTAGCTACTATGGAAATAATCCTCAGTTCTAAAATGACTGCTCTTGGAGTTTTGTTCTCGGGTATCCTACCTGGCACTCCAGGTCAATGTGGCACTGCCAGCCTTAGTTTATATACAGAGGCTCAGCAGTGATGACATGTGCACTAGCTACAGCATGCAGCTTGTTCTGTGGTGGGTGTGCACTGTCAATGCTGCGTCACCTCTGAGCCTCCATATACAAACAGAGGATGGCAGTGATGAGTGGTGCCGCCCTATACAGGAGGGTTGAGTATAACGTGTCGGTTATTTTTATACCCCGACCCAACCCTGGGCATGAAACCTATATAATAAAGTGACCCTGATCAAAGACACCTCCTTCTTTTACAAATGAAGAAACTGCAAAGGTTTGCTGGAATCGTTGTGGCTTTTATTGAACTGGGCTGTTTCTGGCGCAACAACTTATTCCCAAAACATGAAAAGAACTGTGTTAAAATTAATTAGAATTGTGGCATTTTATTTAAATTTAGGTTTTAAGGACCCAGACCCCTTCTGTAACATAAATAAGCAAAATAAAGAAATGTCAAACCTCAAACTTATGTGTTTGTTTTTCTCTTTTCTACAAGCATTTTTCATCATCCCAAATAGGTTTTCATTTCCCTTTTCATCAAGTTGTGGTCTGGACTTTTAAAACTATGAAAATAAAGGTGATAATAAGATAATAAGTAGAATATTTCACATTTTGTTGTACAAATAGCAAACTTTTCCTGGATTTCAGAATTATATATGACCTTTGTCTACTATAGCTAGTCACATTTGCTAAATCTTGACATTAAATTGCTACCACTTGCCCGATACTTTACTTTATATGTCCAAGAAAAAACAGATCACCTCGCAAAAATGCCACAGATTTGCTTCATTTAGATTTCAAAAGAAAGAGGAAAGCGTGGTAAATGATTAGTGTTGAACCATGACTTGTGTTACATTTCCATGTGTTATTCATTTTTTTTCTGTGACACCTCCGTAGTCTTAATACAGTTACTAGAATAGTAGTTTGTACCCAGCGTGAGATTTTAAAGGATTTTACAAGATTTAAGCAATTTTTAAGCTTAACATTTTGGCCAAATGACTATCTCACAGCAAGCTATCAGCCCAAAGGTCTCCGGAGTCCAGTCATGACCCAGTATATGAAGTAATGGTATTCAAATAAACCTTCCTGGGCTTGTTTTTCTTGGATGCTTCACCTCGGTCTCCTGCAGACACTTTGCAATTTTATGGTTTCTCTTTTAAGCAAAACAGATCATCTCCAACGTATTTTCACTTTAGAAACTAAATTAAAGTGGCTGATTGACCTTATGTCTTGGTCACTCGAATAAAGGTTCACACCAACACATATATAATTGATTACATAAATAAAAAACAACACAACAAACATTTGGATAAACATGTTACGTAGAGTATTAGTAAATACTAATTATAGCACTTGGATGGAAGTAAAAGATTTTTGACTCATCTAAAATGATAAAAGAAAAAACGTCAGCTCTAGGGGGCCTCCTGTAATATACATCTGCTCTGGGGTATATAACAACAGGATAGGACAGACACACGTTTGGATTAAAACATGCAGTGTCGGCTATTACACATCTGCTCTGGGGTCTCCAGCAGTATTGATCTGCTTTGGACGATCTCTGTTATTATTACTGTCTGGTTTGTGCACTGAATTTGTAGTCTGCACTGGGTCTGTGTTTTTTATTGTCTGAATGCAGTGTTAGCTTTCGGGGGTGGCATTTGTGCTGTACTGTGGTTATTAAGGTTTTGGTTTCTAGTGTGCATCCTTGAAATTGAGCAGTATGAAAATTCAGCTTGTGAACTGATAAAGGTTATGTACATCTGCTATAAAGGATATCTTATATCTTATAACTAAGAGAGGATCCAAAACTAACCACTGTTATTCCCTTTTAATATTATGGAAAATAAAGATAAAACATAACAGATAGTCCTTACTTGGACCTAGTACTCACTTGGACCTGGTACTTGGACCTAGAATTCAAGTGATAAATGAGACCAGCTTAATTGGCCTAATTGAGCTACACACAGCAGCTGGCTGTGCTTCAAAAGACCTCTGCAGTCAAATCGTCTCCAGGCACTACCAAACAGACAAAGGGTCATAAAAACTCTTAAACCACTAGGTTGGAGTTATAGTCCATCACACCAGAAGAACAAATACATTTTTGGATTCCTTATTTTCCGGAGATCACAATAGTCCAATTTCAGGGGCTCTAGCACACTTGGGTCCAGAGATATCAATATCTCTGGATAGGACCATGGCAAATAGGTCAGCTTTGGTATCAATCCGATCTAGGGATTTATCCAGATCCAATGATGCCAGAACCATGACCCTACGACTTCCCCTTGAGAAGCTATGGCTTCTCCAGTGCTCTGATTGTAGCCCAGGTAGGAGGGACCCATGAATCCTCCTGTTGAGTGGGCAGAGGTGTGTCCTCACCTGATATAATCAGCCACCTCTAAGGCCACATTTGTCTTTGTCTGGGAACATGAATCCCCATGTCCAAGTCTCGCTTATATACATGCTACCAGGTTGGTTCCTCACCCTATATAATCCTGTTACGGACAGGGCTTATATTAAAGGAGAACTGGTGGCATCTCCTTGAGTTCAGGGTTGTGATTTATTTTTGTGCCATATCGGGAAGTTGTGTAGACAACTTTAAATCACTTCCTGCGCCCCTCTCAGAACCTGTGCGTTCTGGGAGTGTCTATAAGAGGATAACTAAATGACCTTGCGTACCCTTTAGGGGTCTGGAACGTCGCGGTTTCCTTCACAACACCAATATGACAATATGTGGAAAATTGGTAGAACATGTCAATCGGAAACTATGATTAATAAAGATAAACAATTATGAGCACAACCATTCTAATTTAGGCATGACTCTGTGCTGCTGCAGTTATAACTCTTGAATACCTCTTAATAAATGTTGCACTTCAACATGTCCAATGTAAGAGAACGTCAACCGGATGTCACCTACAGTTTAGAGTAGGATGGGAAATTAGTTAGGGACATGAAGGTCTTGCTTTGGGGCTCATTCTAGTGGCTGTCCTACCTTTTCATCTGTGTCTATTCCATTACAGCATTGCAGTAGTTTATATGTTAACATATTTTTGGCCTATAATTTTGGTTGTTTTCTGCCTTACTTATTTAAAAACAGTTAAAAATCTTAGTTTAATAAGGAGTTCTAAAACATGACATGTATATGTTTATTCTAGAAGTCAGGTCAATAGATGAAGCACATTATTATCTATTAATGTTCTTTTGGGCTATTACTGTGTTTCTTGGTATACTTGTCACATGTGCCCATCAAAAGAATGTACCTGTTTTTTTTTGTCAGCATACAGCTTTCTCTGAACAATGAATACTTTCTCTTGAGTATCACCTGTAGATGACTACTCTGTAAATTGATGTCTGATCCCATAATAGCTCTTCAATAGGTCAAACATAAACTTTCATGGTAGCTCCCTATGGAGGAAAGGTATTTAAAGACAGTTTACAAATAAAGAATGTATAACATTGTCCAGTTTTGTGAATAGATGAGTCCCCATATAATAAAAGGTTAAAATAACATGTCAAAGAGGAAATATTAATGCCTCCACTTAATGATAGAGCACTTGACAGTATCAAAGAGCTGTTTTAAAAAACACATTGATGTCAAAGGTGCATGTGGCGCGTGTCTGGGTGTGATGGATAAACCACTAAGTTCTACTGATCTTGTGTCTGGTAACATTTTAGTGCTATTACACAATTTCTGAGCTACAAGAAGCTACAATGTGCTGATAAAAATCCTGTATAAGGTTTTAGTGAAGAGTCTTACCTTTGTTATTATGAAGCAACAGTTAGGCTATATTCACACTGCCGTTGCCCGCCCGTACCGTAGCGGGCAACTGCAGTGTACGGGGAGAGGAGGAGGAGGTGAGCGCAGCTCACCCCCGCCCCTCTCCATAGCAACCTATGGCGCACGGCGCCGTATTACGGGAAAAGATAGGACAGGTCCTATCTTTTTCCCGGGTACGGAACGGTACGGTGCCGCACGTGTGCTGCACCGTACCACTCCCGTAGGGTGCCGTGCGCCCATAGAAGTGTATGGGGGACGTATATCGGCCGTATATACGTCGGCCGTATATACGTCCCCCATACGTTAGTGTGAATGTAGCCTTATCTTTAGTATGAAAATGCATATATGGAAATTGAAAATGGTATCTCCTTTCACTTTTATTAGGCAAAGACAGGATCTAAAAAAAACTCTACTTAGGTGAAATCTAAAAACAATATCTGAATAGTCTGGATAGCCTGTGAAGCTCTAGTAACACTCCCCACACTCCCCTTCTGCCTCATTAGCATAATTTTAAAAGTAGATTTTTTAGAAAGAAGGAGGTCACAGATAACAAAAATAAAAAGATTACCACAGTAATATTGGTGGATCTGTGAGTACTGGATCTATGAGTATGGTTTATCATGCTTGATTTTGATGGTATATTTCCTTTAAAAGAACAGTAATAACGCCTTACCCCTGCCCCCCCAGCCACTACTGCACATAGACTCTGGAAGGATCCTAGTGATGCCACTGTCAATATAAGGACAGTTACATCACTCGTGAAACACCCTGAACATAGGCAGCAGACAAGCTTTGTATGTATTCCGATGTTCACTCCTCCCCCTCATTCATTAGGGAGGAGGAGGGACCAGAGGAGAGATCCCAGTGTATCAGTATACAGTGGGATGGATCCTTCCTAGCCATACATTGTAAGTACATGTTGGGAATCCCCCTAACATATCCTTACAACATATGGCAGAAATGAACAAAGTCTTCCTTATACATCTACCATTTAATATCTTTACATAAAACTTAACTATTTGGAACACTATTGGAATTTAATTTTTTTAACTTTCTAGTTAACTGTGCATGTGCCAGGACATTTTTGAGGCAGGAGTTAAGGGGTATTCCCACAAAGACAAGATTCTTAAATATACTCAGGATTACAAAATAACACATTCTCTAATTCACCGTTTTTAATAAAATATAGCATAAATATAATTTATCAGTCCTGGTGTTCATGGTCGTCCCTGGAAACAAATGTAAATCTTCTGTCTATTGTCAGATTCTTCTCATAAATATCTTCTCTTTTTTACACACTGCAGTGTGCTCTGCCTACTGCCCCTTACACTTGCACTTGTGGTTGTTTAGACCATATAAAATAGTAAGAGGGGCATTTTTGTAGAGTAGACAGTATACGATGAAGGATCCAGCACACGAGTGCTGGATCCTTCATCGTACGCTGTCTACTATTCCCATACCAAAGTTGGCACGGCCATCCTCGGATCTCGGGCACCGTTCACACCGAAGGAGGATGCATGGAGTAGCTTGTGCAATATTTTCTTAGCAACTATCTGCAATCCATATCAGGGGTCATGGGCTGACCCGTGATCCTCGGTCCCCATTTTCAGGCCATTTTGCCAGAAGGCTATCTAAACCTGCCTCTCCCATCACACTCTGCCGGATCTTTGTGCCTCACAGCCTTAGAGAAAGCTCCCTATCGATTATCCTGTGGTGCTGTGTGTTTCTGCTCCTGAGTTCCTGTGTTCCCATGTGTTCCTGCTCCTGAGTTCATGTGTTACTGCTTCTGAGTTCCCATGTTACTGCTCCTGTGTTCCCGTGTTCCTGCATTTCTGTGCCCCGTGTGCCTGTGTTCCCGTTCCCATCTGCCTGGATCTCCCGTTGCTGACCCTGGATTGGACTTGACCTTGCATCTCTGCCACCTGCCCTGACGTTGTGCCTGAACCTGACCACAAGACTGCCTCCTGCTAAGGTACCTCGATCTCGGTGCTAAGGTACCTCGATAAGGTACCTCAAACCTGGTGGTTCCCTGCCGCAGCAAGTCCAACCCGCTTTGCGGCGGGCTCTGGTGAAGACCAGGTGCCACTTAGATTTCGGTTCTGGGTGTCGGTCCTGGTCCAGAGGATCCACTCAATCCTGACGTAGCTTATGGAGGTGAGATGCTACACTGGGTTACAGAAGCTTCATGTAACCACTCTGCAAAGGAACTTTCTAATGAAAAAACTCTTGGCTGCATGCCTAAGAAATAGAAAGTTGAATATTTTACTTACAGTATGAAAAGACCATTGCATCAATATGTAAGTGTTAACTGGAGGAATTATAGGGAAATATTGGAGTTATTCTTTAATTTTGAGAGAGCCTGTGCTGTGAAGAAAGCATTGGCATAGCTTGGCATATTCATAAATATGGTCTCCCTACAAAGCTGAAAAAAAATGAATTTTCCAGCACATATGCCAATTTCTTAAAATAAATCTGCAAGATATTGACTCTATACAGTGAAATAATTATCTGTTATTACATTAAAATGGATGTGCAATGGTCATGCTGTATCAGATGTTTCATTTCTGAGCCTGAACTAGACTAGTTATGATGAAGGTAACAATACTAGAAGATTTATGTTTCCACTAAAAGAGGTAGTTGACTGTAACAGATATGGTTGCTCAATTAAAGATACAAGGACAGATTCCAAGACTATATAGTAACAGTGCCGCATATTAAATGAATTGGCAAGGCTAAAGATTTGCTGCAAAGAACATATGGGATCTAACATGAAAAATATTAATATCCATCTTTCATATTACCACCCATTGATGTATAAAGAACATTGATTAAGTGAATGATGCATTACTCACGGAAAATACATGATGTCATGTTTTACTGTTAGAATTCTCAGTTTCAAGCAGGCAGTGCCAGTTTGGTTAAGATTTTACTTTTCCAGACTCTGTAATGTGAAGCCGCCAGCGCTAACTCATAATTGTCACCTTTAAACTCACTTTTACTGTGATAGAAACCAAAAGCTTACAAATGCAATACCTGTGCTTAGCTCAAGTTTATGGAGTGTCTGTGATAGGACCAACACATGGCTACAGTTACTGGTAACACAAGGGCACAGCACAGAGAGTAAAGATGGGCAAATTAGTTTTCAATAGAAAAAGGCAAATTTAAGTGTTGGTTAATTTTTGTCAAAATGTATTAAACTATAACATTAGCAAGTAAGTTCTGTTTCTAAACAAAGAAATCTAAAGGGGTAGTCCGCTACAGGAGTTCAAAATTCTAGCAGTTTACCATCCCCCACTGGCTACTGATTATTAATAGCGAGATGGAAATCAAATGTCCTAAACCACAAAATACCTGTATTTTTTCATATAGTCCACAGGTCCATACAAAATCCATTAACTGCCCTGCATTACACACACACATTGGGGAAGATTTACTTACCCGGTCCAAACCCGGTTCTCCGACGCTGATTCGGGTCTTCCGGCCATTCACTATGGTAGTGCGCCCGATGTCCACCAGGTGCCGCTGCTGCGCTGAAGTCCGTCGGAGTTCACTGAAGTTCACCAAGCTATGCTGGGTGCAGGTAAGCGCGTGTCGAGTGACACATTTGTTTTTTTTAAATACGGCAGTTTTTCCGAATCCGTCGGGTTTTCCGAGGGCCACACACCCCGATTTCCGACGCTGATTCGGGTCTTCCGGCGATTCACTAAGGTAGTGCGCCCGATGTCCACCAGGTGTTGCTGCTGCGCTGAAGTCCGTCGGAGTTCACTGAAGTTCACCAAGCTATGCTGGGTGCAGGTAAGCGCGTGTTGAGCGACAAATTTTTTTTAAAAAAATACAGCGGTTTTTCCGAATTCGTCGGGTTCTCCGACGGCCACACACCCCGATTTCCGTCACGTGCATGCCGGCGCCAATGCACCACAATCCGATCGCGTGCGCCAAAAACCCGTGGCAATTCGGCGCAAAACGGTAATTTTCGGGCAACCCAACAAAAAAACGCGATTCGGGCCCTTAGTAAATGACCCCCATTGTTTCTTCTTATAAGCGGCCTGTTCAATCCTGATAACTTGACACTAGAAATTTAAATAGATTTCCAATGTAATATAACCCACATTGTAGCATTTTTTTAAACCTATTACAATGTTCACATAAACATATTACTTTGTGAAAGTTGTGAAATTATCAGTTCAGGATATTGTACATGAATATTAACACAAAAAAATGGAAAAAACTATTGACTCAAGTATAAGCCGAGGGTAAGAAATGCATTGGTCCCAGCCTGCTCCCAGTATACAGCCAACCAGTGCATTCCCCCCAGTATACAGCATACAGCCCCTGCCCCCGAATATATAAACTGCAGCCCCTGCCCCCCCCCAGTATATAGCCTGCAGCCCCTGTCCCCCAGTATATAGCCTGCAGCCCATACCCCCAGTATATAGCCTGCAGCCCCTGCCCCCAGTATATAGCCTGCAGCCCCTCCCCCCCACTATATTGCCTGGAGCCCCTGCCCCCCAGTATACAGCCTGCAGACCCTGCCCCCAGTATACAGCCAGCAGGCCCCTGTCCCTAGTATACAGCCAGCAGCCCCCTGCCCCCAGTATACAACCTGCAGCCTTTGCTTCCAGTATACAGCCTGCAGCCCCCTGTCCCTAGTATACAGCCTGCAGCCCCCTGTCCCTAGTATACAGCCTGCAGACCCCTGTCCCCAGTATACAGTCTGCAGCCTTTGCTCCCAGTATACAGCCTGCAGCCCCCTGTCCCTAGTATACAGCCTGCAGCCCCCAATATACAGCCCCTCATGAGGAATGCCCACCCTCAAAGATTCAACATAAGTACTTTCATAAGTATATACACAAGGGACTTAAGACATTGTTCAGTGAGAACTCATAACTCAGATGTTTTTGTGACACCATATATAAATGTAACATGGTTTAAGCACCAAGGGTTGCGCATTGTTTAAATTAAGCTTCTGGGGTGGACACCCACTAGGGAGCAATACATTATATAGGATAACATGTACATGAAATAATTTAATGTGGCCATTGTACCAGAGCAGACCATTTCTTTTCTTATAACTCTTTGTAGACTAAGGCTAGCTTTACATCTGTGCTGGAGGCACCAATAGAAGCATCTACTATGGATCCAATCAAAAATCACACATCAGTGCATACCAAATGCACCCATTGGTGTTCAACACTTTCAACAACTTTTCTTTTTGATTTGTCCAGTTAAACCATAGCAGAGCATACCTGTGACTTATTGATGTCACCCCCGCCACTTTGGCGCTGCCAGATATATATAGAGGCTCTGGCCTTTTAGTATATGCAGTGCCCAATCTTGCAGCCATATACTTATACTCCAGGACAGGACCAGGCGTACAATTGCGCTATAACTTGTACCAGGAATGGCGCAAGCTGTAGCTAGTACAATCACTTCATGGCCTGGCACAGCCCAAGATCCAACTCACCCCCTTGGCGTGGAGTTTGGCGGAAGGAGTGAAAAAGTCACAATTCCTAGCGGTGCGCTATTACTTTATCAAAGGGTTATTCTGGGAATATGAACAAAAACGCATAATGCTATAAATTAATACGAAAAACATCAACGGAGCTTAAAAAGTTTACTTTTATGATTCACAAAATTTTGTGGCATCTCTAAAGTAGACAGAGTTATCTCCAAGATAGCCATCATCTACAACTACAAGTCCCATGATCCTTTAGTGCTCAGTAACTCCTCCAACCTCTTATGCTCTGCTCCCAGTGATGATGTAACTGTCCTGCTCTGTTACCATAGTAATGATGTGTAACTGCCATCACTGCACATTACATCACTGAGATGATGTCTCACCACAACACTGGTCATAATGGGTGCACTGCAACCAAACGACTACAGTGATGATCACATGACCTGCCCAGGCAGATGCAGGACATGTAATATGGACATGTGACCAGCGGCCATCTTCTGTCCTGTGTCACCTCCTCAAGGACAAAATCAATGGACCGATTTATTCTCCATTATTCAAATTGTCTCATTTGAATATAAATTATGCTTATTCATGGAATACCCTTTTAAGGCTTGTTTGCCAGTAGAAACCTTGATAACCCTCCATATGTCTAGTACACTGTAGGAATGCTCTATATAGACATTATAGTTGCAAAAGTTGTCTGTTTCCATTAGATAAAAATTCACTATATTATTCAGTGAATAGACCCCCCACTTCCATATTCCAAAAGTCTTAGTACTTGAATATAAACATAACTTGAACCATTTAATTCCATGTTTTTTTCTAGGCATATTTTCTTTTATTATATTATAAATGCCTCCTACTATGCCACTGCAATGAACATAACATTCTTCAGTCATTTTGTAAGATATTGTGAAAATCAGAATCCAATGTCTGTCCTGCTGAGTGAAAAGTTTGTTTTTGTTAAAGCTGTTCAATGTGAACATTTAATTGAATTTATTATTGCCTATTTTGTGGGAAATTATTTTGTAACCTCTTTTATGTGGGAATCAAGTTGTTGTGTTCTTGATGACCGCTGTAATAAAAGCAAAGCTTAGTAGTCATAAAATGTAAAAGAATTTTATGACTCACCTCTATGGACTGAAAATCTGAATGAATTATATGCCACCCACGCCATCTAGTGGTGAACAATATGCATGCGGTGAGATGGATTAGACAGTATAAAATAAATAGGGCGTACAAGTTAGAACACATATATACTGTTATTATAACAATAAATGGTTATCTTTGTCACTTGTTTTGTGACATGGCATTCGGTTCTTTATCCAGAACGAAAGCTCCAAATCATCTTTAATTTCAACAGCTCCATCAGTTCAAAGATTTCATGTAAAATCATATAAAGTAGCCATAAAATGGTAGGAAACCCCTGTATTTCTACATTGATTACCTTTTCATATATGAACTTAAATTCTAAATAAATATATAAAATAAAATATTTTGGTTAAACTAAAGTTCATAATACATTATTTCCCAAGCAACTCAGTTCCAGTTCTCCACAAACAAAACAGAGCTATAACATCTGATCAGCGGGATAGTTCAAAATTATAATTTTATGTCAAAACATCCTTCAATTATATCAATCAGTTTGGCTGTTCACACCAGAAATCATGAGATATGTGCAACATCCCCCACCGGGGCCTAGCCTTTCCTTGGGGCCTGGAGGGAGCCGGTGCCCAGAATAACGGAGTGGCTGGTGGTTGCGGCCTAGGCACGCTGGTGTCACGGTGCTTGGTATGGGGACTGGAGGGCTGTCCCACAGCCTGGCAGGTCTCCAGCAGGTGATGTGTGCAAGAAAGATAGAGGGAGAGGCTGTGGTACTGAATCTCCCTGGGGCAACCCCTTTGGTATCTGTAGTATGAGTCCCTGGATAATGGATGGGGCGCCCTTGGTGTTACAGCCACATCCAGGGAACAGACGGGGGCGTCGTTGTGCAAAATAACTCATAATTCTTTATTAGAACAACTGCAGGCAACGGGCCAAACAATCTAGTAAAGATGCCGGATTACTGGAGAGTCTGGATTATGGGAGTGGTCATGGAGAGTGATCCTCAGGAGAATATTCACCAGCCTGGAAGTAGGTGCAGGCTGGGATGTAGCTGTGTCCAGATATGGAAGCTGCAGCTTTGTCCTGGGTGTTCTGTGTGTAGCACTGAAGGTGTGCATGACACTGTCTCTCTGGTCTCTAGGAGAGCTGGCTTCCAAGAGCTGCTCCTGTGTCAGGAGCTGGAGCCTAAGAGCTGCTCATGTGGTGAGATCCTGGGCCTAAGAGAGCTTGCCCCTTCCTGTCCAGGGGTTTTGTTATTCCCTGGTCAGGTGGTGGCTCATTCTCCAATCACACTCCAGTTCACATGGAAGAATATCATTGGATAAGAAACATCACATACCTTAACCCTTGCTATACAGGCAGGGTCTAAAACTACTGAGGCCTAACACTGACTGCATTTTCTCTGAGGCGGGTTGCGGAGGCTCACCTGCTGGGGAGATACAGATGCAGGGCCTCATTCGCAACACTCCACTGTCTATTCATTGGCAGGGGTGTTGCAAATTCTTTGTGCCATATTTATTAAGGGTTTTAGACCTTTGCTGGTCTACTGTAAAGTGCGACTCCACAGTCTTAATCTACTCCAGATTAACCATCCAGCTTTATTTATCTGGTGCAGAATAAGGCCCCTTTCACACTTGGGTTCACAAAGGAGTTCTGTGCATGTTTTGACTTGCAAAACTTGCATTGCACTCTGACCCATTGGGGCACATTTACTTACCCATCCTGACGCGCTTCCCAAAAGTACATTGTCCGACCGAAATGCACTCAGCCATGATTCACTAAGATTGTGCGCCCGATATCCTGCATGTGTCGCCTCCCTGCTCAGGTCCGACGGAGTTCACCTTCTTCTTCCTGGTGCATGTAAGTGCTTGGTCTTGCGACACAATTTGAAAGTTAAATCTTGCGATCAGTCCGAATCAGTCAGATTGTCTGATGGCACGCCCTCCTGATTTCTGTTGCATGAAAGCCAGCGCAGCAGCGCCACAACCCATTGACGTGCGGCAAACAATCCCCAGTTAATACCTGTCACAGCAGCGCAAATCCCGAAAACGCCGGAAAGTCTGATGAAAGTACGTCCGTGGACCCTTAGTAAATAAGCCCCATTGTAGTCAATGGGTTTTGTCACACTTGCATTTGAGAAAAACACACCATACAAGTCTGAGACCCCTTTCACACTTACTTTCATGGGCGACTTCTGACGTTCCAACCTTGCATTGCACTCTGTCTCATTGTTTTCAAAGGGCCCCTTTTAAATCTATGGAGACACATCAAAAACGCATTGCATTTCCGAGCATTGTGAGTGCAATGCGCTTTAAATGGATAGATTGCTAGGTAATGTGAAAAAAAAGGCAGGAAGTGGCATGTGGGTACAAATTAAAGAATTGTGTGATTTGAAACGTGCATATAAAACGCACAAAAAACGCAGTAAAAATGCACGTGAAAAATGCAAAAGCACTATTGACACCTAGCAGAAACTGAC
The DNA here is from genome assembly GCA_019512145.1 of Engystomops pustulosus. Lineage (NCBI taxonomy): Eukaryota > Metazoa > Chordata > Amphibia > Anura > Leptodactylidae > Engystomops > Engystomops pustulosus. The sequence continues at coordinate 87,620,526 of CM033641.1, forward strand.
TAAAAAACAGTTTTTCACGCATTGCACTCCAATATGATCTGCAACGCAATTGTGAATAGGGCCTTAGGAAATGCATAAAAACACATTGGGGCAGATTTATCAAGCAGTCTGAAAGTCAGAATATTTCCAGTTGCCCATGGCAACCAATCACAGCTCAGCTTTCATTTCACCAGTGCTCATGAATATTTTAAAGGGGAGCTGTGATTGGTTGCCATGGGCAACTGGAAATATTCTGACTTTCAGACTGCTTGATAAATCTGCCCCACTGCACTCTGAGACACATACAAGTGCAATGCGTTTTTCACTGATCTATTGACATAGAAAAGATAGATCACAGTCATTAGTCTATTTCACACATATTGGGGCACATTTACTTAACAGTGTCACCTCCCTGCTCAGGTCCGACAGAGTTCACCTTCTTCTTCCTGGTGCATGTAAGTGCTTGGTCTTGCAACACAATTTGAAAGTTATATCCAGCGCTCAGTCCAAATCAGTCGGATCGTCTGACGGCCTCGCCGCCCTGATTTCTGTTGCAAGAAGGCTAGCACAGCTGCGCCACAATTCGATCGAATGCGGCACAATCCCAGTGCAAACCCCTGTCAAAGCTGCGTAAATCCCAAAAACCGTGAACAGTCTGGCGAAAGTGCGATCCGCAACCCTAAGTAAATAAACCCCATTGTCCAAGCATGAAAAAAACACTAAAAAAACTTAAAAAATAACGTGAAAAACTGAACAAACTCTGACCGAAAACTGATTGAACTTTGATGAAAAATGTCAGTTTTTCACTGACCAAACCTTGATCGCACCCTGATCAGACTCTGCAACACAAGTGTGGAAGGGGCCCAAGACTGTGTAGTGATCCATGTTATGACTTTTATAAGGCATATTCAATAACTGTAGTCTCCAATTGGCAGTTTGCTTCACAATTTTGTTCCTTGAGGCCACCTTCTTTAGGACCCAGTTTGTTAGACTTTGCCTATTTGCCTTAGGTTTGTCTTTCTGTATGATGCACTTATCCAGGGACCATTGCCCAGAAGTCACCTGCATTTCAGCACAGGGCCGGCAAGTGGCAGAGACAGAGGTTGGGAGAAACTCAGGACTTTGACAGTCTGTGTCTCTCCTCACTCCTTCCCCTCTCCACAGACTGACCTCTCAGTCATATTATTACCAGTGAATTCATAGTGAGTAAATAGTTTACCAAATACATACAACTCATTTAACTTCACAAGATCTCTGAAAACTCTAATTTTACTAATGAGCATGAAGGGCTCTGCATAATGTTTCCAGAGCCCCTCAGTGTTGTAGTTTCACAAGCTGTTACAATGTACAGAGCAGGTCACCCCCTCCCTTCCTGCTTCCTGCTGCTGATAGATTACAAAGGCAAAGGTGGGGAGGAGAGAGAGAGGGGATTGGGTGAGACATGCTCTGCTCATTGTAACAGCCTGTGAATCTGCAGCACAGAGGGGCTCAAATAACGCCCCAGAGCCCTTCAGACTCATTAGCATAATTTGATATAAGTTGATTTTAGAAGGGAGGAGGATTACCAGTGTCACAGTGTCTGGATCTATGAGTAAGAGTCCCTGCTTTATAACCCTTGATTTTGATGGTAGATTATCTTTAAGGATATGTTCCGTTCCAGTGGACTTATAGGTTAAATTGTGGCTTGTATTCTTAACAATGATTCTATATTTATGTTAGGAACACTGAAAGTGTCAAACACAATTCTAAAACTCATGAAAGGAATGGGTCTTGCATAAGGCTTGCTGTATATGATGGTATTTTTTTACATACATGTGATAAATAAGTGGAAGAACTATCAGTCACAAAGTCTTGTATCCGGTTATCACTGCTGGCTTTTGTAAAAAGGCCATTGTTTGGGTGACAGTCATGATTTGCTTGAGTGAAAACTATTTGTGGTATGTCCATGTCCAACACAAAGCTAAATACAACTTTAACACACCTCATTTGCTCACCTCTTTCTGCTTAGTTCACATTCACCTTAGGAATGTAGAATCCTTAAATAAGTGCCCTTACTTATAAGGTCTAAAATCAGATAGTAATTGATACATAATAGAATAGAATTCTGACTGGATTTCATTTTAAACCATTTCCATTTCTACAAATTTCCATTTAAAGAGGGCTTATTGACTGCAGAACAATTTGTACCTTCAAGCGGCATTTAATATTTGATGCAATGTACTGACAATCTGAAAAAATGGGTTTGTGCATAAGAGACAAAAATGTAATTTTATACACTTTTTGGTCATGAAAAACACATGGAAATCGGCATGAAAAGGACAATGATGTGTAAATATACTCTTAAATATAAATGTACTGTGTATATATGTAAATATACTCTTAATCTATCGCATTGCTTTGCTACATATTTTAGGGTTCATAAAGCACACACCACACTCCAAAACGCTGACCCAAGAAACATAAAAAAAACCTCCAACATATTAAAAAAAACAATTTTAGGAGGGGGGGGGATTTATCAGTGTGTCTTAGAGTGCGCCAGTCTACAACTGGACAATGCTAATCATTTGCTGAACCAGGATAAATTCTGGTGCAACGTAAAACTGTTGAGATCTACTTTAGACCTACTTCTAGTTGGTCTAAACTGTGTGCCAAACTTGGGCACCCACTTAATTTTTTGCCACACTGACTATTTTGCACCAAACCTTGCTAACTTTTCAGAAGCCACATCCCTTAGTAGGACTAGTTGAAAAGTTCCAAAAAAGGGTCTGAACGCCTTTATAAATGGCACAGGTGGATTAAAGGGGTTTCCTACGATAGAAATTCACACATCTCAATCCCTTAGTGATGTTAACACAATAAAGATCATTTTAATCTCTTACTTTACAATGTTACTCAGTTTTATTGCTGTTTTAGCTCCTATCACTCAATAGGCTGCTCAGTGTAAAATCCCAGGGTGTGGGTGGGGACTCTCTAAGCAGAATCTTTATTCTGCATCTACAGTAGTTCTGTGGGGTGACAATGTGGTCACATTATTATGGTACAGGTTTCATCTGACTTCTGTACTAACACACTGACACATAGAAAGATGACAGATCAGAGATGCATGACAGACACAGGCTGACAGACTTTTACACTTGCAACAATCCTATCAACTTATAGGCAAGGTGGTGGTTGCGAATAGCGCCCTTTCCCTGTCAGGATCTATCTGGTGAGCCTGCGCAACTCACTCAGAAGATTTTGCCTGGAAGGCTACAGTTAAATGAGTGTAGGTAATTATCCAATTATGTGGCTATATTGTAAGCTGGAGTGTGATTGGAGAGGTGCTATCACCTGACCAGGAGGAGTATAAAACCCCTGTGCAGTGGGAGCACATGGTCTGTCAGTGGTCTGAGTTCAGTCAGAGTGCAGAGAGAGTCAGTGTATACAGAACACTTTCAGTGCTGCCACAGATACTAATCCCAGGAACTGAGTCACAAGACTCTAACCCAGAGCTGCAGCTTCCACAATTTGGACACAGCTCCAACTCAACTATCCCATCCTGCATCTGCTATCAGGCTGGTGCACTTTTTCTGCAGACCACTCTCCATGACCACTCCAGTAACCAGAATCCGAATCATCTGTTTGATTGTTTGGCCCGTTGCCTGCCATCTACTGTTAAATAAGGAACTGTAAGTTGATTTGCACAACGTTGCCTCCGTCTGATCCCTGGATACGGCTGTTTACCACCACGGGCTCCCCATTCATTACCCAGGGACTTATCTTACAGACACACAGGGGTTGCATCTCTCTTCTTATTTCTTGCACACAACACCTGCTGGAGACCTGCCAGGCTGTAGGACAGCTCTCTGGTCCCCATACCAAGCACCGTGACAACAGGATGCCCTAGCGCACTAGCCATCCACACCAGTATTCTTGGCCCTAGCTGTCTCCAGGCCCCAATCTCACAGCTATGTGTCTGCCTCCCCCCCCCCCCCCCCCCCCCGAATCACTTATCTCCTTGAAGTTTGCAGTTTCTTTCTGCTCATAATGTCCTGACAGGAAGTGAATCAGTGAGTGTCTCTGAGCTCTGTGCAGGGGGCGTGGTTATAGGCTCAGAGCAGAGAGACAGAAATCTCATCTGCACAATCTCACACATAAATAAATCCAAGATGGCGGCCCGACCCCAAGTCGGGAGTTAAAGGGTCGTGTCTAGGGACAACTGAATTTGTGTACACCAGGACTGATAGAGACAGGTTGGAATTATATCTGTAAAATGCAGCATTTTTGTTAATAACAGTGAATTAGAGAATGTGTTACTTTGATATCCTGAGTACATATAAGAAACCTGTCACTATTTCTCTTATATGTAATCACAATCCGTAGCACGTCACAGGTCGGCTGCGGATGCATGGAGAGGGCTCACAGGATGAGCCCTCTCCATAGCCGGTAAGTCTTTGCTGCGATATGCAGCAAAGACTTACCGGTAATACCCGGTAATACATTTTTTAAAAATATATGAAAACATTATACAACCTATACAAATTTGGTATCCCCGTGATCACACTGACCCAAAGAATAAAGTAGACCTGTCATTTGGGGCGCACAGGGGGGGAGGTATAGAACGAAAGGAGGCGCCATTCAGGGCAGATCTGCATTGACACATTTTACAGGCTATAAAGTGTTTATGTTTTTGTATTTTGGACACATGGGGGCTTATTTTTTTTTTGCAGATAAGATTCACTTTTCCAGTACATGAATTAGGGGGGTTCAACAGCTAATAATTAGATTTTATCAACTTTTTGTTCGTGGTGGATAAAAAAATAATTAATTCATGTTTATGGTTTTTACCATTTTTTTCCCCAGACGTTCACCGTATCATAAAAATAATGTGTTATCTTTATTTTATCGATCACCATGATTTCAGCGATTCACCATTTATATAGCTTGTTTTGAAGAATATAGAACTCATTTTGTGATAATTTTGCTTGTCTTTGCATCACCATCTATTACTGGGCGTAAGATTTTTATTGTTTTGTTTACAGAGCTGTTTAAGGGCTTGTTTTTTGGTAGCATGTCGGAGTAGATGTTACAGTTTGATTACTTTTCATGCTTTTTATGAGGTCTGATCTGAAAATAAGATAACTGTGATTTCTTTTTAAATTAGTATGGAAACATATTTGACTGGTAATTCACGAATGACAATCAACTATGATTGTTGATGTCCATCTGACATAAATTAGCTAATAAATAATTACTTCAGTATTTTAAAAAGCCATATGGTAGGCCCTGACCATCTCCAAAGACCTTGGTATCCCAAGTTCAACAATGCACAACGTTAATAAGAAGTTTGCCAAACATGGAACTGTCAAGAACCTCCCTGGACATGGAAGAAAGAGGAAAATTTAAAAGAGATGTCTTCGAAGGTTGGTGCAAATGGAAAAAACACCAAGTCAAACATCCAAAAACCTGAAGGCCAACCTGGTACTGTTTGGTGTCATGGTTTCAACAAGTACAATATGCTGCACACTAAACCAGGCAGAGCTTTATGGGTGAAGGCCAATAAACCATAATAAACCATAACTTAATGAAATAAATAAAAAGGGATGACTGATCTTTGCCAAAGAGTACATTGATAAACCACAATCCTTCTGGAATGGATGGATGAGACAAAGATAGAGCTTTTGGCACTGCAAAGCAACCGTTTGTTTACATAGCATCTCATTAACCCCTTAACGCTCTGCGCCGTAGCTCTACGGCGCAGAGGTATAAGGGATGTATGAAGAGGGCTCACGGGCTGAGTCCTCTTCATACAAAGGTGGGGGTTTTTGCATAATGCATAAACCCCCCACCGCTAATAACCGCGGTCGGTGCTAGCACCGATCGCGGCTATTAACCCCCCCCCGTTGCCGCCGGCAAAGTCGCCGGCGGCATTTAAAAGACGGCGGCGCGCGGGCGCCGCCATCTTTTTTTCGATCGCCACGCCCCCGAACGTCATCGGGGGGCGGCGATCGGTTGCCATGGTAGCCTCGTGTCTTCTTTTGACACGAGGCTATCTGGCAGCTGCAGATTCGTTACAATGAGCCAGTGGCTCATTGTAATGAATGTGCTGCAAAAATGCCATATATTGCAATACAGAAGTATTGCAGTATATGGTAGCAGCGATCTGACCATCTAGGGTTAATGTACCCTAGATGGTCTAAAAGATAGTGAAAAAAAAAAAAGTTTAAAAAATAAAAAAAATTAATAAAATATTAAAAGTTCAAATCACCCCCCTTTCCCTAGAACGGATATAAAACATAATAAACAGTAAAAATCACAAACATATTAGGTATCGATCTTCTCCGTAGACACGCTTGCAACGGTGTTCTCCTCAATAATATTCGAAGAACAATAGGTGTAAAGAAACAACTTGCAGATGTTGTCAAACATCTGCAAGTGTTCTCACACATATTGTTCTTCAAATACTATTGCGGAGCCCTGTTCTGCACGCGTGTCTCTGAGCAGATCGCAGATGTGCCGGAGACCGCTTGCACGGTGCAATATTATTTGAAGAACATATGTGTGAAGAACAACTTGCAAGAATGTTGTTGAACCACATCTCAAGTTGTTCTCTACACATATTGGTTCTTCGAATATTAGTGCGAGAACACACCGTGTCTCCGAGCAGATCGCAGATGTTCCGGAGATACGCTGCATAACGTTCTCCGCAATAGTATTTGAAGAACAATATGTTGAAAACAACTTGCAGATGTTTCCAAACATCTGCAAGTTGTCTTTCACACATATGTTCTCAATACTATTGCGAAACATCGTTCTGCCAGCGTGTCTCCGGAACAGATCGCAGATGTTCGCGAACATCTGCAATCTGTCTGCAGTGTTTCTTTCACTCTCTGTTCTTTTGTGAAACCTCTGCACTGGAACATTGCTGCTTCAGTTTTTAACTTTTACTAAAAAATGCTGGGAGTCTCCCTTGATTTCAATGGGCCGTTACTCGAAACGAGCACCGAGCTCAGGAAAGTGTTCGCTCTACCGCAGTAACAGAGTACCCGAGTTCATTGTAATGCTCGCCTCATCTCTATCTTGTAAAATGTTTAAGTGTGCCAAAAAACATGAACCAATGGGGGCTCATTTACTAAAGGTCCGAATCGCCCCAGTTTTGAATTTCCAACGGATTCGGAAAAGCTTGTGGAATGTGAATATAAAAAAAAAAATGTGTTGCAATAATAGCACCACATACACGGGACGAAGAAGGTGAACTCGGCGGACCCTCGCTGCAGACACAGCGACCCTAGTGGATAGGGCGTCGACCTTGTGAATCCCGGCAGCTCCGGAATAAAAGTTGGACAATGCACACCGACGGGTCGCCAAATGTATCTGTATTAAGTGAGCCCCATTGTTATACAACACCTCTTATCTTACTGACTGTCATCCATGGTGGTGGGAGGGAAGATGATTTTGTTGTATTCATCACAACTAAAGCTTTGGATGAAGCGGATTATCCAACAGAAAACTATCCAAACACCAGCAAATTTTCTTGCACTAGCTAAAAAAAAGAATCAACGGGCCAATCCAAACCTCAACTGTAGCAAAATGCTTCGTTAAGAACCTTGGAGAGCTAAGCTTAAACAAAAGATGACAACACCTCCAATAATTAAAGCTCCATGAAGAGTGGTTAAATTCTTACTGAACATGTAATACTGAGAAAATTATTACTCCAGTTTTGATTCATGTTTTTTTTCCATTTTGACTTAATTTTTGAAAAATTAATGTTTTGTGGTTGAGCGGATTGATTTTTTTTTTGACTGTATGTCAAAAGTTGATTTTTTTTTTTCAAACTATATTGTTCGCAATGTTTGGGTCATTAAATTAATTATTTCTTTTTATTTGGTCTGTCATAGGCGGTTGGCTGAACTGGGTGCCATGTTTGGACTCTGCTCATGGCTCCTCCTCGCGACCAGTCCTGGGTTGCAGGTACCACCGTGCCCCTCTCCATTCCCAGTTGTCCCTCTCCAGGCCAGCGACTTACCTGTCTGCATTCATCTTGTTCCCATTGCTCTTGCAAGTGCATACCCCCTGCTGGGGCCGCTGGCTCCTGGAGATTTAAAGGGGCAAACGGATCGTAATTGGGGTTTGTCACCTTGTCACTTAGATAAATAGCCAGCCCCTTCCTCATACCTTGCCAAATCTTTGTTCCTCTTTCCTAATGTAAAGCGGTTTCAAAACCTTGTGCTCTTATTACTCTCTTTTACGCTCTTATTATCGTCGTTATTACGTTTATTCTTATTACTTATTACGTCCTATTCCTCTCTTATACGCTCTTATATTGTATTACTCCAAGCTCCCTTTTTGACCCCGTTCCAATCCTGACTTGCTCCTCTGCTGCCAGCTCTGCTCCTGCCTGCTCTTGACTATGATCACGTGCTGCCTTTCCTCATCTCTAGCCTGTCCACAAGTCCGTCTCTTGCCTCATACTCTTTCCTCTTCCTGCCACCACCACGACAAATTTGTGCCTGTGGAGAGCGACCTGGTGGTACCACAACGCAAAGTCAGACCCTTTGCGGTGGGCTCTGGAGCCACTAGACTCCACTCCCAGGTTTTTGGCTTACATCATCATCCGTTGTGTCCGTTGTCCACTACCCTGATTCTTAACAGGTACTCCACCTATTATGCCTCAAAGCCAAGTTCTAAACAAGTGGGTGCATTCTTGTCTTTAACATGTGCATATTAAAAAATAACAAATCATAAAAGCTTATATATGCCATGATTATGTCCTATATTTAAAGTATCTAACATGACTTATAAATGAACAATGTCAGATTTATATGCCTTTGGAATTTTTTCACTTTCAATAAGTATAGCATTTTCACTAAACTAATGACATTCAAGGACTTGAAAAAGTGCCTTTGACTATCATTCATATCATAACCTATTTCGTTCACGAGATATTTGTGTCCTCTGCATTAGGCTCCAAGGTTTGGGGCTCACAAATGATTTCTTGTGTTATATAATCAGTTCAGCATTAACATCTTTTAACCATTAGACAAAAGTGCGAAAATACAGATAAGAATTTCTAACTCATTTACAACCAAATTTTATTTCAAAAAAGTTTTCTTTGCTCTCATTCTTGTAGTTTGATGCAATCACAATTGTGTGCCTTATATTTAACTGAATAGAACCAATCAAAAAAAATGTACTTTAACATATTTTTTAATCACGAAACTAAATTAATTTAGGCTGTTTTATGGTGTGTCTTATTTTAAGTATAATCTGAACTAGGTTCTAGAATTAAGCAACATTTATACTTCTTTGTCGAAATAATATTATATCCATATGAATTTAATTATAACCTAATAATTACAGCAACATAAAGTTTCAATTTAAAGGAAATAGCATTGGGAATTAGAAGTTTAACTGCATCAGAGATAAAGCTTGGTAGAAATCTGCACAGCTATCTCATTTTGAAAGCACCAAACTCTGTCCTATATGGTAACTAACTACTATATGTGAACATAAGTCTAGGATTTTAATCAAATACCAACACCTGTCCTTAAATTTTGTCTAAGCCTAACGACATTGGACCTATTTACAATGTATAAAAAGTTTAAAATTGGTATTAATAATCTGGCTGTCTAGTTTAACCGAATACAAATCTGTATTTATGATATTGATATTGCTGTAGCAGTACAGATTCCTCAAAAAGGGGTTGCTAGTTTCTAAGAGTGATTATATAGGTGAAGACAATAGCACAATTATCAGAAAAGTTTTTCTAATTATTGTTTATTATTTTCTAAATCGTGTAAAGGGATTTAGGAACGTAGGAATGATTGCAGATTAGTGAGCCCTAAACTGAGCCCCCCCAACTGTCAAAACTACCTACTTACTGGGAGCCACTCTAAGCAGTTGTCAGAATGTGAGGACACAAAACAGACTCACAAACAAGTAACAGAAGAATATGACCAGTCGGGTCACAAGAAAGATGCAGGATAAGGCCAAAATTGCATGTACAAACGAAAAACCAGAGAAATCGTACAGCAAGTTATTAAGGATATGTATATAGGCTACCATATACGTATAACCAGCAGCCATCTGGATTGTGAGATGCTGATGACTACTTTTGGACCAAACAGACCTGCAGGGCTGACTGGGTGTGGTGCAATATCATCACCTGGCGAGAGGTTTAAATATTAAACAAAATCTATTGTGTGCATCAGACTATGTGATTTATCTAAAATTGCACTTGCGGTTTACAAATGTTGGACGCAACAGTTCAAACGCTGCCGAGTTCACCTAAATGGCCATAGACATAAAGCGAAAATGGATATCTAAAACACAGTTTTTCAAAACACTTGCTTGCTGAGCAGAAGAAATTTTGGAGCCATTACGTGACTCCAATAGAAAGATTCCCTTTTATTTGATGTGAGATTAGGGTCAAAACTCTTGAATAGTAGAGAATCGTATTGGATTTTTAGTATGCTGGGCCTCTCCTCCTCTGCTTGAATTAATAATTGTCCGTTTGAGACACATAGAGTATGACAAAGGAGGTGGCAAGATAACGGAAGAGGCGAAATAGGTTTTGAAAACAATGAGGAAAAGACAAACTGATAAGATTGCTAACCGAGATGCGTACTATCACACATGACTACAAGCCACAAACTCTGAAAAAATGAGGCCCCTCCCTCTTGAATCGTAGTCTGCCGGTATGAAATTACCACCTTATTATTCTATATTAGCAGCAACTAAGAAGGTGCTATGGTCTAACATCTCTGGTTGTATACATATAGTCTCATAGCTTTTTAATTCTCTTTTAATTCCCCCATCCGTTGTTTAACATTGTTGTTTTTATCCTACATAACCGAAAGGGTATCACAACTCCGGAATACAGAACGGCTCACTTCCAAATGTATACATGAAAAAGTAATGTTAATATGTATGGAAAGCTTTTGGGTAATTTGTTATTATTTATATATGTATTATGTTTTTTTTGTTATTTATATCACTCATGTTTTACCGGCACGGTAAAACTCTGAACCGTAATCATCAGGGTTACCGTGTACGGAGCATTTCGCGGTTTTCTTAATATATATATATATATAGTATATTGTACACTCTAAGGGAATTGTATATTGGAAGCCTGACGAAGCGTCCGAGTACATATTGGTCTTTTAATCACAAAATCCTATATAATTATATATATCGGGAGTCCGGAGTATCCTGAGCGCTCGGAGCTACGTGTATGTAGAGAATCAGTTGGATCTTACTTCATAACACTGGCAGCACACATAAACCTAAGCCACATACTAGGGACAAGAGGGAAATTTGGCATGGATATTGCAGTTTAGTTATCCACATGTACCAGAAAACCAGAGTGTTTTATTTCTCCAAGGTGGCCCATTTGGCTGCTTGTTTTATTGTACTTTTAAACTGGCTAGTTGCTGTATCACCAATGGCAATAGTGTTACTATTGAAGCCATCTGCTTTGTGTTTGCTTTGTGTTGTGAACAGTGCAAGAGTACGATCACTATCACTTTTTAACAGTGTTTGATAGGTACATGCAGATACATGCAATACTTTAACATTTTAAAGATAATCATAAACGTGGTTGAAATGTCTTATACCTACAATTAGTGCAGTAGAGACATTTACTATATAACACACATCACATTTCTACTAGGGCTTTGTACATGATTAGGATTCAGAGGAGTTTTCAGCTTCTGATTTTAAAATGTTGTTTTTAGTAACTCAAATGTTACAGTTTATTGAACGGGTGGGAATTTTATAAAATTTTTAGTCAAATTTAATATTAAACATATTTATTTAAATAATTATTGTTCTATACATGAGAACTGGATGCTCAATTTTGGTGCCCACAATAGGGGCAATTTACATTGGTTTTCTTGGGCAACACTGCAATAGCCAAATTCATGACTTGGGACTTCTGCAAAAGTCCCAAAAAAGTCTTATATTTACTCCAGCCCCTGCTGGGCACAGGGGGTGCTGGCTATATACTGAGGGCAGGGACTGGCACGCTATATACGGGGGCAGGGGCTTGCAGACTGTATACGGGGCCAGGTTATATACTGAGGGCGTTGCCTGGCGCTATTAAACTGGGGCAGGGCTGGATGGCTGTATCAGGAGGCAGGGCTAACAGCTATATACTGGGGGGTAATTGGCTGGCAGGCTATACTGGGGCAGAGGCTTGCCTGAATATTTATGGACTGGCTAGATATATACTGGTGGCTGGCGGAGGCTATATACTACTGGGGGTATGTCTGGCGGCTGTATACTGCAGGAGGCATGGCTTGCTTCTATATACTCGGGGCATTGGCCGGGCTGACTATATCTGGCTGTAGGCTTGTGACCAATGTATTTCCTACCCTAGGTATATACTACCAGTCAATAGTTATTCTCAGTTTTTTGTTGTTAAATTAGGTACCTTGGCTTATATTCGGGTCCACTTATACTCAAATATATATACGGTATTTAAGGTCCAAACCACTCTAATTTTGGTCGCCTTATATTTTATCTAGAACCTATTAGGATATAATTAGAACCATTGCACAAGGTGACACTGCAATCCTAAGGAACTACTGAAATATTGGTTGTGAACATAGCTAGCACCTCAAAGTTGGGAGTTGAGGTCAGAACCACACTTTATGGCTTATACGAATTGGAGTTGTGTGGACTTTTTTCCCTGTGACGTATTCTCCTCTCATATGCACTCCAGTATGATCTTTTTTTTTTTTGTAAGCTCTTGCATTAACCCTAATTCTCTGAGGTCTTTTTTTATTTTGCATTTCCACTTTTTACTCCCCACTGTCAAAATCTATAATAACCTTAAATTTTTCCATGTAAAGAGCTGTAATGAGGGCTTGTTTTCTGTGTAAAGAATTTCACTTCATAATGCCCTTATTTAATATTCCATGCCATGTACTGGGAAGCAGAAAAGACTCCAAATGCAGTGAAAATGGTAAAATTTGTGTAGGTTGTATAACCATTTAAAATTAAAATCTCACGTACAAAAAAACAATTCTTCCTTTGCCTCTTCTGGTGTTAATAAGTTTTTTATACTTCAGTATAGGGAGATGTGGATGGTGTACTTTTTGGCAAACTTTTAAATGACATTTCAATGACTTCCATTTTTAGACTTTTTTGATCACATCTTTGGGGCACTTTTTTCCATTAAGGTTAAATGTAGAGATGAGCGAGCACTAAAATGCTCGAGAGTGCTCGTTATTCGAGACGAACTTTTCCAGATGCTCGAGTGCCTCGTCTGAATAACGAGCCCCATTGAAGTCAATCGGGAGACTCGAGCATATTTTCAAAGGACCATGGTTCGGATATAAAATGTAGTTAATTAATTGAAAAGAATGTCTTTTGATAAGTTAGCAGATGTATGCAAAACATCTGCAATCTAGCATCTTCACGTTGCCGACGCTATATTATCTCGACAAGTTAACAGATGTGAAGAACAGTGAAAGAATAGATAAAAACATGAACAGGATCAGTTTTTTTAAGTGAAAAAACACAGTGGAAGAATAGATTGCAGAGGTTATGCACATCTGTTACTTAGTCGGGAGATACAGACGTTGCGTCCCGAGGATCCGCTGCCTTTCTTCCACGAAGTCTCCCGAGTCTCGTGCCCCTCGATGTCCGTGCCCGTGCTCAGATGTCTCCTCGCTCGTCTCCGTGCCCCGCGATGTCTCGTGCCCCTCGATGTCTCCGTCCCCCTCGATGTCTCCGTCGTCCCCCTCGATGTCTCCGTGCCCCTCGATGTCTGAACGTGCCCCGTGTCTCTCCGTCGCCGTGTCTCCGGATGGTACGCCCGTAAGCCCCATGTCTCTGTTGCTCTCCGTGTTCTCCCTACACAATATATATAGTTCTTCACATATATAATGTTGTTCGCACCGTTCGCGCGTATCTTCCCACAAGTAAACAGATGTGACCCCGAAACATCGTTGTAATCTATTCTCATGTGTTCTTCACTGTTGTTTTCACTTAATGATCCTGTAGTTCATGTGTTTCATGTTTTTATCTATTCTTCATGTTCATTCACATGTGTTTTTAATTAATGCGATCATCCCGAGCAGGGGGAATACTCGCCGAAGCACGAGCCGTACTCGTACCTTACATACTCGAACGAGATCAACGCTCGGACGAGTATCTCGCTCATCTCTAGTAAATGCTAATAATAAACTGTTTATGATATCTTTGGTAGATCAGAATTTTTAGGATCTTGGTGAATACCCAACAGTGTTTATGATTTTAAACTGTTAATTTATAACTTGTATCAGTTCTAGGTAAAAAGGGGTTATTTGAATTTTTAGCTTTTTTTATATTATTATTTTTTTATATTTATTCTTTTTTTATTTAATTTAAATTTTTACTATTTTCAGACCCCCCTAGGGTACTTTAACCCTAGGTTGTTTGATTGATCCAACTGTATGGCAGTATATGGGGATTTACCACAACATTCATTATAATGTGCAAATCACATATTGAAATGAATAGTTTAAAAGCAGGCAGCCTCTGGTCTTCGTAAGACCCAATGCTGTTATGGCATCCAATTTGAGGTCATGGTCGCCGTGATTTCAAATCTAAGATACTAGAGACTGAGAACATCTTTCGGCATGTGCCCATGCAACCCGGGTCGTTAGGGTGGGGGTGTTTCCTGCAATTTCCATCAAACTCCCACCTTGTACGGAGAGGGTCAAGGTTACCAAAGAATTTTCTGCAGCACTCAAGGTTCCTAAGAGCATGGTGGGTTCCATGATCTTTAAATGGAATAATGAGCTCCAGAGATGTAGTATGGAGATGGGAGAAAGTTCCACAAAGTCATCTATTACTGCTGCTACTAGTCAGGCCTTTATGGCAGAGAATGCCAACGGAAGCCACTCCTCAATGCAAGACATATGAAAACTTGCATACAGCTTGCAAAAAATCCATGACTCCCAAACTATGGTGTGGCAGCATCATGCAATGGGGGTGTTTTTCAACTGCACAAACAGGACGACTAGTTGAAATTTAAGGAGGGAAGAAAGCGGACGCAAGATACTCTCTTTCCAGAGCGCTCAAGGAAAACTTACCGGAGCTGGGGCGAAGGTTCACACTTCAACAAACCAATGGGGCACATTCACGACCGATTCAGTCAAGTTTTACCCCGAAATTTCGTTCTGCACTGAACTTCCTCCAGTGTTTGCGCAAGCGATCGGAATTGTGGGCTCATCATCGTCGCTCTCACGTGACAGAAAAGTTGGGGGCGGTGCGCAGTCGAGTAGCAACCCGATTGGAAAAACTGGTCAGAATGTAAAAATCAAAGTGACCGGCAAGTGACGCAAATATGTGACATGACCGGAAGAGAAGGTGTACTACGTCAACTCCGTCGGACCGGCCAGAGCGACACCTGCAGGAAATTGGACGAGGCTACCTTATTGAATTGGCGGACCCCATCCTCACGACAACGCGAAATGTGAGATCGCCAACAGCATCTGACGGGTAATAAATGTCGCCACCACAATGTACTCTTAACACACACCCTCTAAAATAAAGCCGTGTTCCAGCCAGGGCCCTCGCCTACCTAAACCCATTTGCATCTCTGAAGAGACGTGAAATTCTTACACCAACTTTCACACACCTCCAACTGCGGGAATGGAAGAGGATCTGCAAGGAAGAATGCGCGAAGATATCCACATTCCTGGTGTGAAAAACTTGTGTTGCATCATTCCCAAGAAGACTCATAGCTGTACTAGCTCAAAAGGTATTTCTACTTAATACTAAGAAAAGTGTCTAAATACTTTTGACCACGTGATATTTCAGTTTTTCCTTGTTTATTAAATTATCAAAAATATCTGTCTTTTGTGTCAAGATTGGGTGCAGAGTGTACATTAAGGAGCAAAATAACATAATTTTTTTATTGTACCAATTGACTTCGTTGAAACAAAAAGTGAAATATATAAAGGGGTCTGAATGCTTTCCATACTCACTGTATGTAAACAGTTCTCATGGTGCACTGACAGAGCTCTTTCTTCTCCCACTTATACCAACATTTCTTTTTTGCAAAAGCTGTTTGTAACATTCGGCCCCTGTTTGGCTTTGCCCATGTTTATTTGAAAAGTTGTAGATTTAAAAAAAAGATATGGATAAAGACTAAGAGATGAGGCGAACATGCTCGTCCGAGCTGCATGCTCGGTTCGCGTCATTAGCGTACTCGAAACTGCCGTTGCGCGTAACGGATCTTCGCCCCGCTCGAGAAAATGGCATCTCCCCGCGTTTTGCTTTTTGGGCGGCCAGAACGAGCCACTCAACAAGCCAGGAGACTCTGCACCCTCCACCCAGCATGACGTGTAACCCTTACACGTCGATAGCAGTGGTTGGCTGCCAGATTCAGGTGACCCTGGGATAGACTAGCACGCTGCCCCGCGCTGCTCGGATCCTTCTGTGTCTGGAATGCCGCTAGGGAGAGAGCTCTGCTGGTCAGGGGAAGCGTTAGGGTGTTTCTATTAGCTTACTGTTAGGGCATGATGATTCTACAACAACCCAACGCCCTTCTTAGGGCTACAATACGTTCAAAACTTTTTTTTTTTTTTATTTGTCATCTATACCCTTTTTGTGAGGAATTAGCAGGGGACTTGCTATACCGTTGTGTTATGCTCTTAGTGGCACACAGTATCCACCTCAAACACCAAAAAGTGGGAAAATTTAGTAGGGGTTTTGTATTTCAATTAGGCACAGTCTGCCATTAAACTTTTTTTTTTTTTTAACGTTTATTTTGTTTATAACTCAGTGTCATCTCATCTGGCATAGTAGTGTGCTTTGCTAACTTGGCTAGAAAATACCATAGTATAATATCAACAGCTTACTTACGCTAAGTAGCGTTTCTATTATTTGATTTCTGGTTGATCTCTGTGGCTGTACTTGCTGGCAGTGCATGTACTAGGCAATTCTGAGCAATTTGTAGGAGACTTGCGACCCGCGGTGTCTGCGCTTAGTGACGCACCTATCCATAGCACGACCGAAGTGGGAAAATTTGTAAGGGGTTGGATTTCAATTAGGCACACTCAGTGTCCTCTCATCTGGCATAGTAGTGTGATTTGAATACTTGGCTAGAAAATAGCCATAGGGAATCCAAACAGCTAATTTAACGCCTACATTAGCGTTCTATATATTTGATTTCCTTGTTGATCTGGCTTGTGGCTGTACTTGCTGCAGTGCAGTTACTAGCCAATTCTTGAGCAATTTTGTAGTGAGACTGAGACTTGCGCCGCTGTGTGTCTGCGCTTATGACGCACATATCCTAGCTAAAGACGAAGTGGGAAAAATTTAGTAGGGGTTTGATTTCAATTAGGCACTAACTCCGTGTCATCTTCATCTGGATAGTATGTGCTTTGATACTTTGCTAGAATAGCCAAGAGAATAAAAAAAAAACAGCTTACTTACGCCTACAAGTAGCGCTCTATTATTTGATTTCTGGTTGATCTGCTGGTGGCATGTACTTGCTGCAGTGCATGTACTAGCCAATTCTGAGCAAATTTGTAGTGATACTTGCGACCGCTGTTGTTTTGCGCTTGGACGCACATATCCATAGCAAAGACCGAGTGGGTAAATTTAGTGAGGGGTTTGATTTCATTAGGCATCAGTCTGCCATTTGTCCTTTTTTTATTTTATACGTTTCATTTGTTTAGATAACTCATTCATCTCATCTGGCATAGTATGGTGCTTTCATCTTTGCTAGAAAATAGCCATGCAATGGATAGTCAATCGTTTGGTTTTAAAACCTCAAAAACAACAAAAAAAACCAAAAAAACCAAAAACACAAACAAAACAAAAACACAAAAAACGTTAAAAAAAAATTAAAGTTTAATACTCTCATTTAAAAATGTTACCCGATGGGCTAGGGGTAGACGGACGAGGGCGGGGACGTGGGCGTCCAACTACTGCAGGGTCAGAGGCCGTGGTCCTGGGCGGGGTGGAGACAAACCCCCTGCTTTATGTGGGACAGGGTAACGCCGCAGAGCTAACACTCCTAGGTTCATGTCTGAAGTTTACTGGGACTCGTGGTAGAGCACTTGTTGAGGCTAACAGTGCAAACATGTGATTGTCCGTGGATTTGCTGACAATGCTTGCTTCTCAATGTTGTCCACCACAGTCTTCACGGGCAGTCCACCCATGTCACCGAAATCGCCACTCTCCAGCTCCGCACCCCGCCTCCTCCCCCCCAGTCTGCCCCCCTCCCAGGAAATTTGGCCATTGAACCGGCAATACTCTGAGGACTGTTTCGGACCCTTCCCACAGTCCAAACACTTGTCGCGGTTGGCTGCTGAGCAATTTTTCCGATGCCTCAGGTTTTCCCAGTCCAACAGTCTGTGGGTGATGAGACCTTCTTGACTAGTGAATTGTGTAAAGAGGTGTCCGACATGAGGAGACACGGTTGTCAGACAGTTGGGGAAGTGTTGTCATGGCAGGAAGCCGAGGGGGGATCAGACTGAGGGATCGGAGGATGATGAGGGTACAGCTCTCCATAGCCAGTAAGTTTTTGCTGCATATTGCAGCAAACACTTATCGGTAAAACCCGCGATTGGTGCCAGCACATGCAATTTGCAATATATTGGCAAAACGATTTTATCCCAGAGAGAGCATTTAAATAAGCACAACAGCAATATTGAGAAGGGCTTTGCACAACATAGTGTCTCCAGGCATGCATCATTACACCATGACTGCAACTATAAGGACTTCTCTATTACACCAATTGAATGGATTAAAAGCTCTCATCCCCATAGATTCAATAGCCTGAAACAAAGGGAGATGTTCTGGATTTTTAAACTTCAATCACTAGTGAAGGCAGCCTGAATGAGTGTCTTGAAAGTGTGTTTTAATAGCATTTGTTAATATCACGCCTTAATACCATCTTTTACGCATTTATGTATTACTTAATTTTAATTTGTCTGTTCGAGAAAAAAAAAATATTTAAATATCCTTTACCTTGATGATAACTCATAGTCCGTTCTGCATACACTCCCTTTCCCAGATATACTTATATTATACTATATATTGTCTTGTTTATCATTTTTATTTATTTATAATTTTTTTATTTATCATTTTTTATTTGCATGTGTATATATCTTATGATCAATGCATCTATATGCTTGTAATTATTTGCAGCGAGAATGTTTTATAGCCTTACAGATATGCTTCTACCCGTTTTTCATTCAGGGAACTAATTAACCAATCTGATCAATTATATCTATTTTACTTATCCATGTAACTCGAGATCCCCTTTACTTTTTATTATAAGCTCCACATACATATTTTTTTTTATATATATTATTTATTATTTAATATATTTTATACATTCATCATCTATTAATAATTTATTCTATATTTATAAGCCCTAGAGTCGAGATAAATTCTTCTCATCATTTCATCATGTATTGATTCCCTTCTGTATCCTGCAGATGCACGGGCTACTACTAATTATTATGTTTCCTCCTGGCTCCTTCCTCTGCCTAGGTACGGCATGGACAAGAGGTCTGTCGGCGCAGGTGCCATCTTGGTACTCCACAGCTAGTTCGCCTCCCGCACTTACTGCACATGCGCGAACTGCCATTTTGTTTACTACGCCCTGACATCCACAATATTTTGAAACTAGCGCGCAAGCCTTGGCGTTTCTATCGCATCGCTGCACAAGATATTTAGTTACACTTGCGAGCCAAAAACGCCATACCCCACTGGACAACTGGAGCTACTGTAAGTCCACATATTTATAACGGATATACTGTCTGCACCTTCAAAGGTTAATGTTTTGCACCCTCTCGATTGGTCCCCTGAGAAGCTCTCTCCTGATTAGACATATTGATGGAATTGTTTTTTCAGATTCAGAGTTTTTTGTAGGAACTTAATACATGTATTCTCTTGATCCTTTGTCCTACACTTTGAGAAAAGGTTATACCCAAAACGCGTCAGTAAGGACTCTATGTATTAATTTACTTTCTTATTTTACCAATAAACCGAATTTAATGTAATTTTGGTTTATATCTCTTGATCACTATTACTAACTCCACTTATTGATTGTTGGTCCTGGCTACTAGCGCCACAATTTTCTGCCAAAACTTTTTCTGTGCTTTTATGTCTGATTTGATCACAAGTCCTTGCTTTTGGGACTCTTGGGAAAATCTATTTGGCTAGTGGCTGCAAATTTTTAAAAAGACTAAAACAACTCTACGGAAGAGAGACAACGTCGACCCTCAGAACTCCAAATTGGGGTATTTTGCCTTAAAACCAAGACATCGACAGGTGAGCACCCCTAGTAGGGGCTGGTTATATTTCCCTCTGGCTGGATGGTATCACCCAAGGCACCGTCCTTTGTGTTTTTTCTTCATTTCTGCACTATAGTGATATATGGCCATATTCCGGGGAAAGATAGGACATGTCCCATCTTTGTCCCGGCTAAGGAACGGTACGGTGCCGCACCGTACCCCTCCTGTACAGCGCCATGCGCCCATTTGCCGTCTGTGCGGTACGTAAATACGGAGTATATACATCCTTCATACAGCAGTGTGAATGTAGCCTTAGTATGTATGGTCTGAGCACTCTCCATAAAGGGCAGGTGTCTGCAGTTATTAACGGCATACAGTGTTAAAGATATTACACTGGACTCAGACGCCATCTTACGTACTGTCGGACATTTTAAAGACTCAGCATTCATTTCATATAACTTTGTGTAGTGATAACTAAGTTTGGGTGTTTCCCTCTTTCAAACAAAGGCTTAGTGCTCACTAGCACCACCTAGAGGAAGGTATCCAGGCGAGCACCTGGGAAGTTTCAGTATTTGCATGTAGCCAATAGTATTAGACTCCTTTGTGTGCTTACATCCAATAGTGTTACATTTCCTGGGTGAGAACACCCAATTATAGTTGTTGCTTTCCTACTTACACGCCTTATGTAAAGTGCCTTATGGTTTTCTATAAATGTGTCAGTCCCACAATAAAGTAGCAGTCTTGTTGCTAACTTCCTGCAAGGACAGGTCTTGTCTTTTCATTCAAGTTAGTCAATTCCAGCGCTGGACACAGACTCATTTAATTTGGAAGTCACCTTACAATGATTAGGGGTTTGAGCCCCAGATATAAATCTATAAGAGCAGCAATGAGCATGGAATTATCCAGGGGATCAACCATGAGAGGGAAGGCATGAACCATGCTAACAACACAGAATAAAAGCACTATCCTAAAATGGAAGAAGAAAAATTATATGTACATGCAAAAGCTTAAATGACAAAGACATTCAACCCCTCATGAAGTCACAGATGGCAACATAACGCAGGGGTGATCCGTGTGCCTCTAAGCATTTTCTGCCTTCTTCATCTTTTTTTACCCACACCAATACTTGTAGTTTTCTGTGTACTTTGTACATTTAATTGGTTTTAAATTTCTAGCCTTGTGTGTATGTCCTATACAATTATCATTTGTAGCTTTTTTTTGTTTTTCATTGTTTTTTAATGTTGGATGGTATTTTTTACATGTGTTAACTCCTATTGATTCTACAGGGCATTTAGTACCCTGTTTATATGAGCTGTTACAATTTTGCTTTTGAACATGTGTTGGTTATTCTTATACCCTGGCCTGGGCATTGAAACCTATAATACAAATAACCCTATCAAAGCACATCCTTCTTTTACAAAATGAAGGAAGGAAACTGCCAAAGGTTGGCTGGAATTCGTTGTTTGGTTATTGGGAAACTGGGCTGTTTCTGGCGCAAAAACTATCCCCCCCCAAAACATGAAAAGGAACTGTGTTAAAAGTAATTTAGAATTGTGGCATGTTATTTAAATTAGGGACCCAGACCCCTTCTGTACATAAATAAGCAAAATAAAGAAATGTCAAACCTCAAACTTATGTGTTTTTTTTCTCTTTTCTACAAAGCATTTTTCATAATCCCACATAGGTTTTTCATTCCCTTTTCATCAAGTGTGGTCTGACTTTTAAAAACTATGAAATAAAGGGATAATAAGATATAAGTAGAATAGTCACATTGGTGTACAAATAGCCAAACTTTTCCTGGATTTCAGAATATATATGACCTTGTTTACTATAGCTAGTCCCATTGCTAAATCTGACATTAAATTGCTACCATGCCGATACTTTATTTATATATGTCAAGAAAAAAAACAGATACCTCGCAAAAATGCCACAGATTGGAGTAGTGTGGCAGTTTTAGATTCAAATCATGAAGCCAGTGCATGACCGCAAAAAAAACGAGGAAAGTGCACACCCGCTAGCGCGGGACACGCCCTGCCCTCGGCACTCTCGGTGCTGGGCGTCGCCTGCGTCCCGTACGCGGTGCCGCGAGGGATGGGTGAGACGACAACACAATGAATTAAAGCTGAGTTTGCTTGCTGGTGTGAGTGTTGGTTTTAGTGTGTATTTGTTGTGTCGATGGCAAGCGTAAGGTTCTTACCACATTGATCGTTGTGTAAGGTTTTTTGGTTGGTTAAGAATGATTTGATTAGAGCTTATGTTTATTACGTGTGTATGAACACGAGACCTTGGTATACATTTCCACTGTGTTGTGATTGTTATACATATTTGGTTCTGTGACGACACCTCCTCGTCATTCTAATATCAATGTATATAGAATAGATCTTAGATGTTGTACTCCACGCTCAGCGCGACGTTTTTATAAGAGAATTTGTTACTTGAAGCACTTTTTACAGTGCCATTTTAGCTTATACATTGTGAGACCAAAGTATGACTACGCCACTCACAGCGAACGACTAAGACAGCACAAAGGTCCTCGACGTGTCACGCAGTCATGAAGACCACCAGAGATATGAAGTACAATGGATATTCAAGGATAAGAACCTTCCCTGGTGGCTTGTTTTTTTTGAGATGCTACCAATCCGGTCCTCCTGCAATGAACATCTTTTGCAATTTTTGATGGGGTTTCTCTTTTAAGCGAAAAACAGATCAGCTCCAACGTATTTCACTTTAGAAACTAATTAAAGTGGATCTGATTGGACTGCTTATGTCTGGTCACTCGAAATAATTAGAGAGTACACACACCACAAGGCGACATACTATAATTGATTACTAAATAAAAAACACCCCAATTTGTCCAAACCATTTGGAGCCTCTACCACCTGTTAGTAGCGTAGTCTTAGCGACAATTCCTCCTACTGCCACTTGGATGGCGGTAGACAAATTTTGCCACTCAATAAAAAGAATACACACCGACAAACACGTATCAAAGCTCTAGGGGGGTCATCTGTAATCTACATTCTGCTCTGGGGGTGCTATAAAGCAACGGATTAGGAAGAATACGACGCGAGTTGGACCTTGTTCAATCATTGCATGTGTAGGTGTACTATTTATTGCACATCTGCTCTCGGGTGTCTCCCGCAGTATGAGTCTGCTTGGGACGATCCTGTATTATTACTGTCTGGTTTGTCTTTGGCACTGGAATTTGCTTTGTGTACTGGTCAGTCGTCGTGTGTCTTTTATCTGGGGGAGGCAGTGTTAAGATCGGGGGGGGGGCTGGGCATTTGTGCTGTAGCGTGTGTGTTATCGCAAGGTTTTGTTTTAGTGTTGCATTCCGAGGAAATTGCAGCAGTGATAGCAAATGTATAGAGACAAAAATCCGACATTGTGAAACTGATAATGGTTCCTGTACATCTGCCCATACTTCAAGGAATCTT
Source organism: Engystomops pustulosus (assembly GCA_019512145.1). Classification (NCBI taxonomy): domain Eukaryota; kingdom Metazoa; phylum Chordata; class Amphibia; order Anura; family Leptodactylidae; genus Engystomops; species Engystomops pustulosus. Next base: position 87,644,167 of record CM033641.1, read on the forward strand.
ATATCTTATACATCTAATGAAGCTGGATTCCAATAACTAACCTGTATCTCACACCTTATCAAATATTATGGGTTATATAGAAGAAGATTAAGATACAGAACAGCTAGTCCTATTCGGGACCGTAGGTACTCAGCTTGGACTGGTACTTGCGACTGCGAATTTCAAGTGATAAATGAGACCGCTTAATTGGCACTGACTTTGAGCTACACACGCAGCTGGCTGGGCTTCAAACAGATCACTCTGCAGTCAGAATCGTCTCCAGGATTAGTGTTAACCAAAACAGGACAAAGGGTCATAAAAAAACTCTTAACCACTAGGTGGAGTTATAGTCCATCACACCATGTGACGGAACAAATACATTTTGCGATTCCTTATGTTCCGCGAAGGACTAACGCATCGTCCCCAATGGTTCAGGGGCTGTCTACGCACACACTTGGGTGTCCAGAGCAGTATCAAATCTCTGGATTAAGGACCAGGGCAACAGTGAAGGTCAGCACGTGTGGTATCATCAATCCGATCTAGGGATTTAGTCCCAGACTCAATGACCAAGCGGGATGCACAAACCACAGTGTGCAGTGACCCTTATCGATCTTGCCCCTTGAGAAGCATCTTTGAGGCGTCTCCAGTGCTTGATTGTATAGACCAGGTAGGAGGGAACGCATGAATTACTCATGATGGAGTGGGCAGAGGTGTGTCCTCACTGCTATCAATCAAGCCACCTCTAAGGCCACATTTGTCTTGTCTAGGGGAACATGAATCCCCATGTCCAAGTATCGCACGTGTTGATACTTGCTAAAGGTGGTTCGCCTCACCCTTATTAATCCTGGATAGAGGACAGCAGGCTTATGGTTTTAAAGGAGAAAACTGGTTGGAGCAGGTGCATTGAGTTGTCAGGGTAGTGAATTTATTGTTTTTGATGTCCAAGATCGGGAAGTTGTGTATGACAACTTTGTGAAAATCACGTGTTTGCGGCGCCCTATCAGAAAACCTGTTGCAGTTGGGGCCCAGTGTCTATAAGAGGATAACTAAATGAAACGCTTGCGTACCATTTAGGGTCGTGGAGACGTCGCACAGGGTTTTCTTCAGGCAAACTCCAATTATGACCAATATGTGGTGGAAAATTGGTATATAAAGAAACATGGCAATCGAAACTATGATTAATAAACAAACCGAACATAAACCAATTAATTGAGCCAACCATTCACTATGGCAATGAATCTGTAGTGTTGCTGGCTAGCAGTGACCTTACGTGAACTCAGGAATACCATCTTTAATAAGTGTTGCACTATTAATAAAATGTCCAATGAAATAAGGAGAACGTCACCGGATGTCACCTACAGTTTAGGAGATAGGATGGGAAATTAGTTAGGGGAAATGAAGGTCTTGCTTTGGGCTTGATTTAGTGGCTTGTCCTACCTTTTCCTCGGTGTCTATTCCATTACAGCATTGCAGTAGTTTATATGTTAACATAGTTCTGGCCGATAATTTGGTTGTTTTCTGCACTTATATTAAAAAAACAGTAAAAATCTTAGTTTAATACGGAGTTCTAAAAACATGGACATTGTATATGTTATGTCTAAACTCCAGGTCAAATAGATAAGCACCTCATTATCTATTAATGATTCTTTTGGGTATTACTGTGACACACTGCGTACTTATATTGTAAACATGTGCCCATCTGTGATTCGAACTGTACCTGTTTTTATTTGTCACTAGGCATACAGCTTCTCATGAACAATGAAATAGTTCTCTTGCGCGCATTCATCGCTGGTATGGATGTGACTAATGAATAGATGAGGCCGTATACTCATGTGAAATTGATGTCGATCCCTGTTTGTTTCTTGTGATCGCAGGCCATAATAGCTCTCAATAGGTCAAAAATAAACTTTCATGGGAGCCCCTATGGAGGAAAGGAATTTAAAGAAAGTTTACAACTATAAAGAATGTATAACATTGTCCAGTTTGTGAAAGATGAGTCCCCATATAATAAAAGGTTAAAATAATAAATGTCAAAGAGGAAATATTATATACTGCCTCCACTTATGATTAGAGAACCTTGACAGTATCAAAGAGTGTTTTTAAAAAACACATTGATGTCAAAGGTGCATGTGCGCGTGTCTGGGGGATGGATAAAACCACTAAGTTCTCTGACTTGTGTCTGGTACATTTTGTGCTATTACACAATTTCTGAGCTACACGAAGCTACAATGTGCTGTAAAATCCGGTAAAGGTGTTAGTGAAGAGTATACCTTTGTATTATGAAGCAACAGTTAGGCTATATTCACACTGCCGTGCCCGCCCGTACCGTAGCGGGCAACTTGCAGGTAGGGTTGGAGAGAGGAGGAGGGTGAGCGCGCTCACCCCGCCCCCTCTCCATAGCAACCTATTGGCGCACGGCGACGTATTACGGGAAAAGATAGGAGACGGGGTTCCTATATTTTTGCCCGGGTTACGGAACGGGGTACGGTGCACGCACCGTGTGCTGCACCGTACCCACTCCCGCCTAGGGATGGCACGCATGAACGAGCCCATAGAGTGTTATGGGGGCGTATATTCGGCACCGTAAATACGTCGGCCGTATGACTTGGTGTCCACCCCGAATACGTTAGTGTGATGTGGAATGTAGCCTTATCTTTATGTATGAAATGCATAATGGAAATGATAATGGTATCTCCTTTCGCTGTGTCATTAGGCAAAGAAAGGATCTAAAAAAGAGAAATCACTCTACATATAGGTGATGAAACTCTATAAGAACAATATAGGAATAGGCCTTTGGATAGCCGTGAGCTTGTAGTACACACTCCCCAGAACTCCACTGTTCTGCACTCAATAGCATAATTTTAAAAGTAGATTTTTTAGAAAGCAGGAAACTAAGGCTGGCGGTCACAGATAACAAAAATAAAAAGATTACACAGTAATATTGGTGAGATTGTGGATGTACTGGGATCCTACTGCCAGTCATTAGGTCCTGGGTTATCATGGCTTTGGATTTTGATGGTATATTTCTGTAAAGAACAGTAATAAGCCTTCCTGCCCCCCCAGCACTACTGCACATAGACCTGGAAGGATCCTAGTGATGCCACGTCATATAAGGACAGTGACATCACTCGTGAAACCACCCTGAAATAGGCAGAGGACAAGCATTTGTATGTATTCCGATGTCACTCCTCCCCCTCATATGAGGGAGGAGGAGGACCAGACGGAGAGACCCAGTGTATCAGTATACAGTGGGATGGATCCTTCCTAGCCCATACATTGAAGTACATGTTGGGAATCCCCCTAACATATCCTTACAAACCTATGGCAAGAGAAATGAACAAAGGTATTCCGTATACATCTACCATTTAATATCTTTACATAAAACTTAACTATTTGAACACTATTGGAATTGAATTTTTTATACTTTCTAGTTAACTGGCATTGTGCCGGACATTTGAGGCAGGATAAGGGGTATTCCCACAAAGACAAGATTGCTTAAATATATCAGGATTCAAATAACACATTTATTCTAATTCACCGTTTTTAATAAAATATAGCAATACATTATCATTTATCCAGTCCTGGTGTCATGGTCGTCCTGGAAACAAATGTAAATCTTCTTGTCTATTGTCAGTTCATCTCATAAATATCTTCTCTTTTTACAACACTGCAGGGTGTGTGCCTCTGCATACTGCCCCCTCAAGGCCTTCATTGGTGTTAGTTGGCCATATAAGAATAGTTAAAGAGGGCCCATCTTTGTAGAGTAGACAGATACGATGAAGGATCAGCACAGAGTCTGGATTCCTTATCGTACGTGTTCTACTATTCCATACCAAAGTGGCGCGGCCATCCTCGGATCGGGGCACGTTCACAACCGAAGGGAGGATGCATAGGGCGTAGCATTGATGCAATATTGACATTCTCCGCAACATATGCTGCGAATCCATATCAGGGGTCATGGAGCTTGACCCCGTGGATACCTCCGGCGTCCCCATTTTCGGCATATTTTGCCATGAAGGCTATCTAAAACCTGCCTCTCCCACTCCAACTCGTGCCAGGATCTGTGTGCCCTCCACGGGCCTAATAGGAGAAAGTCCCGATGCATTATCTGTGGTATTTATTTGCTTGCTGGTGTATACTGACTCCAGCTGACGGTACCTGTCGTGTCCAATGTGCGTCTTGCTACCTGAAGTTTCAGATGAGTTACCTGTGTTTGGGGTTCCCCTGTTACTTGGACAACTGGTGTTCCCGTTGTTCCTGATGATTTTCTGATGCCACCAGTGTGGTGCGCTGATGTTCACGTTCCATCTGCACTGGAATTCTCCCGAGAAGTGAGAAACCCTGTGATGGCGAGCTCTTGAGTCGCTCCTGCATTGCTCTGCCACTTGCACCTGAAGTTGTGCATCTGAGAGCCTGAACCACAAGAGACGGCTCCTGCTAAGGCTCGTCTCGTGCTAAGGTACCTCGACGTGCAAGGACCTCGCGTAAAGGACGCTCCGGTGAGTTCCAACGGCGCACAAGTCCCCCGCTTTGCGCGGGCCTCTGGTGAAGACCAGGTGCCACTTAGATTTCGTTTGGGTTGTCGGTCACTGGTCCAGAGAATCCACTCAATCCTAGAGCTTATGGAGTGATGAATGCCACACCTGGGGTACCAGAAGCCATGTAACCATCTGCAAGGAACTTTCTATGAACCAACTCTGGCTGGCAAGACTACCAGAAATAGCAATTGAATATTTACTTACGTATGAAAGACCATTTCATCAATATCGTGTACGGTAACTGGAGAGATGCTATTGGGAAATATTGAGTAGTTCTTTAATTTTGAGAGACCTGGATTGCCGTAGTGAAGCAAACATTGGCACTAGCAGGCATACTTTAAATACTAGGTTCTCCCCGTACAACAGCGAAAATAAAAAATGTACATTTTCCCACACATATGCCAATTTCTTAAAAATAACTCTTGCAACGACTTATTACTCTATACAGTGAATAATATCTGTTATGTATAGGCACTGTAACATGGATTGTGCCATGGTCATTTTGCCGTATCCTCTGTTTCCTTTCTGCTAGCGAACTAGACTATTATGAGTGAAAGGACTGGTAACCAGTACCTAGAAGATTTATTTGTTCCACTAAAAAGAACAGGTATTGACATGAACAGGAGTATGGTGTGCTCGAATGTAAAGGATACACGGACCGATTTCAGAACTATATAAAGTTAACAGTCGCCCCGACATATTAAATGAATTGGCAAGGACAAAGATTCTGCTGCAAAGAACATATGGGACTAACATGCAAAATATTAATATCCATCTGTCATATTACCACCCATTGATTTATAAGAACGACATTGTTAAGTGAATGATGCATACACTCACGGAAATACATGATGTCATGTTTTTACTGTTAGAATTCTCAGTTTCAAGTCAGGCAGTGCCAGTTGGTTAAGATTTTACTTTTTCCAACTCTGGTAATGTTAAGCCGCCAGCGCTAACTCATAATTGGTCACGTTATACACTCACTTTTACTGGATAGAACCAAAAGCTTACAAAGTGCAAACCTGTGCTTAGGCTAAGTTTATGGAGTGTCTGTGTGATAGGACCAACACTGGCTACAGTTACTGGTAACACAAGGCAGCACGCCAGAGAGGTACATGATGGGCAAATTAGTTTTCAAGATAGAAAAGGCCAAATTTAAGACATGTTGGTCATTTTTGTCAATAAAATGGTATTAACTTTAAAACTATCAAACATTAGCAAGTAAAGTTTGTTTCTAAAACAAAGAAACTAAAGGGGTAGTCCGTACAGGAGTTCAAATCTAGCAGTTTACCATCCCCCACTGGCTACTGATTATAATAGCGAGATGGAATCAAAGTCTAAACCACAAAATACCTGTATTTTTTCAATAGTCCACAGGTCCATACAAAACATTAACTGCCCTGCATTACACACACAACATTGGGGAAGATTTACTTACCCGGTCCAAACCCGGTTTCTCCGACGCTGATTCGGGTTCTTCCGGCCCATTCACTATGGTAGTGCGCCCGATCGAGTCCACCAGTGCCGCTGCTGCGCTGAAGTCCGTGGAGTTCACTGAAGTTCACCAAGCTATGCTGGGTGCAGGTAATAACGCGTGTCGAGGGACACATTGTTTTTTAAATACGGCAGTTTTTCCGAATCCGTCGGGTTTCCGAGGGCCACACACCCCGATTTCCGACGGTGATTCGGGTTCTTACCGGCGTTCCTCACAGGTAGTGCGCCCGATGTCCACCAGGTGTGTGCTGCTGCGCTGAAAGTCGTCGGAGTTCACTGAAGTTCCCACAGCTATGCTGGGTGCAGAGTAAGCGCGGTTGAGCGACAATTTTTTTTAAAAAAATACAGCGGGTTTTTCCGAATTCGTCGGGTTCTCCGACGGCCACACACCCCCGATTTCCGTCACGTGAATCCGGCGCCAATTGCACCACAATCCGATCGCGTGCGCCAAAAAACCGTGGCAATTCGGCGCAAAAACGGTAATTTTCGGGCAACCCAAAAAAAAACGATTCGGGCCCTTAGTAAATGACCCACATTGTTTTCTTCTATAAGCGGGCCTGTTCAATCCTGATAACTTGACAATAGAGAATATTTTTAATAGTGTTCCAATGTAAATAACCCACATTGTAGCATTTTTAAACCATTACAATGTTCACAAAAACATATACTTTGTGAAAGTTGTGAAATTATCAGTCAGGATATTGTACATGAATATAACACAAAAAAATGGAGAAAAACTATTGACTCAAGTATAAGCCGAGGGTAAGAAATGCATTGGTCCAGCAGCCGCTCCCGTATACAGCCAACCAGTGCATTCCCCCCCAGTTTACAGAATACAGCCCATGCCCCCGAATATTAAAGGAGCCCCTGCCCCCCCCAGATATAGCCGCAGCCCCTGATCCCCAACAAGCTTAGCCTGCACCCATACCCCCCAGTATATAGCCTGCAGCCCCTGCGCAGTATAAGCCTGCAGCCCCTACCCCCAGTATATAGCCTGCAGCCCCTGCCCCCAGTATATAGTCTGCAGCCCCTGCCCCCAGTATATAGTATGCAGCCCCTACCCCCCAGTATATAGCCTGCAGCACCTACCCCCCAGTATATAGACTGCAGCCCCTGCCCCCAGTATATAGCCTGCAGCCCCTCCCCCACTATATGCATGGAGCTGCCCCCCAGTATACAGCCTGCAGACCCTGCCCCCAGTTACACAGCAGAGGCCCCCTGTCCCAGATAACAGCCAGCAGCCCCCTGCCCCCAGTATACAACCTGCAGCCTTTGCTTCCAGTATACAGCCTGCAGCCCCTGTCCCTAGATACAGCCTGCAGCCCCCTGTCCCTAGATATAGCCTGCAGACCCCTGTCCCCAGTATACCGTCTGCAGCCTTTGCTCCCAGTATACAGCCTGCAGCCCCCTGTCCCTAGTATACAGCCTGCAGCCCCCAATATACAGCCCCTATGAGGAATGCCCACCCTCAAAGATTCAACATAGTACTTTCATAAAGTATATACACAAGGGACTTAAGACATTGTTCAGTGAGAACTCATAACTCAGATGTTTTTGTGACACCATATAAATGTAACATGGTTAAGCACCAAGGGTTGCGCATTGTTTAAATTAAGCTTTGGGGTGGACACCCCACTAGGGGCAATACATTAATAGGATAACATGTACATGAAATAATTTAATGTGGCCATTGTACCAGAGCAGACCATCTTTTCTTAACTCTTGAGACTAAGGCTAGCTTACATCTGGTGGAGGCACAATAGAAGCATCTACTATGATCCAATCAAAATCACACACAGTGCATACAAATGCACCATTGGTGTTCAACCCTTTCAACAACTTTCTTTTTGATTTGTCCAGTTAAACCATGCAGAGCATACCTGTGACTTATTGATGTCACCCCCGCCACTTTGGCGCTGCCAGATATAATGAGGCTCTGGCCTTTAGTATATGCAGTGCCAATCTTGCAGCCATATACTTATACTCCAGGGGACGGACCAGGGTACAATGCGCTATAACTTGTACCAGGAATGGCGCAAGCTGTAGCTAGTACAATCACTTCATGGCCTGGCACAGCCCAAGATCCAATCACCCCCTTGGCGTGGGAGTTTGCGGAAGGAGTGAAAAAGTCACAATCCTAGCGGTGCGCTATTACTTTACAAAGGGTTATCTGGGAATATGAACAAAAACGCATAATGCTATAAATTAATACGAAAAACATCAACGGAGCTTAAAAAGTTTACTTTTATGATTCACAAAATTTTGTGGCATCTCTAAAGTAGACAGAGTTTATCTCCAGATAGCCATCATCTACAAATACAAGTCCCATGATCCTTTAGTGCTCGGAACTCCTCCACACTTATGCTCTGCTCCAGTGATGATGTAACTGTCCTGCTCTGTTACCATAGTAATGATGTGTAATGCCATACTCAGCACATTACATCACTGAGATGATGTCTCACCACAAACCACTGGTCATAATGGGTGCAATGCAACCAAACGACTACAGTGATGATCACATGAACTGCCCAGGCAGATGCAGGACATGTAATATGGACATGTGACCAGCGCCATCTTCTGTCCTGTGTCACCTCCAAGGACAAAATCAATGGAACGATTATCTCCATTATTCAAATTGTTCATTGAATATAAATTATGCTTATTCATGGAATACCCTTTAAGGCTGTGTGACAGTAGAAACCATTGATAACCCTCCATAGTCTAGTACACTATAGGAATGCTCTATTAGAATTATAGTTGCAAAAGTGTTGTTTCCTAGATAAAAATTCACTAATTAATCAGTGAATAGACCCCCCACTTCCATATTCCAAAAGTCTTAGTACTTGATAAACATAACTTGAACCATTTAATTCCATGTTTTTCTAGGCATATTTCTTTTATTATATTATAATGCCTCCTACTATGCCACGCAATGAACATAACATTCTTCAGTCCTTTGTAAGGATTGTGAAAATCAGAATCCAATGTCTGTCCTGCTGAGTGAAAAGTTTGTTTTTGTTAAAGCTGTTCAATGTGAACATTTAATTGAATTTATGATTGCCTATTTTGTGGGAAATTATTTTGTAACCTTTTTGTGGGAATCACGTTGTTGTGTGTCTTGATGACCGCTGTAATAAAAGCAAGCTTAGTAGTCATAAATGTAAAAGAATTTTATGACTCACCTTATGGACTGAAATCTGATGAATTATATGCACCCCGCCATCTAGATGGTGAACCATATGCATGCGGAGGTGAGATGGATTAGACAGTATAAAAATAAATAGGGCGTACAAGTTAGAACACTATATACGTTATTATTATAACAATAAATGGTTATCTTTGTCACTTGTTTTGTGGACATGGCATCGGTTCTTTATCCAGAACGAAAGCTCCACCAATCATCTTATTTCAACGCTCCATCAGTTCAAAGATTTCATGTAAAAACATATAAGTAGCCATAAATGGTAGGAAACCCTGTATTTCACATTGATTACCTTTTCATATATGAACTTAAATTCTAAATAAAATATATAAAATAAAATATTTGGTTAAACTAAAGTTCATAATACATTATTTCCAAGCAAATCAGGTCCAGTCCCACAAACAAAACAGAGCTATAACATGATCAGCGGGATAGTTCCAAAATTATAATTTTATGTCAAAACATCCTTCAATTATATCAATCAGTTTTGGCTGTTCACACCAGAGAAATCATGAGATTGTGCAAAATCCACGGGGCCTAGCCTTTCCTTGGGGCCTGGAGGGAGCCGGTGCCCAGATAAACGGAGTGCTGGTGGTTGCGGCCTAGGCACGCTGGGTGTCACGGTGCTTGGTATGGGGACTGGAGGGCTGTCCCACACACTGGCCGGTCTCCAGCAAGGTGATGTGGCAAGAAAGATAGAGGGAGAGGCTGTGGTACTGAATCTCCCTGGGGCAACCCTTTGGTATCTGTAGTATGAGTCCCTGGATAATGGTGGGCGGCCCTTGGTGTTACAGCCACATCCAGGGAACAGACGGGGGCGTCGTTGTGCAAATAAACTCATAATTCTTTATTAAGAACAACTGCAGGCAACGGGCCAAACAATCTAGTAAAGATGCTGCGTATACTGGAGAGTCTGGATTATGGGAGTGGTCATGGAGAGTGATCCTCAGGAGGAATATTCACCAGCCTGGAAGTAGGTGCAGGCTGGATGTAGCTGTGTCCAGATATGGAAGCTGCAGCTTTGTCCTGGGTGTTCTGTGTGGTAGCACTGAAGGTGGCATGACACTGTCTCCTGGTCTCTAGGAGAGTGGCTTCCAAGAGCTGCCTGTGTCAGGAGCTGGAGGCTAAGAGTTGCTCATGGTGAGATCCTGGGCCTAAGAGAGCTTGCCCCTTCCTGTCCAGGGGTTTTGTATTCCCTGGTCAGGTGGTGGCTCATTCTCCCAATCACACTCCAGTTCAAGGAAGAATATCATTGGATAAGAAACATCAATACTCTAACCCTGCTATACAGGCAGGGTCTAAAACTACTGAGGCCTAACACTACTGCATTTTCTCTGAGGCGGTGTTGCGGAGGCTCACCTGCGGGGAGAGATACAGATGCAGGGCCTCTTCGCAACACCCACATGTCTATTCATTGGAGGGGTTGTTGCAAATCTTTGTGCCATATTTATTAAGGGTTTTAGACCTTTGCTGGTCTCATGTAAAGTGCGACTCCACAGTCTTATCTACTCCAGATTAACCATCCAGCTTTATTATCTGGTGCAGAATAAGGCCCCTTTCACCACTTGGGTTCACAAAGGGTTCTGGCATGTTTTGACTTGCAAAACTTGCATTGCACTCTGACCCATTGGGCACATTTACTTACCCATCCTGAGCGTCTCCCAAGTACATTGTCCGACCGAAATTGCACTCAGCCATGATTCACTAAGATTGTGCGCCCGATATCCCTGCATGTGCGCCTCCCTGCAGGTCCGACGGAGTTTCACTTCTTCTTCCTGGTGCATGTAAGTGCTTGGTCTTGCGACACAATTTGAAAGTTAAATCTTGCGTCACAGTCCGAATACGTCAGATTGTGTTGATGGCACGCCTCCTGATTTCTGTTGATGAAAGCCAGCGCAGCCGAGCGCCACAACACCATTGACGTGCGGCAAACAATCCCCAGTTAATAACCTGTACAGCAAGGACAAATCCCGAAAACGCCGGAAAGTCTGATGAAAGTACGTCGTGGACCCTTAGTAAATAAGCCCCATTGTAGTCAAGGGTTTTGTCACTGCATTTAGAGAAAAACACACCATACAAGTCTGAGACCCTTTCACACTTACTTTCATGGGCGACTTCTGACGTTCCACCTTGCATTGCACTCTGTCTCATTGTTCAAAGGGCCCCTTTTAAATCTATGGAGACACAATCAAAACGCATTGCATTTCCGAGCATTGTGAGTGCAATGCGCTTTAAAGGATAGATTGCTAGGTAATGTGAAAAAAAGGCAGGAAGTGGCATGTGGGTTACAAATTAAAGATTGTGTGATTTGAAAGTGCATATAAAACGCACAAAAAACGCAGTAAAAATGCAGTGAAAAATGCAAAAGCACTATTGACACGCTAGCAGAAATGCTAAAAAACAGTTTTTCACGCATTGCACTCACTATTGATCTGCAACGCAATTGTGAAATAGGGCCTTAGGAAATGCATAAAACACATTGGGGCAGATTATCAAGCAGTCTGAAAGTCAGAATATTTCCAGTTGCCCATGGCAACAATCACAGCTCCCCTTTAAATATTCATGAGCACTGGAATGAAGCTGAGTAGCTGTGATTGGTTGCCATGGGCAACTGGAATATTCTGACTTTCAGACGCTTGATAAATCTGCCCCACTGCACTCTGAGACACATACAAGTGCAAGCGTTTTTCACTGATCTATTGACATAGAAAAGATAGATCACAGTCATTAGTCTATTTCAACATATTGGGGCACATTTACTTAACAGTGTCACCTCCCTGTCAGGTCCGACAGAGTTCACCTTCTTCTTCTGGTGCATGTAAGTGCTTGGTCTGCAACACATTTGAAAGTTATATCCAGCGCTCAGTTCCAATCAGTCGGTCGTCTGAGGCCTCGCCGCCCTGATTTCGTTGCACGAAGGCTAGCACAGCTGCGCCACAATTCGATCGAATGCGGCACAAAATCCCAGTGCAAACCCCTGTCAAAGCTGCGTAAATCCCAAAAACGTGAACAGTCTGGCGAAAGTGCGATCCGCAGCCCTAAGTAAATAAACCCCATGTCCAAGCATGAAAAAAACACTAAAAAAACTTAAAAATAACGTGAAAAACTGAACAAACTCTGACCGAAAAACTGATTGAACTTTGATGAAAATGTCAGTTTTCACTGACCAACCTTGATCGCACCCTGATCAGACTCTGCAACACAAGTGTGGAAGGGGCCAAGACTGTGTAGTGTAGTGATTATTTTGAACTTTATAAGGCATATTCAATAACTAGTCTCCAATTGGCAGTTTGCTTCACAATTTTGTTCTGAGGCCACCTTCTTTAAGGACCCTAGGTTTGTTGACTTTGCCTTTTGCCTAGGTTTGTCTTTTGTATGTGCACTTATCCAGGGACCATTGCCCAGAAGTCACCTGCATTTCAGCACGGGCCGGCAAGGGCAGAGACAGAGTTGGGAGAAACTCGGACTTTGACAGTCTGTGTCTCTCCTCCTACCTTCCCCTCTCCACAGACTGACCTCTCAGTCATATTATTACCAGTGAATTGATAGTGAGTAATAGTTTACCAAACATACAACAACTCATTTAACTTCACAAGATCTCTGAAAACTCTAATTTTACTAATGAGCATGAAGGGCTCTGCATAATGGTTTCCAGAGCCCCTCAGTGTTGTAGTTTCACAAGCTGTTACATGTACAGAGCAGGTCACCCCTCCCTCTCCTGCTTCCTGCTGCGGATGATTACAAAGGCAAAGGTGGGGAGGAGAGAGGAGAGGGGATTGGGTGAGACATGCTCTGCTCATTGTAACAGCCTGTGAATCTGCAGCAACGAGGGGCTCAAAAACGCCCCAGAGCCCTTCAACTCATTAGCATAATTTGAGATAAGTTGATTTTAGAAGGGAGGAGGATTACCAGTGTGTACAGTGTCTGGATTCTATGAGTAAGAGTCCCTGCTTTTATAACCTTGATTTTGATGGTAGATTATCTTTAAGGATTGTCCGTTCCAGTGGACTTAAGGTTAATTGTGGCTTGTTCTTAACAATGATTCTATATTTATGTTAGGAACACTGAAAGGTCAAACACAATTCTAAAACTCATGAAAGGAATGGGTCTTGCATAAGGCTTGCTGTATATGATGGTATTTTTTTACATACAGTGATAAATAAGTGGAAGAACTATCAGTCACAAAGTTGTATCCGGTTATCACTGCTGGCTTTTGTAAAAAGGCCATTGTTTGGGTGACAGTCATGATTTGCTTGAGTGAAAACTATTTGTGGTATGTCCATGTCCCAACCAAGCTAAATAACAACTTTAACACACCCTCATTTGCTCACCTCTTTCTGCTTAGTTCACATTCACCTTAGGAATGTAGAATCCTTAAATAAGTGCCCTTACTTATAAGGTCTAAAATCAGATAGTAATTGATACATTGAATAGAATTTGACTGGATTCATTTAAACCATTTTCATTTCTACAAATTTCCATTTAAAGAGGGCTTATTGACTGCAGAACAATTGTACCTTCAAGCGGCATTTAATATTTGATGCAATGTACTGACAATCTGAAAAAATGGTTTGTGCATAAGAGACAAAAATGTAATTTTATACACTTTTTGGTCATGAAAAACACATGGAAATCGGCATGAAAAGGACAATGATGTGTAAATATACTCTTAAATATAAATGTAACGTGTATATATGTAAATATACTCTTAATCTATCGCATTGCTTTGCTACATATTTTAGGGTTCTATAAAGCACACACCACACTCCAAACGCTGACCCAAGAAACATAAAAAAAACCTCCAACATATTAAAAAAAACAATTTTAGGAGGGGGGGGGAATTTATCAGTGTCTTAGAGTGCGCCAGTCTACAAACTGGACAATGCTAATCATTTGCTGAACCAGGATAAATTCTGGTGCAACGTAAAACTGTTGAGATCTATTAGACCTACTTCTATTGGTCTAAACTGTGTGCCAAACTTGGCACCCACTTAATTTTTTGCCACACTGACTATTTTGCACCAAACCTGCTACTTTTCAGAAGCCACATCCCTTAGTAGGACTAGTTGAAAAGTTCCAAAAAGGGTCTGAACGCCTTTATAAATGGCACAGGTGGATTAAGGGGTTTCCTACGATAGAAATTCACACATCTCAATCCTTAGTGATGTTAACACAATAAAGATCATTTTAATCTCTTACTTTACAATGTTACTCAGTTTTATTGCGTGAGCTCCTATCCTCAATAGGCTGCTCAGTGTAAAATCCCAGGGTGTGGGTGGGGACTCTCTAGCAGAATCTTTATTCTGATCTACAGTAGTTCTGTGGGGTGACAATGTGGTCACATTATTATGGTACAGGTTTATCTGACTTCTGTACTAACACACTCACATAGAAAGTGACAGATCAGAGATGCATGACAGACACAGGCTGACAGACTTTTACACTTGCAAAAATCCTATCAATTATAGGCAAGGTGGTGGTTGCGAATAGCGCCCTTCCCTGTCAGGATCTATCTGGTGAGCCTGCGCAACTCACTCAGAAGATTTGCCTGGAAGGCTACAGTTAAATGAGTGTAGGTAATTATCCAATTATGTGGCTATATTGTAAGCTGGAGTGTGATTGGAGAGGTGCTATCACCTGACCAGGAGGAGATAAAACCCCTGTGCAGTGGGAGCACATGGTCGTTCAGTGGTTCTGAGTTCAGTCAGAGTGCGAGAGAGTCAGTGTATACAGAAAACTTTCAGTGCTGCCACAGTATAATCCCAGGAACTGAGTCACAAGACTCTAACCCAGAGCTGCAGCTTCACAATTTGGACACAGTCCACTAACTATCCCATCCTGCATCTGCTATCAGGCTGGTGCACTTTTCTGCAGACCACTCTCCATGACCACTCCAGTAACCAGAATCCGAATCATCTGTTTGAGTGTTGGCCCGTTGCCTGCCATCTACTGTTAAATAGGAACGTGAAGTTGATTTGCACACGTTGCCTCCGTCTGATCCCTGGATACGGCTGTTTACCACCACGGGCTCCCATTCATTACCCAGGGACTATCTTCAGACACACAGGGGTTGCATCTCTCTTCTTATTTCTTGCACACAACACCTGCTGAGAACCTGCCAGGCTGTAGGACCGCTTCTGGTCCCCATACCCAAGCACCGTGACAACAGGATGCCCTAGGGCACTAGCCATCCAACCAGTATTCTGGCCCTAGCTGTCTCCAGGCCCCAATCTCACAGCTATGTGTCTGCCTCCCCCTCCCCCCCCCCCCGAATCACTTATCTTCCTTGAAGTTTGCAGTTCTTTCTGCTCATAATGTCCTGACAGGAAGGTGAATCAGTGAGTGTCTCTGAGCTCTGTGCAGGGGGGGGTGGTTATAGGCTCAGAGCAGAGAGACAGAAATCTCATCGCACAATCTCACACACATAAATAAATCCAAGATGGCGGCCCGACCCCAAGTCGGGAGTTAAAGGGTCGTGTCTAGGGACAAACTGAATTTGTGTACACCAGGACTGTGACAGAGTCGTGGAATTAATCTGTAAAATGCAGCATTTTGTTTTTAATAACAGTGATTAGAGAATGTGTTACTTTGAATATCCTGAGTACATATAGAAACCTGTCACTATTTCTCTATATGTAATCACACATCCGTAGCACGTCACGGTCGGCTGCGGATGCATGGAGGGGGCTCACAGATGAGCCCTCTCCATAGCCGGTAAGTCTTTGCTGCGATATGCAGCAAAGACTTACCGGTAATACCCGGTAATACATTTTTAAAAATATATGAAAACATTATACAACCTATACAAATTTGGTATCCCCGTGATCACACTGACCAAAGAATAATAGACCTGTCATTTGGGCGCACAGGGGGGGAGGTATAGAACGAAAGGAGGCGCCATTCAGGGCAGATCTGCATTGCAACATTTTACAGGCTATAAAGTGTTTATGTTTTTGTATTTTGGACACATGGGGTTATTTTTTTTTTTGAGATAAGATTCACTTTTCAGTACATGAATAGGGGGGTTCAACAGCTAATAATTAGATTTATCAACTTTTGTTCGTGGTGGATAAAAAAATAATAATCATGTTTATGGTTTTTACCATTTTTTCCCCAGACGTTCACCGTATCATAAAAAAATGTGTTATCTTTATTTTAACGATCACCATGATTTCAGCGATTCACCATTTTATAGCTTGTTTGAAGAATATAGAACTCATTTTGTGATAATGCTTGTTTTGCATCACCATCTATTACGGGCGTAAGATTTTTTTTGTTTTGTGTTACAGAGCGTTTAAGGGCTTGTTTTTGGTAGCAGTGGGAGGAGATGTTACGTTTGATTACTTTTCATGCTTTTTATGGGTTGATCTGAAAATAAGATAACTGTGATTTCTTTTTAAATAGTATGGAAACATATTTGACTGGTAATTCACGAATGACAATCACTATGATTGTTGATGTCCATCTGACATAAATTAGCTATAAATAATTACTTCAGTATTTTAAAAAGCATATGGTAGGCCCCTGACCATCTCCAAAGACCTTGGTATCCCAAGTTCAACAATGCACAACGTTAATAAGAAGTTTGCCAAACATGGAACTGTCAAGAACCTCCCTGGACATGGAAGAAGACGAAGAAAATTTAAAAGAGAGTCTTCGAAGGTTGGTGCAAATGGAAAACACCAAGTCAAACATCCAAAAACCTGAAGGCCAACCTGGTACTGTTTGGTGTCATGGTTTCAACAAACATACTATGCTGCAACATAAACCAGGCAGAGCTTTTGGGTGAAGGCCAATAAACCATAATAAACCATAACTTAATGAAATAAATAAAAAGGGATGACTGATCTTTGCCAAAGAGTACATTGATAAACCACATCCTTCTGGAATGGATGGATGAGACAAAGATAGAGTTTGGCACTGCAAAGCAACCGTTTGTTTACATAGCATCTATTAACCCCTAATCGCTCTGCGCCGTAGCTCTACGGCGCAGGGTATAAGGGATGTATGAAGAGGGCTCACGGGCTGAGTCCTTTCATACAAAGGTGGGGGTTTTTGCATAATGCATAAACCCCCCACCGCTAATAACCGCGGTCGGTGCTAGCACCGATCGCGGCTATTAACCCCCCCCGTTGCCGCCGGCAAAGGCGCCGGCGGCATTTAAAAGACGGCGGCGCGCGGGCGCGCCATCTTTTTTTCGATCGCCACGCCCCCGAACGTCATCGGGGGGCGGGATCGGTTGCCATGGTAGCCTCGTGTCTTCTTTTGACACGAGGCTATCTGGCAGCTGCAGATTCGTACAATGAGCCAGTGGCTCATTGTAATGAATGTGCTGCAAAATGCCAATATTGCAATCAGAAGGATTGCAGTATATGGTAGCAGCGATCTGACCATCTAGGGTTAATGTACCCTAGATGGTCTAAAAGATAGTGAAAAAAAAAAAGTTTTAAAAAATAAAAAAATTAATAAAATTAAAAGTTCAAATCACCCCTTTCCCTAGAAGGATATAAAACATAATAAACAGTAAAAATCACAAACATTAGGTATCGGGCGTCCCAAAATGCCCGATCTATCAAAATATAAAAACGGTTACGGGCAGCGGTGACCTCCGAGACGGGAAATGGCGCCCAAACGTCCGAATGCGACTTTTACACCTTTTTACATAACATAAAAAATGATCAAAATGTCGCACAGACCTCAAATGGTAGCAATGAAAACGTCGCCTCATTTCGCGACAAAAATGACCCCTCACACATCTCCGTGCGCCAAAGTATGAAAAAGTTATTAGCGCAGAAGATGGCAAAAAAGTTTTTTCTTTTTTGTACAATTCGTTTATTTTTGAAAAAGTATTAAAGCACAATAAAACCTATAAAATTTGGTATCACCGCGGATCGCCAACAGAACCAAAGATAAAGTAGGATGACTATTGGAGCGAAGAGTGATGTGAAAGTCGTAAAAACTGAGCCCACAAGAAGTGCGTGCGTTTTTTTTCAATTTTCCACATTTGGAATTTTTTCAGCTCGCGGTACACGGCATGTTAAAATAAATACATTCGGGAAAGTAAAATTGTTACGCACAAAATAAGCCCTCACACAGGTCTTGTACACAAGGAAAAATGAAAAAGTTATGGATTTTTGAAGTTGGAGAGCGAGAAATGAGCCGAAAAACCCTGCGTCTTAAGGGGTTAAAAATCTTTTGGGTGTGCTAAAATCTGTATTTGGGGGAGGGAAAACAACCTGCAAACATTCAAGAGCTTAAACAACTGCAAAGGAATATGGGAGAAGATAGAGTGTCTGAGAGTAGCAGAAGCTATAAGATAGCTACAAGAAATGTTTAGGGGCTATCATCAATGCCAAAGGGTTGAACCAAGTATTTGTTTGGGACCTTTATACTGCAAATGCTTTTTATTCTGCTTTTCAAATTGTAACATGTAAGTTGAACATCAATGTTTATGTTGTATTTACTTTGGACCAAATTAACCACTTAAACCCTTAACGCTCTGCGCCGTAGCTCTAGGCGCAGAGGTGTAAGGGATGTATGAAGGGGCTACGGGCTGAGTCCTCGTCATACAGAGGTGGGGGTTTTTGCATTTTGCACAAAACCCCCACCGCTAATAACCGCGGTCGGTGCTTGCAAGCACCGACCGCGGCTAATAACCCTCTAAACGCCGGCGGCAAAGCGCGGACGCCGCCATCTTTTTTCCGATCGCCACGCCCCCGAACGCCATCGGGGGGCGGCGATGGTTACCATGGTAGCCTCGGGTCTCTTTTGACACGAGGCTACTGGCTTATGCAGGTTCGTTACAATGAGCCAGTGGCTCATTGTAATGTATGACCTGCAAAAGCCATATCTTGCAATACTGTAGTATTGCAGTATATGGTAGGAGCGATCTGACATCTAGGGTTAAGTACCCTAGATGGTCTAAAAATAGTGAAAAAAAAGAAAAAAAAGAAAAAATAAAATAAAAAAATTAATAAAATATTAAAAGTTCAAATCACCCCCTTTCCCTAGAACGGATTAAAACATAACAACAGTAAAATCACAGCATATTAGGTATCGCCGCATCCCCAAATGCCCAATCTATCAAAATAAAAACTGGTTACAGCGCGCGGTGACCTCGAGGCGGGAAATGGCGCCCAAATGCGACTTTTACACTTTTTTACATAACAAAAAAACATGAAATAAAAAATTATCAAAAATGTCGCACAGACCTCAAAATGGTAGCAATTAAAACGTCGCCTCATTTCCAAAAAATTACCCCTACACATCTCCGGCACCAATGTATGAAAAAGTTATTAGCGTCAGAAGATGGCAAAATATTTTTTTGTACACATTGTTTAATTTTGAAAATTATATAAAACACAAAACCTATATAAATTGGTATCACCGCAATCGCACGAACAAAGAATAAGTAGGATGTTATTTGGAGTGAAGAGCGAAAGTCGTAAAACTGAGCCCACAAGAACGTGACGCCCGTGCGGGTTTTTTTCAAATTTCCACATTTGGAATTTTTTTCAGCTTCGCGGGTACACGGCTAATGTTAAAATAAATAACATCCACGGGAAAGTAAAATTTGTTACGCACAAAATAAGCCCTCACACAGGTCTGATACACGTAAAAATGAAAAAGTTATGGATTTTTGAAGTTGGAGAGCGAGAAATCAGCCGAAAAACCCTGCGTCCTTAAGGGGTTAATGTTCCACACCATAATAGTATGGCGTGGAGCTGTTAACGATGTATGAAGAAGGCTCACGGGATAATAATGTGTGTCAGGGACAATCTGCTTTTATTCGCTATGAAAGTAGTATAATTTTAAAACAGACAGCCCAGAGAGAGATGCAATGAATTTAACACTTTGGTTGCTTTTAAAAACATATGCCTCTTTCGATCCTTCATGAAAGAACATACAAGCCATCAGGGATTTCTCAAAGTAAACTCGGCTGGAAAGAATGAAATGAAATTGTGGTAAGAGGTGTCAAAAATTTTCCCCATTTCACACTAAATGCAATTTCCCTTGCTGCTTAGCAGAATAACAACATATGATGTAAACTGTTTATCCAAAAGTCACTTCATAGAGGGGCTTGAGATTCTTCACTTTAACAGGTTAACTTTATTAACTAGTAAGAGATAGGTGTCTGGATGCACTCACACTCCAGTGACAACCAAATAATTACACCGGCAGTGGATGCAATCCTTTTATTGCATGTTAATTTTAAATACGGTACATCATATTTTACTACAATTAATTAATTAGTAAGTACCTAAAGGGTGGGAAAAATACATGGGCCGTCGTGGTGGACTAATGAAAACCGAATTAACGGTGAGAATAATTCCCATTTTACATATTGTCCCCCATGATGGCCCCACCTGGAGATCTATCAGATAACTCCTTAGGGAGGGACTACAGCCTGCAAGACTTTTCTACCAAAGGCTAGTTCTTTGGTATTTTGAATGTTGAGTCTATAATGTTTTGCAAAGGTCAATTGGTTAGGTCAGGTGGCTGCCCTGCATATCTCTTCAATGGAAGCTCCTCTTTTATCTGCCCATGAGGTGACGATGGCTCTGGTTGAATGAGCTCTAACTGGTCCAGGAACAGTCAGATTTTTGGATTCATATGCTCCCTTGATGACTAACTGGCGATGGAAGCTTTAGACGCTTCCTTTCCCTTGTTCTTCCTGCCAAACTGGAGGGGAATGTTTGAATCTTTACGCCATGATTCTGTGCTTTTTATGTAATGAAGCAAAACTATTTTCATATCCAAAGAATGCCAAGCCACTACTTTTGGAGATTTTGGATTCTGGCAAAATGATGGGAGAATGATCTCCTGACTCTGATTGAATTCTGAAGAGACATTGGGAACAAAGGTTTTATCAAGCGTCAACGTCTCTCTATCTTCAGAAATTATTAAGTATGGTTCCCTAGCCGAGTGCCTGTATAAGTGCCTTTATCTCCCCTAGCCTTATATCAGATGTTATTGCTATCAAGAAGGTTATTTTAGTTTTGTTAGTATCTTCCAGAGGTCTAAAAGGAGGACCGGTTAGATAATTAAGCACTAAAGAGAGGTCCCATGATGGGATCTTTTGTACATAATTTGGTCTCAACCTAGACATGGCTTTCACAAACCTGCTCATCCATCTGTTATCGGCCAAAGGTTGATCAAAGAAAGCACTGTGCCGAAATTTGAACTTTGAGGGTACTGGTGTTCAACCCTTTGTCAAAACCGGACTGTAAGAAATCTAGGACCTGGGAAATATTCGGAGACGTCTGGTTAGGTTGACACGGACCACAAAATGCTACAAACTTTTTCCATATTTTGTTATATATTGAAAAAGTGACTGGTTTGCGACTTGCCTTCATAGTAGATATTACTTTATCTGAAAGACCTCGTAATTTCAACAGTTCCCTCTCAGGATCCAAGCCGAGAAGTTGAGAGATTGAGGGTTTGGAGCATTCCAGACTTGATTGAATGCATCCACCAGAAGGCTTGTCCCAGTTCTGTCCAGAGAGTAGAAATTTCTTGTCCCAAACTTCTATCCAGCACTGAAATGCTCGAGCGTGGCTCTTACTCCATTGGACTGATTGGATACTGCCCGACATCTGCCCCAGAATTCTCAAGGAGTCTCTTATTGTACAATATTGCTGCTGTTGGAAATAACATATTTGTTGAATGAGTCTGAACATCTTTTCGGTAGGAAGAAAACACGTCTGTAGGGTTGTATTCAGAAGTGTGCCTAGGAATATTGTCTGGGGGTAAGTTTGGATTTTTCCCAGTATATGTACCAACCCAGCTGTTGAAGCGTAGTAATCGTCAGATTCCTGTGTTGGATAAGTTCCTGCTCTGTTTGACCGATTATCAGTAGGTCGTCCAGATATGGAATAATTGACACCTTCTTGGATCTTAAGAATGCCACTACTTCTATCATTATCTTCGAATATCCTTGGGGCAGGATCTTGAATTTTATGTAAAGAATATGTCTGTTCAGATTTTTCAGGTTGAATATGAGACAGAATGTACCATTTGGCTTTTTTATTAGAATTAGAGGGGAATAATGTCCTCTTTTCTGTGACTCCATTTCCTTGAGTTTTAAAATCTCTTGCCCTAATTGCGTGGTTGGTATCTGAGATGGTTGTTTTGTCACCATGAAGTTGCTGGGAGGAAGAGAGTTCAACTCCAACTTTTATCCATCTAATAGGATCCCTAAGACCCATGGATTTGAAGTTATTTGAGTCCAGTAATGACGAAAATGAAGTAACCTTCCTCCCACTCTGGCGTCATAAAGTATTGGGCCAGTCTCAATCCTGACCAGTTAAACTCTTTAAAACAATATCAAATAGTTTGAGGACTAACCCCTAAAAAGGTTCTAATGACTGGGGCATTTTTAGTGAATTTTCCTACGTGGTGGTTTAACCCCTTACCTACGCCCACCGTAATAGTACAATGAGCGTCGGTTGCGGGTGCTTGGAGAGGGCTTATGGGCTGAGTCCTCTCCATAGCCAGTAAGTTTTTGCTGCATATTGCAGCAAACACTTATCGGTAAAACCCGCGATTGGTGCCAGCACATGCAATTTGCAATATATTGGCAAAACGATTTTATCCCAGAGAGAGCATTTAAATAAGCACAACAGCAATATTGAGAAGGGCTTTGCACAACATAGTGTCTCCAGGCATGCATCATTACACCATGACTGCAACTATAAGGACTTCTCTATTACACCAATTGAATGGATTAAAAGCTCTCATCCCCATAGATTCAATAGCCTGAAACAAAGGGAGATGTTCTGGATTTTTAAACTTCAATCACTAGTGAAGGCAGCCTGAATGAGTGTCTTGAAAGTGTGTTTTAATAGCATTTGTTAATATCACGCCTTAATACCATCTTTTACGCATTTATGTATTACTTAATTTTAATTTGTCTGTTCGAGAAAAAAAAAATATTTAAATATCCTTTACCTTGATGATAACTCATAGTCCGTTCTGCATACACTCCCTTTCCCAGATATACTTATATTATACTATATATTGTCTTGTTTATCATTTTTATTTATTTATAATTTTTTTATTTATCATTTTTTATTTGCATGTGTATATATCTTATGATCAATGCATCTATATGCTTGTAATTATTTGCAGCGAGAATGTTTTATAGCCTTACAGATATGCTTCTACCCGTTTTTCATTCAGGGAACTAATTAACCAATCTGATCAATTATATCTATTTTACTTATCCATGTAACTCGAGATCCCCTTTACTTTTTATTATAAGCTCCACATACATATTTTTTTTTATATATATTATTTATTATTTAATATATTTTATACATTCATCATCTATTAATAATTTATTCTATATTTATAAGCCCTAGAGTCGAGATAAATTCTTCTCATCATTTCATCATGTATTGATTCCCTTCTGTATCCTGCAGATGCACGGGCTACTACTAATTATTATGTTTCCTCCTGGCTCCTTCCTCTGCCTAGGTACGGCATGGACAAGAGGTCTGTCGGCGCAGGTGCCATCTTGGTACTCCACAGCTAGTTCGCCTCCCGCACTTACTGCACATGCGCGAACTGCCATTTTGTTTACTACGCCCTGACATCCACAATATTTTGAAACTAGCGCGCAAGCCTTGGCGTTTCTATCGCATCGCTGCACAAGATATTTAGTTACACTTGCGAGCCAAAAACGCCATACCCCACTGGACAACTGGAGCTACTGTAAGTCCACATATTTATAACGGATATACTGTCTGCACCTTCAAAGGTTAATGTTTTGCACCCTCTCGATTGGTCCCCTGAGAAGCTCTCTCCTGATTAGACATATTGATGGAATTGTTTTTTCAGATTCAGAGTTTTTTGTAGGAACTTAATACATGTATTCTCTTGATCCTTTGTCCTACACTTTGAGAAAAGGTTATACCCAAAACGCGTCAGTAAGGACTCTATGTATTAATTTACTTTCTTATTTTACCAATAAACCGAATTTAATGTAATTTTGGTTTATATCTCTTGATCACTATTACTAACTCCACTTATTGATTGTTGGTCCTGGCTACTAGCGCCACAATTTTCTGCCAAAACTTTTTCTGTGCTTTTATGTCTGATTTGATCACAAGTCCTTGCTTTTGGGACTCTTGGGAAAATCTATTTGGCTAGTGGCTGCAAATTTTTAAAAAGACTAAAACAACTCTACGGAAGAGAGACAACGTCGACCCTCAGAACTCCAAATTGGGGTATTTTGCCTTAAAACCAAGACATCGACAGGTGAGCACCCCTAGTAGGGGCTGGTTATATTTCCCTCTGGCTGGATGGTATCACCCAAGGCACCGTCCTTTGTGTTTTTTCTTCATTTCTGCACTATAGTGATATATGGCCATATTCCGGGGAAAGATAGGACATGTCCCATCTTTGTCCCGGCTAAGGAACGGTACGGTGCCGCACCGTACCCCTCCTGTACAGCGCCATGCGCCCATTTGCCGTCTGTGCGGTACGTAAATACGGAGTATATACATCCTTCATACAGCAGTGTGAATGTAGCCTTAGTATGTATGGTCTGAGCACTCTCCATAAAGGGCAGGTGTCTGCAGTTATTAACGGCATACAGTGTTAAAGATATTACACTGGACTCAGACGCCATCTTACGTACTGTCGGACATTTTAAAGACTCAGCATTCATTTCATATAACTTTGTGTAGTGATAACTAAGTTTGGGTGTTTCCCTCTGCAAAGAAAGACTTAGTGCTCATTAGCACCACCTAGTGGAAGGTATCCAGGTGCACATCTGGACATTTGGTTTATGTGAAGTTTCAGTATTTGCATGTAGCCAATAGTATTAGACTCCTTTGTGCAGTGGGAGCACCAAGGGGGGTCCCAGATGAGTACAAGGCCCACAATCAGATATGGGCAGGTCTAGAGTCCATTATTCCCCAGAGAGCTATGAGTAAAGATGTTGGTTGGGTTAACTGGTTTTATTGTAATCAACAGAGATTTGTGATTATATCCGAGATGCTTCCCAGAACCGCACGGCTTTGGACATGATCCTTGCTGAGAAGGGAGGAGTCTGTAAGATGGTGGGAGTGGCTTGTCGCATATATATCCCAGATGACATCGCCCCCTATGGATCCATTACCCATGCACTTGAAGAGATTGAAGGACTGTCCAGGGAACTCAAGAGAAACTCTGGGGTGGACACTTTGTCCTTCACTTTGTGGTTGGGGGATTGGAAGGGTTTCCTTTAAGTGGGGGTGATATTGGGGATTGTGATTTTGCTCTCGTCACTTATTGCGTGTTGTGTGGTCCTCCTCATCAAGTCCACCATGTCCCAGATGGCCGTCCAGGCGGTAAGAACCATGACAGGAGAAGTCCCGGTGTGGAGGATACCGTCTTGTTGAAGAACCAGCCTGTTAATAAACCCATAAACTATGGAAACACAATGATGTAATTTGAGTATGCAGGCCTATAACCCCCGAGTGACTGGCCTCCAGGGGATCTGGTGAAGAGTTAACAAGTCCAGCAGGTAAGGGCTTAGCCTACCTGTATGTACCTGGAGTTTGAGGAGGTCACCCTGGACAAAAGTTACAGGCCATGCAAATCTCAAAAGGGGGGAAATGTTAAAGGTATTACACTGGACTCAGACGCCATCTTACATACTGTCGGACATTTTAAAGACTCAGCATTCATTTCATATAACTTTGTGTAGTGATAACTAAGTTTGGGTTTGTCCCTCAGAACACAAAGACTTAGTGCTCACTAGCAGCACCTAGTGGAAGGTATCCAGGCAAGCACCTGGGAAGTTTCAGTATTTGCATGTAGCCAATAGTATTACATTCCTTTGTGTGCTTACATCCAATAGTGTTACATTTCCTGGGTGAGAACACCCAATTATAGTTGCTGCTTTTCTAATTACACGCCTTATGTAAAGTGCCTTATGGTTTTCTATAAATGTCGGTCCCTCAATAAACTTATCAGTCTTGTTGCTAACTTCCTGCAAGGACAGGTCTTGTCTTTTCATTCAAGTTAGTCAATTCCAGCGCTGGACACAGACTCATTTAATTTGAAAGTCACCTTACAATGATTAGGGGTTTGAGCCCCAGATATAAATCTATAAGAGTCGCTTCCCCGCTCAGGTCCCCGGAGTTCACCTTCTTCTTCCTGGTGCATGTAAGTGCATTGTCCGTGTATAATGCGCTGTGCAGGGAGTCACTAAGATCGTGCGCCCGATATCCTGCATGTGTCGCTTCCCTGCTCAGGTCCCCGGAGTTCACCTTCTTCCTGGTGCATGTAAGTGCATTGTCCGTGTATAATGCGCTGTGCGGGGAGTCACTAAGATCCTGCGCCTGATATCCTGCATGTGTCGCTTCCCTGCTCAGGTCCCCGGAGTTCACCTTCTTCTTCCTGGTGCAGGTAAGTGCATTGTCCGTGTATAATTCCCCGTGCGGGGAGTCACTAAGATCATGCCCCCGATATCCTGCATGTGTCGCTTCCCCCGCTCAGGTCCCTGGAGTTCACCTTCTTCTTCCTGGTGCATGTAAGTGCATTGTCTTGCGACATAATTTAAATGTTAAATCCCGCGCTCAGTCCGAATCAGTAGGATTGTCCCACGGCACGCCCTCCCCCCCTGATTTCTTCTGCATGAAAATCCGTGCAACACAATTCCCTTCTGAATCCGTGTCCCAGCGGCGCGATTCCCTGAAAACGTCAGAAAGCCCAATGGAAATGCGGCCGCAGGACCCTTAGTAAATAAGCCTCACTGTATCTGCTTAGTGTTTTTTGTGTTGAAGCCATATTAATAAATTCATAGGTCACAAAGCTCAGTAAAGATACTTTTTTATGAAAGGTGAAAACGTAAAGCCTTCATTGAATCCCTTAGGACTGAGGCTTTGTAAACAATACATCCATCTTGCTTCGAATTGAAGTAATTGGCGGTCCAGATTTCCCTTTCTTTGGCCCATCTTCAGGGCATCAATTCCCCCAAACCGTAGATGATCAGTATTTCCGCCTTGTCTCAGGTGTATGTGCTGAGCCAGAGAGGTGTCCTTCCCAGTTCTCATGGTACTTGGGCAGAAGTTCTCCTCCTAAATTCCGGGATCATTTTGCCCGCATAGATTTTTGGGCAGCTGCAAAGTGCCACATATACAACTCCCATTTTTTCGCAATTGATGTATTTGCGGATGTCATATCATCTGCCGGATTTTTAAAAATCTTTTATTCTTGGGACATATTTACAAATTGTACATGAGCCACATGGGTATGAACCTTTTAGGTTGTTCTGGAGCCTAGAGCTCCCATGCATCACTTTATCAGACAGATGGTTATGGACCAAAAACTTCCCTGAGGTTCTTCCCCCTTCGAAAGGTTATGCTGGGGGTTGATGTAATAACTTCCTTCAAATCCTTGTCCTCCCTCAAGGGGCCAAAAATCTGGTCGGATATTCACGACAAAGGGGACACATGGGGGGGGGCAACTTTCCCAGTTAAGGAGATTATTTGTGGAGGTTTGTTTCCGATAAATAGTGATGTGCAAGTTTCTATCGCATTTTCCACTAACACCCCAGGCATGCGCGGAGATGTAGTATAGGATGATGGACAGGTTCTAGGTCCATGCACAGGCGCTGTACACTATCCATCAAATGTGTGGGCGCATGCGTCTAAGGAAGTGTGTATGACGCTACCCAACCAGATCACAAAATTCCCCCAATATCCCTGTGATGGGATAATGAGGAGATCACTCCTCCGATTGGCACCAAGGGCGCATGATGTCATGATGCAATGTTTTAAAAGTACTTACCAGACTCGCTCGCCTCTTATACAGCACCGTTACCCCCTGAGGACGCCAAAATTTGGCGGAACATGTCGGGGTGGCTGTAATAGTGTCAGCAGCAATAGGAAGCAGGTGTTCAGAATAGTGACTTGTATTATATGAAGTGTATCAGAAAGAATGTATGTTATAAGGAGATGATTATTATTATTTTGAAGATGATTATTACTATTATTATTACGGAGATTATTATTAGTATTATTATTATTATAGAGATTATTATTTTAAAGACTAATTTTTTAAGCATATAATAAAGTTAAATTAAATGAATTAAAATGTATAAGACAAAGGCGTTGGTGCTGCTCATCTGCACCATCCGTTTTTTTCACATATGGAAAAAAAGCTGATAGGTTTCTAACCTACTTCTAATCATCTCCATAATAATAATAGTAATAATAATCTCTGAGAAGATCCCTCTCTATATACCAGTGCATGGAGCCTGTGTAACAGTGAAGCTCTTAGTTACAGAATCCTCCCATAGACAGGTGGAGTGCGGAGGTTGTGGGTTCAAATCCTGGGCAACACATTTTTTAATTGAATTAAACAGAGACTTTGGGGCTCATTTACTAAGGGTTCGAATGCCGCACTTTCCTCGGGTTTTCGCAATTATTTCCATTTTGCACCTAATATCCCCGGGATTTTGGCGCACGTGATCGGATTTTGATGCATAATCGCCGGCTTGCATGTGACAGAAATCGGGGGACGGGCTGTCGGACAATCTGATGGATTTGGACAAACCGCGGAATTTAAAAACACGGTTGTTTGCAAAATCAAGCACTCACCTGCACCGGGAAGAAGCAGGTGAATTCCGGCGGACCTCGGCGCAGAAGCGACGGATGCAGGAACTCGGGCGCACAAGCTCCTTGAATCGGGCAGACCCGAATCCTCACCGGACAATGCGCCACAGGATCGCGACAGGACCGGGTAAGTAAATCTGCCCCCTTGTGTCTGGAGAATCCCTGGTGGCTTTCTTTTAACTAAATGTCCTTCCTAGTGACAGTATAAAATATTCCATACCTTGTACTGGGAAGCTGGAAAGAAATCCAAATGTGGAACATTTGACAAAAAAACCCCCACAATTTTCTCTTTGGTCCTGTTTTTACACCTTCTACTGTGCGCTTCAGGTGACACCTCCCTATATTCTTTGAGTCATGACAATCACGGGGATTTAGACAGGTTTTATTGTGTTTTAGTAAATCTTTTCTGACACCAATATCTTTTACATTTCTGTAAGTAGCTGTTTAAGTGGGTGTGGCCATGAAAGCTCCCGGTACTGGTGATCGAGTGCGCTGGGCCGGGGACATGCTGGATAGTGCTGGAGGAACCAGGGACATGCAGGATAGAGGTAGAGGAGCCAGGGACAGGCCGGATAGTGCTGGAGGAGCCAGGGACATGCCAGATAGTGCTGGAGGAGCCAGGGACATGCCGGATAGTGCTGGAGGAACCAGGGACATGCTGGATAGAGGTAGAGGAGCCAGGGACATGCCGTATAGTGCTGGAGGAGTCAGGGACATGCCAGATAGTGCTGGAGGAACCAGGGACATGCTGGATAGTGCTGGAGGAGCCAGGGACAGGCCGGATAGTGCTGGAGGAGCCAGGGACATGCCAGATAGTGCTGGAGGAGCCAGGGACATGCCGGATAGTGCTGGAGGAACCAGGGACATGCTGGATAGTGCTGGAGGAGCCAGGGACATGCCGGATAGTGCTGGAGGAGTCAGGGACATGCCGGATAGTGCTGGAGGAGCCAGGGACATGCCGTATAGTGCTGGAGGAGCCAGGGACATGCCGGATACCTTACAATGATTAGGGGTTTGAGCCCCAGATATAAATCTATGAGAATTGGCGTTTCCTGGGTGGCCATACTTTTATGGGCATCTAACCATCGAGGTGACCTCCGCAAGAGTCCAGGCGGCCAGTGACCAGAACTGACAATGAGCGCTCGTTGGGGTAAGTCAAGTCTATTTTTGTCTACCTTGACTGTAGTTCTGTTTCACTGGCTGAAAGGGACTGGGTAAGGTCATCTCCTTGTGTGATATTATGTACTTTGCCTTACATGTCCATATTTAATAGTATGTTCACTATAATTTCGGCAAAGGATATCTTGTAAGGTGATGGACAGAGACTGGACGTGACTATGTGTGTTGTAGAAAAAGGTCTGCAGTGCCCTCTTGTGAATTGTTGATGTAGTTCAGAAAGTTTGTGATGGTGGAGATTTTCGTTTATGTAAGCGCGGATAGAATCTGGAAGTTTGCAGAGACAAATTCTGGCCAAATTTACGTATCGTTCCTTCGGGATTGATGCGGCCCCGTGATGCGGAAAGGACAGTAGAGACAAGAGGGACACTGACGGGAATTTTACAGTTGAGCGTTAACTCCTTGATTTCTGAAATATTGTGTGAAGGTCTCTAATTTGTACTTACTGATAGTTAGCGGGGTAGTCTGGAGCTGTATGTACGGAGGATATCTATAGCCCTTGAACAAAATCAGGTATTCCACAGATTCCACAAAATGGGTAGTGAGCAAAGTAAGACTGTAGCTGGACACTGCAGACCTAAAAAGGCAACTGACATAGAGTCTCACAGGAAAGGTAAAGAGTGGGTAAAAGGAAGTTATGAGGTATTGAAGTTTTTGGGTATGTTAGATGATCCCCTGAGTGTGCAAAGGTGGGAGACAGCACTTGATGAAAATGGTGGCTGGCTCAAAGACAAAAAGTGGCACACCCAGGCAGAAGGTTGTTTTGATGTAAGTAGAGAGTAAATGACAAAGGAAAGTGGATGGGGTTGATTACTGAAGACTTAGACCAGTGACTACGGACGGACCAGGGCAGAGGGACAGGAATCCTAGAGAGTGCTCAAAAAAAAAAAAATCTTTTGGAATGCAGACCAGCACCCTCTTAGACTCCACCCCCGTATCTGGGGGGTTAGAGAAGATGACACGCCCTACCATCTTTTAGTGGTGGCCATCTTAAGACAGTATATTCTTTTCAAGTCCCTGAAAGTTAACTGCCTATAACTCTATACTGTAGGCTGGTTCTAGGATAGCAGCAGCTTCACCCTTGAGGCATCCTGGCGGACGTTTGAAATAAATGCCGGCAGGTGAATATTTTCACCAATTTCAAACATTTGCTAAGGGTCTTGAGTGTGCAACGCTGTTTGTTTATTTTATTTTTTTTATTTTTAAACTTATTTTATCTTGACAATTGCAGAAAAATTACTAGAAAAAGTGTTGCAATGTCTCTGGTACCTGCTTTCTGGAGTTGAAAGAGTTAATCAGGGGGAGATCTCTGTGCAGTTGAGCTTTGCTTTGTCTTATCTATGTCTGTGAGAAGTGGCCTTGAAGCACACAGAAAGCATCTGTGTTGAGTGGGGGAAACAGAGCTGACAATCTAAAAGACTTAAAGGAATTTGCTTGTGATAAGAATACAAAGAGACACACTCTAGGAAACGTAGACGGCCCCAACAGGGCGGGACAAGGGGGGTGGTAATGGACAAGGATGTCAGCAAGAACAGTCCCCCTCTTCTGAAAGCCCCCCCCCCCCCAAATAGAGTTAGTGCATTTCATTGTAGAACTCTTCCCTGTTGGCAAATGTTTTCCTCTCTGTGCCCCTACATGAGGATTGCCAGTACCTATTTGCCTTTACCAGTGTAGTAATCCAGTATATCTGATGTAGACTCCCACAAGGGGGGTAAAACTCCCCCAGCCAGTACTCCATACTACACGGCCCTACAGGGAGTAGACTGGCAGAATAGCCCCTTACTGGATGTTCTCCTTTTCAGTATGCGGAGGACCTACTGTTGTTTGCCAGGATGCATTTATTGACCTTATGTATTTTCTGTTCCAGAAGGGTTGCAAAGTTTCCTGAGACAAACTCCAGTACTTCCAGGAGAAGGCAGTCTTCCTAGGCTACTGCTTCTCAGCCACAGGCAGATACCTGACAAAGGAAAGAAAGCTGGCAGTCCAGAATATGCCCCTGCCCTCAGTCCTTAAGCCTCTTCACATGTTTCTAGGACTGGCCAGCTCCTGCAGCCTGGGATAAGGTCTGCTGCCTCCAGCCTGATGTTGCCCCTTGATAATTGAATTGCCTCTTATCCATTTGCCCTTAGTCAGGAGGCAATTGATGCATTCTATAGCCTTAAGGTGGCAAATCCAGTCTGCACCGGCCCTAGGCACATCCCACTGGATAAAACTTTTGTTTTATTTTGCACGGGGTATCTAGGCCACAGGTGTCGAGTCCAGGAACGTGGTGGCCTCCCTAGTGGCCCATTATGACGGCACTCAGGGAAGCGCTACAGCTGGTGGAAGGTAAAAGGGCGAACATCTATACTCAAGGTATAGTTCTGGGGTCTAAACACGACTATGAACCCTTATGGAAGGCTAGAGATTTCCTCACCTCTGCAGGGACCCCCTTTAAGCATGGCACGCTGGTTAAAGAGCTCATGGATGCTCTCTTACTTCCAAAAGAGGTGGGGATAGTAAAACTAAAAGCACACACAATTTGGTAACTCCACAAGCCAAGGGCAAGTATGTGGCTGACGGGGTGGCGAAGGCAGCTGCACAGATGGAGCCCGGAGACTGTCCTGAAGTCTCAGCTGTGAGTTCTGAGCTAAAAGTTTGATCCACAGAAGAAACAGGGAAACCATGGTGCGAGTGCTTTCCTGCTGCCCACCATACAGTTAGGAACACCCCCAACAGAAAGATGGGATTGTCTCCCTTTGAAGTATTTTTTGGCTGTGCACCCAGACTAAGTCCCTACTTCCCACAGACCCTGCAGCTGATGGCAGGAAACCAGGTGGACCTTACAATGATTAGGGGTTTGAGCCCCAGATATAAATCTATGAGAACAGCATGCCCAGATCACCAATACATCTGTGGCCACTGCTGAGACCAATTATGGGTATTAACCTTTTAAGTGTGTTGATCAAACCCAAATGGTTGATTTGAAAGTCAGAAGCCTCTACTAATATCAAATGGTTGCCAGTCAGCGAAACCAGTGAGCCAGGCTGTTAACGTGAAGCACTACATTAACAATTAAATGCAATACAATTGTATTTAGTATATTACACTATAGTATATAGTGTATTTTTATTACCGATTAGACGCCCAAGGTTTTCAAGTACCCTTAAAAAAAAAAGTAAAACCACAAAAACGCCACCATTAGAGCCCCCTCATCTCCCCCTCACACTGCCCGTGCCCCCTCATCTCCTCCTCACACTGCCCAGTGCCCCCTCATCTCCTCACACTGCCCAGTGCCCCCTCTCCTCCTCACACTGCCCAGTGCCCCATCATCTCCTCCTCACACTGCCCAGTGCCCCATCATCTCCTCCTCACATCACACTGCCCCGTGCCCCCTCGTCTCCTCCTCACACTGCCCCGTGCCCCCTCGTCTCCTCCTCACTCTCTGACACTGTCCCTTTCCTGCACCCACAGCACATTCTGTGTAACAACACGCAGTAGCTCCTCCCACAAAGGAGCCTGCCTGGTCACATGGTGAGAATATCACAGGGTCCTTTAGCCATACGTATGACCTCACGCGCGTTCAGCGCAATCAGCCAATGGAAAGCCGCCCCCGCTCTACGTGGCGTGGTTACGTCTCCGGAAGGCGCGCTGTCTTGAATTGAGCGAGCAGCGCTGTGCTGGCGGCCTGGAGATGGCGGCGCAGGTAACCAAGGAAGGCATCACTCTGAAGGGCAGCGCCGAGATCGTGTCCGAGTTTTTCTGTAAGTACACGAGTACCTGGAGAATGTTGCAGCTGGCACTGCTGCTGTTGGTCTGCGTTAATCTGCTGCCGCCACATATTGTATAGCGGCAGCTGTGTGCAGTCTATGGCCGGGCTCTTACATCACATTAGATGTGTTAACGCTTTGAAGGACCTGCCCAACTCTGATTTTCTGCTATGCTTCCAGTCCTGCCAATATCCCTGCAGTCGTGTGTAAATGACTGTACACCTCCTGCTTCACTACTGCTGTACTGAGAGACATGCATATTCTCATCTGGGCATTCTGCTAAATACATTTATACAATTCCTTGTGCCTGTGTGAAGTTAATTTCCCATATATGTTGCCATGTTGTCCTTGGAAACAACCCCCATCCCCTCATTTAGACAGCATTGGCCACACATGAGCTATTGAGTCGTACCTGACCACCTCAATTCAGTGTTCATTATCACATAACGTCCGAGGGACATACAGTAACTCCCAGCCATTTCATGTGTAAAAACAATTGGATTTTTGTGAAATCACTCCAGCAGCGGTTGGTGTATCCAAGGACAGCAATCTAGTCTCTAATGGACAATATGGCTACGTTTATGGGAAATTATCTGCACACAGGTAAAAGTTTTACCTGCCCTTTGCGACTTGTGGTGACGGTAATGTATATGTAAAGATATTTACAAATACCATATTAGGATATCAACAAATGAACCCTTGCTTATATCTTCAATGAGCTCAGAACAATATTGTTGACACTCATTGAGATACTGCCATGTATTGTCTGTCTGCAGTACACCCATGCAAAAGGGCACAGCTACCGCTGGGCAGGAATTAAAATCATTTGTCAGCTCCCTTGCATGTTTTGCCTTTATAGAACCTCCTCAGGGGTATCGTCCTGGCTTACATGGCTACATGCAGGCGACAGTAAATGTAGTCTGAGCTAGCCGTAAAAATTGTAGCCAGATCAGCGGCCATTGGATTCTGTTATGGATAGTGCTGTAAGCACATAGGGGGTCATTTACTAAGGGCCCGATTCGCCTTTTCCCGACGTGTTACCCGAATATTTCCGATTTGCCCCGATTGTACCTGAATTGCCCCGGGATTTTGGCGCACGTGATCGGATTGTGCCGCACCGACCCGAAAACCCGACGTATTTGGAAAAACCGCCGCATTTAAAAACCGAAAATGTGTCGCTTGGGAAGCGCTTACCTTCACCTGGTACAGCTCGGTGTATTCCAGCGCGTTCAGATGATTTTCAGCGCAGCAGCGCTGGTGGACGGCGGAGGAACTACCTTCATAAATACCGTCCGGACCCGAATCATGTGCAGAGAACGCGCCGCTGGATCGCGAATGGGCCGAGTAAGTAAATCTGCCCCATAGTGTCTTGCCGTGCCACGATTGAGGTGGGAGGCCGCACCTGAAATTATAATGCAGGCTTGTATAGTGGCACTGATCGCAGCATTTAACCGGACTGCGGCAACTAACACTACCCTAAACGATTCCTGAAAAAAAATTCCCCCAAAAAATAAGCCATTAAAAACTAAATGAAGAACCAATCATGTCTTGGAGGGCACAGCCAGTGTGTAAGTTTGCTTTGCTTAAAACCACTGAACTCATTTGGTTGATTTCCTTTAAGAATCTTAACCATTTGATATAAGGTACAATACAATTCAGTCGTATTGGTCCCTGTCTTTAGTGGTCCCCAAAGTAGCTTGACTCCTTGACTATAGAAGCCTTGAAACCTTCTGGATAAGGTACTGTTTGTAGCTTTAGGTGCGAGTGGAGGTGACTGTTTCCCTGTGTACAGTTGCCATTTCCTGCCAGCACTTTAGATTGCCAAGACTTTAGATTTACATTAAAAAAGGGGCAAATGGCAGACTACAAATGTCGTCATTAACATTGCAATTTCACAGAATGGAACTCCTAGCTTGGCTGTGTGATTTATAACATGTTTCTTTACATCAATTGTTGTAATAATGACACTCTATCCACAGATTTTGGCATCAATAGTATTTTGTATCAGCGTGGGATTTATCCGGCGGAGACATTTACACGCGCACAGAAGTATGGGCTGACCCTCCTAGTCTCCACAGACCCAGATCTTAAGAACTACTTGAATACAGTTGTGGAGCAGCTTAAAGGTAAGCTTTTATGTCACGAGCCTTCTTATTATTGTCCCGCTGCAAGTCAGTTCACAGCGTCTGAAAGTTGTTTTTACCAAACAAAACAATATCGCTTAGTAGTGAAGCATTGGTCTGTATGGGCCCAGCGCCTAAATACACATCTCTGTTCTATCTTGACACTTTTACTTATGAAGCTACAACCTTGAATTAGGTAGTAAAAGGGAAATTTGTTGGAATGGATTACTTACAGAGGGTCTTAACAGAAACGTCTCCGGTGGAAAGGAAACATTGGTGAAAAAATTATTAGTACAATGTACTGCAGATCTGGCATATTTTTAGACCAAAAACTCCAACACCTCTTGCGCTATATATATATATGTATATATGTGTTGTGTACTGTATGTGGAAAAGGCCTAGCATCACATAAACTAGACATGGCTTTAGTTGCCATTGAGAACATTTGCAAGGTAAATATCAGACGAAAACTAAGATGATGTTTAACCCCCATAGTGCAATAAGACGTACCCTTACGTCTTGCTGCGCACGGGGGTGTATGAAGAGGGCTCACGGGCTGAGCCCTCTTCATACTCACCGGGCATTTGCTTCATAATGAAGCAAACGCCCGTTGCTAACACCCGCGATCGGTGCTTGTGCGATCTGCACATTGTAATAGATGGTATGCAAAATCCCCATATACTGCCATCTTTTGGATAGAGTTCATTGTTCTACTCTTGTAACAACTTTCTCTCTGTCAATTTCAGATTGGTTATATAAATGTCAGGTCCAGAAACTAGTGGTGGTGATCACAAGCATTGACAACAATGAAATCCTTGAGCGTTGGCAGTTTGATATAGAATGTGATAAATCTGTGAAGGATGACAGGTAATGGCACTATATATGACGAATTGCTGGGCATAAAAATTATTGCATGAAAATTCGCAGGGTAGATTTTAAAAAAAAAAATAATCTTAGTCAGAATTGTACACCGCAGTCTCTATACGTATTTTGTAGCTCTGCGCTTTAGGTGAAAAAAAACACATAAAAGTGTTAGCCGTTTCCCCACCTTATTTGGGCATATATTGCTGGCATTACCAGAGTGTCATCTGCTGCTTAAAACCAGTCTGCACTCAATCATGCAGTTGTCATTTCCACTTCAGTGCAGTGGTAAGTTGCAACTTTGGCATCTGAAGTCACAATAACCCCTGTACAAGCTTTATAGAGGCTTGTACAGGCAGTTTTACTAAAAAAGTCCCATGTGCATAAATCTGCGAGACTCTTCTCTCCTCTACTGTGCCACGAGCTGCAGCTGATCAGAGCTCAATTATTCAGTGTAAGCTGCTGATTGTCCAGTCGCATGACCTTTTACAGCAGTTTGGGAGCTCCGACCGTCTGAATGGCAGTATGCCTTTCCGACACACTAAGTCATCTGCAGGATTGAGCTGTCAATGAAACAGCCCGATCCTGGACTGTCAGCCAATATTATCAGTCCCCTGTCACAGCAACTCCAAATGTGTGGTGTACATGCAGGGGGATCCTGTGCCTTTACTTGGATTCCTGGAGCAGGGGATCAGACCCCAGGGCTGCCATAGCAATGATCGGCGCCCCCAGAAGCTGCTAACAAGGCATTTAACGGGTTAAACACCTGCAATCGGAGCCCACTCTGACCGTGGGTGTCACGCTGGGGTGTCGGCTGTTAGTTACAGCCAGCACTCCGTGTATCCCAATGGCGGTTCAGCTCCGATCCAGAGCTGAGCCCCCATCAACTCAGCGGCCGATATATTCGGAGCGGGAAGGGGTTAAATTTAAATCCCCTAGTGATTACATAATAAAGATCATTTTTATCCTTGCTTACAATTTTACTCAGTTTTATTGTTCTTTTAGCTTCCATAACTCTTTGGTCAGTGTACAATTCCCGAGTGTGGGCAGGGTCTCTATACACAGCCACTTCATGAGATCCCTCTGTGCCATGAAATGCTGTGAGCTGACAATGTGCTTAGATTATCAGGGTACAGGTTTATCTACACTTTTATTTAGCTTCCGAACATACACTGACAAAGAGACATATCGGAGATGAGATTCCTTCGGATGGATATAAAACAGAATGATGGCCTCAGCTCTGCAAACTCTCCTATAAACATAGTCAACTCTGTTCTCTCACCGCGGTCTACATTCTTTTGCAAAACCAGCGAACTTCTGTTTGCTAGTTTTTACGCGAAACTATGCAAGGTCCAACCAGGTGTAGTTTTGCTTGCCAGCCGCACCACCCACCAGTTAGAGGCCTAAGCCTCTTGATGTATCCAGCACGACAATGGGGACGTAGCTTGTAGATTGTCTCTACACACTGATGGCCAACAGGAAATGCCTGTCTGAGCTGGTCTTGTAATGCAGATGGAAGGGATCGAGGGCACTGCAGTGCACGTACACAAGAAGATATTAATGAGAAGAATCTGACAATAGTCAGAAGATTGTCTGATCCAGGAGACCCCAAATTGTAAACAGCAATACTGAAAGAGACTGGTTGGAATTAGATCTATGAAATGCTTCTTTTAACAATTAATTGGTGAATATTATTTTGTTATCCTAAGTATATTTAAGAAACTTGTTTTCGTGGGAATACCCCTTTAATGGCATCAGGACTGAAAAATACAGTTTCAGAATTGTAGCTGGACTTGGTAAGCTCAACACAGCCACACCACCCTTCTGCTGAGAGTTAGAGCTGTAGTCTGCTTCTGATTATATATTTGAGCAGAGAGATGGGGAGCTTGGAGAAGTTTGGATAAAGAGATCATAGAGTGCTTCAATTTAACTCCACATTGTGCTACGAGTCTAGCTATAATTCCAAAATAAAAGTAGCAGGACAGTGAAAAATGCATTAACTGCACACAAAGACATGGTTATGTATGTCTCCATGCTGCAATCTAACACTGTCTGCTGCTGCTGCTTGGTATTCTTTTATGGTGTAGCCATTGTCCACTATGTTCTGGTTCTGCATTTGGAGTATAATTCTGAAAACTGGAATATAGCACATCTTATGTATGGGTAATAAATGGTTCCGGCTGGAATAGCCCTTTAAAAATACATTTCACTCCCCATGGTCCATTTGTTGTACTATGTTTTTGTGTGTTTCAGCATTGTCAGAGAAAAATCTCCAAAAGTTATTCAAGAGGAAATCCGATCAGTCATCCGACAAATCACAGCCACAGTAACCTTTCTTCCACTACTGGAGACTGCATGTAAGTAAATGGGATAATTCATGACTCCCGTTATCAATGTAATGTTGCTCTTTCTGGATTTTCTTTTTACTTGGAAATCCAAAAGGGGGGTCGCCTCCTGTGAACTTTCTAGCTCTTTCTCTTGGTGTACTGCATAGCAATACTGTTGAACTGATATGCTGTGTGTGTTGCTTCCTCATTGCCTTGGACATACTGTATATATACCCAGACCCAGTCTTGTTTCTGTGTTTGTTTGTTTCTTCTACTTACTGGATGTTTGTTCTTCTACAATGCAGGTGCCTTTGACTTGCTGATCTACACAGATA
Organism: Engystomops pustulosus; assembly: GCA_019512145.1. NCBI lineage: Eukaryota > Metazoa > Chordata > Amphibia > Anura > Leptodactylidae > Engystomops > Engystomops pustulosus. The sequence continues at coordinate 87,683,561 of CM033641.1, forward strand.
AAGATTCGGAAGTGCCAGAGAAATGGGAAGAGTCTGGACCTCAGTTTGTTTCCAATTCCGAAGAAGTTCGGCTTCGCTTCTTTACTACTACAATCCATAAAGTCAACAGCATGGTGGCATATAAAAAGATAGACTGTTAATAGTGATGGAGCGTTCCTCAGAAAGCTTCTGTGGAATTATATTTTGTACTCTTTTTTTAATCTTTTTATAATGCAGTTTTTGAAAAGGGGTAAATAAGGTTATGTCTACTCTGTGCCTAGACCTTTACAATTGCATTTTGAAGCTTTGTAGAGTACTTGGTCCTTTTCCACCCTACTGCATTAGCTCAAGCTAAGATATGTGCAAAGGAGCTTTTTCTTCTGGAATTTACCTTGCCTTGTAGAAGTGGAGAGTGTCCACTGCTTAAGTATTATAACGTAGTCATAGGTCTATGATGTGCCTAACGCAGTACATCAGCCCTATGCGTGTAAAGGTATACTGTGATCCTGATTTGGTCAAGTACTACCTGCTGGTTGTAGGATGACTAGACGGACTACACACAACTAGGGGAAGTTGAGCATTCCCTCAAACGGGTCAAACTGCTGCCATTTCACAGCTAACTCTTCTGAACAGAGGAGGGTATGGCAACCATTGTTAAGCCTTTGTGCCTTCCTTGTATTTGTATATGCATATTCTAGCAGTAAGCTCAAGTTAATGATCATTGTTACTATCTATTGCTGGAGCTATTTTCTATGCATTGTGCTGTACTTTGGATGTAGATTTTGTGATAAGAATCTGAGTCTTTCATTTGTGAATGTGACCAGAAAGTCACATTGCTGCCTGTTTCCTAAATCTAAAGTAACCACATCATAACCGCATCTGATTCACACTGGGTACAAACGAGCACAGTGTACCGAACAAGTCATGTGTACATCTTTACGGCTCCATCTTGAAGTTTGTTTTATACTGTGAGGACTTTTTTCTATAGGACACTTTTGGCCATGTGTGGTGTCCGCAGCATCAGTCTATTATATTAAAAACTATATTTTTAAATTGTTTTACTAAAATGACATAAAAGCCAGTTGATAAATATGCCTTTGTTACATCTTCCGCTGTGATAGTGGTGTGCTTGTAGGCATTAGTGATTTCCTAGTACTCTTGGGCCAATTATATACAAGCAAATTTATTCCTACAAACATGCTCACAGTTACTTGCCCCAACCTAGGACTACTGAACGGAATTGAATTGCTGAGTTCAGTTTTGCATTGAGGCCGGTAAATGGTTTGTGTAAAACGGGACTTGGTGATTGTGTAATTGAAGCCTAAATCTAATGCATAAGTTTAGTTTGACAAACTCCTTGATGGATTTACTGGAGCAAACTTACAATCACTAAATAGACATTTTAGGGGAGATTTAGTAATTAGGTAAAAGTGTTCTAGTGGCCCATGGACACCAATCAGAGCACAGCTTTCATTTTCCTAGTGCTGTTTATAAAATGAAATCTGAGCTCTGATTGGTGTCCATGGGCCACTAGAAAAGTTTTACCTCACACTTCTGATAATTCTTTCCCACAGAGTCCAGCTCAAGTGATTCAAGGTTTGGTCTAGTTAACATATGGAGCAATTTTTGTGGGACGAAACTCGCTGATGAGCAACGAGAGTGAATTGAAGGGCACAACTCTGAAGTCAGTGCTTAAAGCCTGTTGTAGTCTGTTCATTAGGTCTATTTTGTAAGAGTCTAGATGGGGTGTTTTTATACTTTGTATAATTTGTACTAATGTTTTAATAAACTGTAATATAGTCTATTCATTTCTTTGAACTTAACACAGCATATGATTCTGAAGGGTCCCACAATTAAATCCAGGAATATTTTATTTATGTTCTGTTCAAAGTGGTTTCACTAGTCCCATAGATGTCCATGTGTTCCTGATCTGTTTTTATCAAAATAATAAAGTCTGAAAATTTGGTTTTCCTGTTTTTTTTTTTGTTTTTTTTTTTTGTGGAGGGGACCAACCCAGTAACAGGACCCCTACCTGTGCAAGGAGGAACAGGAGGAGCACTGCTAGAGCCCTGCAGAATGGACTCCAGCAGGCCACACATGCATGTGTCTGCACAAAAGGTTAGAATCTGACTCCATGAGGATGGTATGAGGGGCTGAGGTCCACAGATGGGGGTGCCAGAGAACACTAGGATTGCCACTGGTGCCCTGTGCTTTTCTCAGATGAAAGCGGGTTTAACTTTCTACACTTCAAAGTTACTCTAAAAACCTATAACTCTGCCCTTCACCTTGTTAAACAGGTCTGTTTTACTAATCAAATATCCTCTTACAACCTTAAAGGGCTCTTTGATACTCTTCAACTCCAAAGGTGCAGCCACTGGTCACAAATATTGGGGCTGAAGATCTGGCCACCTACTTTAATTGATTGCATTCGACCGGAAATAATTTCTCAATCCATTAATCACCTTCCTCTTGCTACCTGACCTTGTTCACTCTCTTTCTTTGATCCAGTCACAGAAGTGTCCAGACTTCTTTCCTCTGCTTGACCCACCACCTGCATCTGTGACCCCATCCCCTCACATCTCTTACAGTCTCCCACCAGCAGTCACTTATCACCTAAAATCTGAAACCGCTCTCTTCTGGTGTTTCCTATCTTCTTTCAAGCATGCAGTTGGTACCCAATTACTAAAGAAACCCTTCCTGGACCGATCCAGTGAGACTAGCTACAACCAGTTTCTAACCTCCCTTCCATCTCCAAACTCCTGGATTTCCTGGTCTATTCTTGACTAATCCTTCATCTCTCAGTTTACTCCCTCCTTCACACCTTACAATCTGGTTTTAGCTCTATGCACTCCACTGAAACTGCTCTTACTAAAGTCTCCAATGATCTCACTGCTAAATCCATAGGTGACTATTCACTCCTCAATCTTCTGGATCTCTTAGCAGAGTTTGATACTGTGGACCACCAGCTTCTCCTTGGGATACTTCGCTCCATTGGCCTAAAGCACACTGTACTCTCTTGGTTTTCTTCATATCTTTGACCACACTTTCAGTGTCTCCTTTTCCTCTCACTGTCTTGGTTCCTCAGGGCTCTTATCCATGTATACTTCCCCCATCGGACAAACCATCAGCAGATTTGGTTTCCAGTATAATCTCTATGTTGAGGTTACTGGCTGTATACTTCACCCCTGCCTTAATCCAGAACACTGGTGACTGTCTCTAACATCATGTCCTCTCTATTCTTGAAACTTAATCTTTAATGCACATGAACGTATGGTCTTCAGGCCCCATGCACACGACCGTATAAAAACGTCCGTATGTATGGCCGGAATACAGCCCGATGCATTCCAATGGGCAACACAGCCATCCATGTACAGGGCCGTATTGTCCACCGTACTATATGGGAGTGGTATAAAAATATAGAACATGTCCTCTTTCCCACCGTGTTCCTGTTCCGTATGGTCCATAGAAGTCAATGGGAATGTATAAAATACAGGCTAAGGATACATTGACACAGATGTGTGCCTGCCGTACCATAGCATGGCGGGCAGACATCGGCGCCAGGGAAAGGAGCGCCACACCCTCCACTCCTCTCCATAGTAATATATGGCGCACGGCACCGTATTCCGGCGAAAATAGGACATGTCCTATCTTTCTCCTGGCTACAGAGCGGTACGGTGCTCCCATTGCCAGCTTTGGGAGACGTATATATGCCGTGTGTGAATGTAGCCTAAATACGTGCTGCATACAGCTGTGCACTGTATGCTGCTGTAAATACGTGCAGTATCCACAACCAGTGGGAGGTGCATTCTGTCAGCCAGCCAATATTCAGCCATCCATCATCTTCCAGCTCACCGTATTTCAAACGGATACGGTGCAATATGTTACCATACTGTTGTAATATGTCCCATATTTACAGCCGTATATACAGAACAGAAAAGACCCTGTGTTTGTGTGTATGAGGCCTTACTATTCTGTATATACGGCTGTATTCTGGCCGGAAATACGGGAAGTTTTGCACTGTATCCGTATAAAATACGGTTGGATGGCTGAATACTGGCTGGCTGACAGAATGCACTGGTTCTGGATACTGCACATATATACGGCAGCATACGGTGCACAGCTGTATGCAGTACGTACATTCACACGTGGTATTCCCGCCGTGCAGGCATAGCGCCATAGAGAATAGCGGCACACGGCCGCACACACGCTGAAAGATAGAGCATGCTCTATCTTTTTGCGGTGTGCGGCCTGGATCATGTGTGGCACCATATCTGCGCCGTGCCGCTATTGCCGCATGTACGTCCCCGCAGACGGCCATGTGAATGAGCCCTTAGCCCGTATTTTATACGTTCCCATTGACTTCCGTGGGCCATACGGAACCAAAATATGGTGGAAAATAGGACATGCTCTATTTTTATACAGTTGGCTGAAGGTATGGTACGGTTTGGTGGACAATACGGCCATGTACATGGATGCCCATTGGAATGCATGCGGCCGTATTCTGGTCACATATACAGCCATTTTAATACGGTCTTGTGCATGGGGCCTTAGACTGAATTCCTTATCTTTCCACCATCTACTAACCAACACAACCATGACTTCTCCATCTCAGTCTGTGGGATCACTATAGAATGGAGGCAGCCAGCCCGCTGTCCTGGGGTTGTGCTGGACTCCGACCTCTCCTTTGCACCGTATACTCAGAAACATCTCCAGAAGCCGCCCATTTCTGACAATTGAAACTTCTAAAATGCTTGCGCTGATTCACTCTTGACAAAACTACTGTAACTCCCTACTATTTGGTCTTCCTCTCACTAAACTTTCTCCTCTACAATCTATTCTTAATGCAGCAGCCAGGCTTGCCAGTCATATTAGACTAAGTCATCAGGACTTCTCCCGAGTCGCACCATTTTTCTGGAATGCCCTACCCCGGACTCTCGGACTAATGCCCTCCCCTCCAAAGTTACAAACATGCTCTTAAAATCCATCTTTTTAGGCAAGCCTATCACACTTGCTAAAAGCATGAAATGTCAACTCTCTCTTTACTAATCCATCCTGCATCAGATATATACCTAGCTCTAGGCTTCTCTGCAGTCACTTTCACCTTGGACTTTGTAAATAAGATGGCGGCTGATGGCTGGTTCAAGCAGCCATTATTTTATACTGTTCTATTATAAAGAATGGCTGGACCATTAACAAGCTCTTTACCTCTTGTGTCACCCCTTCATCCTCATAGACTGTAAGCTCTTGCGAGCTATTGTTCCATGTGACTTTTTGTAGTCTATAATGTAATATTATATTTGTATAATAGTGTTTGTCCCCTATGATTTGTAAAGCGCTGCAGAATTTGATGACGCTATATGAAAAAGATTATTATTATTACTACACTGAGCACATGAGTCTGTGGATGCCGTGGAGAGCGATCTGCTGCGGGCAACATCATTCAGCATGTTTGGCAGTGGGTCCGTAATGGTGTGGGGTGGCATTTCTTTGGAGGGCAGCACAGCCCTTCTCGTGCTCACTAGAGGTAGCCTCACTACCGTTGGGTACAGAGAGGAGATCCTTAGACCCCTTGTGAGACTATATGCTGGTGCGGTTAGCCCTGGGTTCCTCCTAATGCAGGAAAATGCTAGACCTCATGTGACTGGAGTGTGTCAGTAGTTCCTGCAAGATGAAGACATTGAAGCTATGGACTGGCCCGCTCGTTCCCCAGACCTGAATCCGATTGAGCACATCTGGGACATCATGTCTCACTTCATCCACCGACGTCACATTGCACCACATACTGTCCAGGAGTTGGTAGATGCTTTAGTTCAGGTGTGGGAGGAGATCCATCTGCAACCTCTTCAGGAGCATTGTAGGGAGGTCATACACAATACTGATCCTCATTTTGTATATTATTATATACTCCCTGTAATTATAATACATGCATCACAGGGAGCCAATCAGCAGTTGTGTCAATACAAAACTGCAGACAGTGTTGGGTAGCAGTCCTGGAGAACTGTGTAACCATAACTTTGTGTGTTTAGTAGCAGCAGAAGTCTGAACATTTCAAACTTCAAATAAGAATCCTACTAAAGCTCTTACTTGGAGCAGAGGTGAGGTGTTGTGATGTGTTCAGGAAAGAGATCTCTACTCGAGGTTCACCAAGTCTAGCTACAATTGTGGAATAGGAAATCTTTTTTCAAAGTCCTGCTTTCCTTAATAACATACACAATGGTATGATTGCATAGTGATCCAGGCTGCTACCTAACACAGTCTGTGGCTTTGTTTGTCCAAAACTGCTTGTAGACTCCCTGTACCTCAAAAAACAACAAAATAATTAAAAAAAATTACGCTGCTTAGTAGACGGCAATGCAAAATCAAGGTTTTTTTCTCTCCAGTTATAAAAAAAAACTAAATTTGGAAAAATTCTTTATTTTCAAAGTTTTAAACTCTCTACTTTTGATGCAGATAGTCAGAGCACCCAAATAAATTCATAACATACATTACCCAAATGTCTGCTATATGTTTGATGGTTTTTTAAGATTCCACATATTTTACTAGAATGTTATAAGGCTCAGAATTTAGGTGCCATTTTTAAAAATTTTGGAAAAATCACCAAAACCCCATTATGGAAACTACACCCCTCAACGTATGAAAAAGCATGAAAAAAAATGTATAAAAAAGACTTTTAACCCTTTTATAACCGTGTTTTATAGGGGTTAAAACAAAATGGAGGTGTGTTCTACAAATTGTAATTTTTTTGACAATACACTCATTTTGGGTGAAAAATTAGACATTTGCAATTGATTAAATGAAAAAAGGCTCCATAAAGTTTGATACCCAATTTCTCCCGAGTACACCGATACCCCATATGTGGTGGTAACCTGCTGTATGGGCGCACGGCCGGGCGTAGAAGGGAAGGAAGCGCCATCCAGATCAGATTTGCTTCGTCAAATTGTACAGGATATCATTTTTTTTCTTTTTTTGATGTGGACCTGTAGGGCTTATTTTTTGTGAGAAGAGTTGTTCTTTTTAGTGGTCTTGTTTTAGAGTCTGTAATTTTCTTCTCACTTTTTAGAGCATTTTTTAAAGGTATTAATTTAAAATGATCTTTTTTCAGAATGTTTTTTTGCGATTTTTTTCCCGGCGTTTACTGTGCAGGTGTTTTATTATAAACAATAATTGGATACAGGTAAAGGGGTTGTCTTTGGGGAAATTGAAGAATCTTTACCCCATATATGGAGGCCAATGGTACGGCCCCAAGAGTAAAACCCCTATGTGTGATTACGCACCTAGTTTTAAAAGTCCTCAGAATACAAGCAGAAAAACACATTTACCCTCCGATTGGAGAGAGAAAAGAGGACAAACTAGAAGAATATATACAAATTGTGAGTCTTTATTTATAGCACACATGCACAATAACATAGGCGATGTCACCACCAGGTGGCACCGTCAAAAAATGACAAAAACAAACAGTAAAAAGGTGTTAAAAACATGGGTGGTATGGTACAGAACAGAAGGAGCGGCTGACCCCCGACAGATGGGATGACAGGTAAGTGGAAACCTGTTTGGTTTAAACAATAGACTGAGTAGGCATGAACCTGAGTGCTGTTATAGAAACATATGTTCTAAACAGGACTAGTACCAGCGATAGCTTTAACCCCTTAAGGACGCAGGGTTTTTCGGCTCATTTCTCGCTCTCCAACTTCAAAAATCCATAACTTTTTCATTTTTACGTGTACAGACCTGTGTGAGGACTTATTTTGTGCGTAACAAATTTTACTTTCCCGTAATGTTATTTATTTTAACATGCCGTGTACTGCGAAGCTGAAAAAATATTCCAAATGTGGAAAAATTGAAAAAAAACGCACGTGCGTCACGTTCTTGTGGGCTCAGTTTTTACGACTTTCACTCTTCGCTCCAAATAACATGCCTACTTTATTCTTTGGTTCGGTGCGATCGCGGTGATACCAAATTTATATAGGTTTTATTGTGTTTTAATACATTTTCAAAAATTAAACGAATGTGTACAAAAAAGAAAAAAACATTTTTGCCATCTTCTGACGCTAATAACTTTTTCATACTTTGGCGCACGGAGATGTGTGAGGGGTCATTTTTTGCGAAATGAGGCGACGTTTTCATTACTACCATTTTGAGGTCTGTGCGACATTTTGATCATTTTTTATTTCATTTTTTATGTTATGTAAAAAGGTGTAAAAGTCGCATTTCGGACATTTGGGCGCCATTTCCCGCCACAGAGGTCACCGCCGCCCGTAACCGTTTTTATATTTTGATAGATCGGGCATTTTGGGACGCGGCGATACCTAATATGTTTGTGATTTTTACTGTTTATTATGTTTTATATCCGTTCTAGGGAAAGGGGGGTGATTTGACCTTTTAATATTTTATTAATTTTTTTTTATTTTTTAAACTTTTTTTTTCACTATTTTTTAGACCATCTAGGGTACATTAACCCTAGATGGTCAGATCGCTCCTACCATATACTGCAATACTACAGTATTGCAATATATGGCATTTTTGCAGGTCATACATTACAATGAGCCACTGGCTCATTGTAACGAACCTGCATAAGCCATGTAGCCTCGTGTCAAAAGAAGACCCGAGGCTACCATGGTAACCGATCGCCGCACCCCAATGCCGTTCGGGGGTGCAGCAATCGGAAAAAAGATGGCGGCGCCCGCGCGCCGCCATCTTTTAAACGCCGGCGGCAACTTTGCCGGCAGCGTTAAGAGGGTTAATAGCCGCGATCGGTGCAAGCACCGACCGCGGTTATTAGCGGTGGGGGTTTTGTGCAAAATGCATAAACCCCCACCTTTGTATGAAGAGGACTCAGCCTGTGAGCCCTCTTCATACATCCCTTATACCTCTGCGCCGTAGAGCTACGGCGCAGAGCGTTAAGGGGTTAAGAAAGAGTAAGTTTTTTGTGAATAGTGATGGCGCTATCATGTGAGCTGCATAGCCGGAATGGCTATGATGTATGAAGGCAAGATCTTACCCAGTCATCTGTGGAATCACTGTCCTGGCGCCACTGAAAAAATAAACTTTGTATTTAAAAAAACTTCCTACACTCTTTTGGAGTTTACCTCTATATTAAATTTTTAGCTGTAGGAGCACCGCGTACATACCTACCTGTGTATTTCTTTGGACTTTTCTGTCTTACCGCTACCTACCAATTAAGCCGCAGGTACTCCTGCGTGCCACAGGGTCCGCAGCAGCCCCCCCCCCTTTTCTACCCTTCCCTCCATATCTTATCTTCACCATCATATCTCTACATACCCCCAAAACTATTACTCCCCCCCCCCCCTAAGGCGCCACGTGTCCCCTCAATACTATATTTTAGGGGCTTGTATTTTTATTTATTTTTTATTTGTTCTTATGTTTAGTTTTAACTTTTTTTTACTTCTACAAACTTGAACTTGAACCAGCAATGCTCTGATCGCTGATTCAAGTCCAGTACACTGCTCTACAATACTAATTCCTTGTAGAGCAGTGTAAACCAGTGTCGGGGCTGCCCAGAAAAGAATCGGATCCCCCGGTTAGTGGCACGGGGGATACGATCCATAGGAGGAGCACCCTTACACGCTCGACCGCGGCATGTAAGGGGTTAATAGTCATGCTCGGAATCTACTCCAATCGCGGGTGTTAGCGCGTGGTGTCAGCTGTAATATAGGGCTGACAGCCGCTGCTTCTGGTGCCAGAAGCGGGACGTTATAGAACGTCCCCGTGCGGGAAGTACCTTCCTGCAGGGAAGTACTATAACATCCTGGTGCGCATAGGGATTAACCAGAATCTACAGGAGCTATTGGCTGCTGTGGCAGTAAGCAGCCAATCACAGCTTAGTTTTTATTTTGCCACAGGTCATTAATATGAGCTCAGAGCTTTGATTGGCTACTATAGCAAATCAGTTTAAGACAGCTTGTGTGAGAAGTAAAATGATAGAGATACATAGATGTTGTTAACCCATTCTATTTTGCTATAGCTACCATCCTAAGCGCTGCAGTCAATTGAAACTAAAGTTCAAAAATGAGACCTCTTGCATTTAGTGCAAACATGCATGCAAGTCAATAAATGTCCACTAGATGTCACTGTTGTCCTTTTTTCTGATGTTATGAGTAAGAACATGTCAGTAGGCTTCTGGGACTATTGAAGATGAATACTGGGTCCTGAACAGGTTGGGGTCTTTAAAGGGTTCATAAATCTACATTATTTATTATATTTTGGTACAATATACAACAGTATGCTGCCATAAACATATTGATAAATCTGCCCCTATGCGTTCACCCACCCTACACATTGTAGGGTTGAAGCAGGATGTTCAGATTATGAAATTAAAATATAACTTTTAATAATTACTTATAAAACAAGTTCATAACGAACCTAAAGTGCAATATCTAGTCAGCAAAAGCAAATATCATAGGTCACTCAGGTCCTAGAACCATAGGCAGTTCCCACTGCTGCAGCACCATGTGCTAATGTCTCGCAGCCTTGAAACTATCACCCTACAATAGGGAGATCATCACAATACATACACATAACTCCAAACATTAAGTAAGTTGGGGGGCAGTAAGGGATTAATGAGGTGGATCTCACCAGTCTTCAACGTGCAGGTTCCTGATCCATAGGATATTGATCCAAGTGCGTGGGACCTATTGTTCCCTACAATCAGCTGGTGACCTGACCCCACATGTGTTCCCGCACTAACAAGGACGGTCCCAATAATGTCCCTCACAATCACTGTTAATCCCTAATACTATTGGTTAAACACTCCCAACGCGTTTCATGCATCATGCGACAAAATCATCAGGGGAATTACAAGTTATTAAAACCCTCACTGTGCGTGTGGCTGTTTCATCTATGCCTCACTGGGTTATAGCTAAAATGGAGGTAAAATCAAGCAGTGGCCCACATTATATATATACATCCAGCATTGTGACTAGATAATCTGGCGTGGGTGCCATAATAAGATGCACTCACAACATTTGAAGTCGATACTGACCTACCCTCTGCTGAAACCCCCTCATTGGCTAGGACCATAGTCTCGTAATGAAGTGGTAGGAGTTACACTTAGGCGGACTCTGTGAAGGGAGGTGATAAGTTCCCCATGTCATCACTCTGAGCACTCCCCTCATGCTCCCTCCCCTTCTCTCTTAATGTATCACTCAAGTGGGAGGGGGAGTGCGCTGTTACGGTTACCATGGACACACTGCATATACTCTGATGTAATGGCATAATTGCCGAGTTCAACATGTCTGCTTTGTAAATACCACGCCTCTTTTAGCTACCTTGTAAGGCAGCTCCATTGGCATCAAGCATGAGCGTCAGGAAGTCTAATGACCTGATGGGGATTAAGATCAAACCAGTAAGGAGAACTCTTACTTCCCATTCCTACTCATATTTAACTCAAATGCTGTCCATTTCCTTCTGATCCTCCTTGAGATGGTTCTACTCCTTCATTGGAGTCCAGCTGTGTTTAATTAAACTAATTGGAGTTGATTAGGAAAGGCACATATTTGTCTATAGAAGATCTTTTAGCCCACAGTGCATGTCAGAGCACATAAGAATCATGAGATCTAAGGAACTGCACAAGGAGCTCAGAGACAGAATTGTGGCAAGGCACAGATCTGGTCAACATTACAAAATCATTTCTGCATCACTTAAGGTTCCTAAGAGTACAGTGGCCTCCATAATCCTTGAATGGAAGAAATTTAGAATGACAACTCTTTCACGACCTGGTCGTCGAGACACACTAAGCAATCACTATAGCTGAGTTACAGAGATGCAGTATGGAGAGGGGGGAAAGTTCCATAAAGTCAACAATCACTGCAGCCTCACCAGTAAGGGCTTTAGGGCAGAGTGGGCAGACGTAAGCCTCTCCTCAGTGCAAGACATATGAAAGCCACATGCAGTTTGAAAAAAAACACACAAAGGACTCCCAGACTATGTGAAGATTCTCTGGTATGATGAGATGAAGGTTGAACTTTTTGGTGTTAATTCTAAGTGGTATGTGTGTAGAAAACAAGGCACTGCTCATCACCTGCCAAAATCCCAACAGTGACACATGGTGGTGGCAGCATCATGCTATGGGGTTATTATTCAGCTGCAGGGACAGGACAACTGGGTGCAATTTAAGGAAAGATGAATACGGCCAAGTACAGAGATATCCTGGATAAAAACCTCTTCTAGAGTTCTCTGGACCTCAGGCAGGGCCAAAGGTTCACCTTCCAACAAGACAATAACCTGAGGCCCACAGCTAAAATAAGAAAGCAGTGGCTTCAGAACAACTCTGTGATCATTCATGAGTGGCCCAGCCAGAGCCCTGACCTAAACCCAATTGATCATCTTGGGAGAGACCTGAAAATGGCTTCCACCAATGTTCCCCATCCAATCTGAGGGAATTAGAGAGGATCTGCAAGGAAGAATGTCTGAGGATCCCCAAATCCAGGTATGAGAAACTTGTTGCATCATTCCCAAGAAGACTCATGGCTGTGCTAGTTTAAAGATTGCTTCTACTCAATACTGATTAAAGGATCTAAATACTTATTGCATGTGATATTTCAGTTTTTCTGGTTTAATTAGAAAAAAATACCCCAATTTCATTTTTTTACTGTCAAGATGGGGTAAAGGGGGTACATTAATGAGCAAATAAAGAACTTTTTTGATCTTACCAATTGGCTTCAATGAAACAAAGAGTGAAAAATGTAAAGAGGTCTGAATACTCTCTGTGCCCACCGTAGATAGAAGATAGATTGATGAATAGATAGACAGATAGATAGATGATTGAATAGATACATTACAAGTGGATAGACATAAAAGACAGAATACCTTTTAAAGACAGCAAGCCCACTGGTCGGGTAGTAATATCTCTGTATACAGTCAATAGTGGATTATAATATAGGCGGTTTGGGCTCAGCCCCGGCCCAAGCCTTCTAGTAGAGCCATGACCACCCACATGACCCTTCAAAGTTTATACTCAGAAGCACCCTCACCCATGAAATCCTCTTACATGTAGGAAGTGAATTGCAGATTTGCAGGAGCTATTATATTCATACAGCCCAGGGTCCCTGGCAATCTTAATCCGCCTCTGTATACAGTATCCCTAGGTCTGGTAGCATGCCTCCCAACCATCCCCGATTCAGCGGGACAGTCCCAGTTCTGGGCAGTTGGGAGAATGTTTGCCCCTCTCTGACCTGATCTGTACTGCATCCTCCTATCCCGTACATTACAGCGGCAGAGCAGCTGAAGAATCAGGGCCAGGAGGAATGAGGGAAGGTAAGTAACAGGTGGGGAGAGGGACCACAATATGCAGAGGAGGGAGTACAGGAGGCCACACTGGAGGAGGTTGCAGGACAGTGGGCCACAGTATGTGGAGAATGGAGGTCAGTGGGCCACAGCAAGAGGAGGATGGAGGACAGTAGGCCAAAGTAAGAGAATGATGGATGATAGGGCACCACAGTAAGAGGGTGATGGAGGACAGGGTGGTACACAGGGGGATGGAGGACAGGTGGACACAGTTAGAGGAGTATAGAGGACAGTGGGCCACAGTAAGAGGAAGATGGATGACAGGGGCCACATAAAGGGAGGATGGAAGATAGGAAGCCACAGCAAAAGGAGGATAGAGAACAGGAGCGGCACAATATAAAAAGGATGGAGAACAGGAGGCCACACTGGAGGATGGAGGACAGGGGCCACAGTAAGAGGAGGATGGAGGACATGAAGCCACAGTAAGAGGAGGATAGTGGAGAGGGGGCCACAGTAAGAGGAGGATGGGGGACAGGAGGCAACAGTAAGAGGAGGACAGAGAACACAGTAAGTGGAGAATGGCGGAAAGAGGTCACAATTTGAGAATGATGGAGGACATGAGGCTACAATAAGAGGGGGATGGAAGACAGGAGGCCTCAGTATGAGGAGGATGGAGGACAGTGGGCTGCAATGTAAGGTGAGTAGAGGACCGGAGACCACAATATGAGGATGATAGAGTACAGGAGGCCACAATATGAGGGGTTAGAGGACTGGAGGTTACAAAATGAGGAGGATGGAGGACAGAAAGTCACAGTAAGAGGAGGATGGAGAACAGGAGGCCACAGTAAGAGAAGGATGGAGGAGAGGGAGCAACAGTAAGAGGAGGATAGAGGACAGGAAGCCACAGTAAGAGGATTATGGAGGACAGGGGGCCACAGTAAGAGGAGGATGGTGGACAGAGGCCACATAATGGAGAATGGAGTATAGGAGGCTACAATATGAGGGGGATGGAGGAGAGGTGGCCGTAGTATGAGGAGGATGGTGTATAGAGGGCTACAATATGAGGGGGGGGGGGGGTTGAGGACAGGAGGCCCCAATATAAGTAGGATAGAGGACAGGAGGCCTTAAGTTTGGGGAGATAAATAAAAGTGGGGGAACAAATGTAAAGGGAGGATAAAATTAATGAGGAGGTATTACATGTTTCTGAGTTACATTAGGGGGTATTATATGGGTCCATATGGGGATTGGTCACAGGAAAGGGGCATTATACTATGTGTGGGCCATTAAAGATGATATTATACTATGCTTGCAGGTGGAGAAATGGGCGGACAATGGGCAAGGTTTAGAAAAAGGGGGACGGACAAAAATAGCAATTTTGGAGTTTTCTTTTTTTTGCCCTCCAATATAAGGGTAAAAACAAAATATCCTCTTAACAAAGTCATTGTGGCAATATCCATTTTGTGAGGTTGATTTAAACTTATATATATATGTATGTGTCTATATGTGTATATACTTTCACAAGTATTCGGCCCCCTTGAACTTTTCTTCCTGTAAAAAATAACAAAAAAAGTGGGGTGTGCAATATTATTATCCCCCTTAAGTTAATACTTTGTAGCGCCACCTTTTGCTGCTAGCTCAAGCTCAGTGAGGTTGGATGGAGAGAGTTTCTGAACAGCAGTTTTCAGCTCTTTCCACAGATCCTCAGATTGGATTCAGGCCTGGACTCTGACTTGGCCATTCTAACACGTGGATACGTTTATTTGTGAACTATTCCATTGTAGACTTTGCTTTATGTTTGGGATCATTGTCTTGTTGAAAGATAAATCTCCATCTAAGTCTCGAGACTTTTGCAGACTCCAACAGGTTTTCTCCCAAAATGGTGCTGTAAATTATGATGCCACCACCATCATGTGTGACAGTAAGGATGGTATGTTCAGAGTAATGAGCTGTGTTGCTTTTATGGCAAACATGTAATTTGGCATTGTGGCCAAAAAGTTTGATTTTGATTTCATCTGACCAGATCACCTTCTACCACATGTTAGGTGTGTCTCCCAGGTGGCTTGTGGCAAACTTTAAACAAGACTTTTTATGGATATCTGAGAATTGGCTTTCTTCTTGCCACTCTCCCCCAGAGGAAGCCATTTAGTGGCGAAACACGTGTCGGGGCTGTGTTTTCTTCCTTGGTCCGTGGTTTGTATGCATGTTTACACTACTTCTCTCCTATGCTCAATCTATTCATGCTGACCGCTCCAGGTCTCATTAATCAAGCACTTTAGATGTACATATGAGCATCTCTTATTTGTTTACATTATGGTTACACCCGGTCCATTGTAAGATTTCTTTGTCTGTTTGTTACCCTATTTGTTTGCCCACCTTTTAACCACTGTTGTTATCATTATTAATATGCAATAAAGTTTCTACTATTTTATACCTTACTTTCCACTATATTTTTTATTTCTTATGGGTTTGTCACTCTTCCATAGAGGCCAAATTTGTGCAGTGTACGACTGATTGTTGTCCTATGGACAGACTCTCCCACCTCAGCTGTAGATCTCTGCAGTTCATCCAAAGTCATCATGGGCCGCTTGGCTGCATCTCTGATCAGTCTTCTCCTTATTTGAGATGAACGTTTAGAGGGACAGCCTTGGGTCTTGGTAGATTTGCAGAGGTCTGATACTCAAATTTCAATATGATCACTTGCACAGTGATCCATGGGATGTTTGAAGTTTGTGAAATCTTTTTGTATCCAAATCCATCTTTAAACTTCTCCACAACAGTATCACGCCCTGCCTGGTGTGTTCATGGTCTGATGCAGAGCCCTGAGACTATCACAGAGCAGGTGTATTTATACGGAGACTTGATTACACACAGGTGGATTATATTAATCGTCATGAGTCATGTAGGACAACATTGGATCATTCAGAGATCCTCACTGAACCTCTGAAGTGAATTTGCCGAATAAAATTGCATGCCCTACTTTTCAGTTTTACTAAAGCTTAAATTATACAATAAATTTCGTTCCACTTCACAGTTGTCTCTCACTTGTGATTATTTACCAAAAAAATTACAATTTTATATCTTTATGTTTGAAGCCTGAAATGTGGCAAATGGTAGAAAATTTCAAGGGGGCCGAATACTTTTGCAAGCCGCTATATATATATATATATTTTTTTTCTACACCCCCTACAAAGTATATTGCACCCCCCTCACATTGTGCCTCTGCCAGCTCCCCCTCACATTGTGACCCTATCATATTCTGGCCCCCCTAAAATTGTGCCTCCCCCCATCACTAGTTCCCACTCTTAGTGTGCCGCCCAAAAAGCTCCAACTCATATGATGCTCCCCCTAGCAGGTCCCTTAGGTCTCTTTAAAGTTGGCTCTGCTGTGGCATTTCTTTAAAGGGGGTTTTGCAGTGGACATTACATCAACAGGGGGTTTTGCTGTAGACACTTCATTAAAGGGAGCACCGCTATGGATATTGCTGTAAAGGGGGCTCTGCTGTGGACATTTTATTAAAGGGTAACTCTGATGTGGACATTTCATTAAAGGGGAGCTCTGCTGTTGACATTTCAACGAGGTGCGGCTGCTGCTGGACATTTTATTAGCTTAACAGCTGCACTTCTAATGCAAGGAATTATACTCAAGTCAATAACTTTTCCCAATTTTTTTTTTAAGGTAAAATTAGGAGCCTTGGCTTATACACGAGTATTTAAAGTATGTGGGGGAGTTCATCTTGCAAAAAATTACATCTCACACAGCTCCGTACACCAAAGTATAAAAACGTTATTAGGGCCCAGAAGATGGCAAAACTATTTTTTTTCTGTACATTGTTTTATTGAATGAAAATGTATTAAAACACAATATAACCTATATCAATTTGGTATCACCATGGTAAACCAAAGAATAAAGTAGATGTATCATTTGGAGCGCACAGTGTAAGTTGTAAAAACTGAGCCCACAAGAAACTGACGCAAATGAGTTTTTTCACCACATTTGGAATTTTTTTTCAGCTTCCCAGTACATCGCAATGGAATAATAAATAACATTACTGAGAGGTACAATTTGTTACGCAGAAAATAAGCCTTCACACAGCTCTGTAGACGGAAAATGTTATAAAAAAAGTTATAGATTTTGTTTTTTTGACCGTTCTGCTCCATTAATCTCTATGGAGCTGACAGAGATCGGTGAGAACCCCACTGATCAGAACCCCACTGATAGTTAGTGGGAAAACCCCTTTAAATAACTGTGCAAGCTGTTTTATCCCTAAAAAGGTGCACAGTCCAACAAAAGTGTGCAGCGCGACGCTTAGTAAATGAGCCCCAATGTGACTGTGCCTTCTGCACTGGGAGAGATTGCAGCGGCCGCTTCCCATCGCATGGGCTGCAGTCCTAATAAGGGAGTCTTTTTTTTCATGTTTGAAATTTTTTTTTTTTTTTTTTAAGTACAGTCTTTGCCACCAGTAATTTAAGGCTAAGCCAGTGAGCTATGGTTTACACAATTTTAGGTTATTTTATTGAGTCTAAATGCAGACAGTACAACCAGCTTCAGACAAAATCATAAATAACAAGCTTTCGGTGTTATAAAAGCATAGTTCAGCATTGTGGATAATGTCCAAGAATATTTCCTTCAAGGCAAACATAGAAATGTTTATACATACTGTGCAGGGGCGAGGTGCAAGCTTTTTGCCTCACTATACTTTGTGTTCAGCTCATACCTATTTTACAGTGCAAAGTCACTCATTTTTTCTGACCAGATGCTAAGTTTATCATAGATGACACATAGTACATGACAGGCCCATGGTTGATCTGGTCTTGTGGTTGGAGCCCACTACATCTATCCAGACAAATGCAGCCCTGGTAAATAGCACTACCATTTTTAAGCATATGCAATTACAGGCTGTGGAGAGGGCTGCTGATGTGTCACACTCTGTACAGAGCTGGATGCCAGCAGGTCAGGAGAATACAAACCTTCACTTCACCAGAGAACAGAAATGTGTCCTTTCTATTCATGCAGCTGTAAATCAGATGATAGCTGTGAGTATATTACACACATTGTTGCATCAATTAAAAGGATCTCTTTGATTATTATTAAAGTCATTTAGAGCCTTTTACATAAAATCAACTTAAAAGTTTTCTAATATTCCTAAAACAAGTTTAGGCTTAGAGCAGAGATGTTGGTCTAGCCCATCCAGGGCTCCCATCAGTCTCCAGGGCTCTCTACTTTCAATCTCTTTTCAGAGACCTCCTCCTCATTTATGTTTACTTTGACAGTCCCATTAGTCCTTACTTATAAGCTCCGCATGTCAGTCTCTTAACAGGACTCTCTGATTATTTCACTTGTCTGCTATTGTAGAGAAATGCTGTGATAATGTTAAAGGGAACCTGTCATCAGCAATTGACCAAATAAACCACTACCAGAATATTGTCCAGCAGCATTACACCTTCTAGTTTCATGTCCCAGTGGTTTTGTAAAGTCAAGGAGGAGGAGAGTTTAACACTGAAGTCAAGTTAGCAAGCTCTGAGCACCTTCTCCTCTGTGGTTAAAAAACATGCAAAGGACTTTAAGAGATCTGTTTAGTGATGTATCTGGATGCAGGACTATCAATTACAGTGCAGGAGGCTTTCTGAGAAAGAGAGTTAGACTTCAGTGGTAAAATCTCTGCCTCCTTGACTTTATACAACTAATTTACATCTCACGTCAAAGTAGATTTTCTCAATGATTTCACCCCACTGGGTCATCAGAGAAACATGTTCTGGAAGGTGTACAGACACTTGACAACATATTGGTAGTGGTTTATTAGGTCGATTTCTGCTGAAAGGTTCCTTTTAAGGTTTAGATTTTAATAAAGTGCATGATACACATGCCAAAGTAACAATAGCACAATGATGATATCATACTGCCAACTAAGGAATGTGTTCTTATAAGAGGTCATTGCCCTGACTCTTTTAAAGTATTCGTCCTTCACAACTCTTTGCATGTGAACATGAAAATGAGGGAAAAGGAGTCAGCACCTTTCAACGATACATGTGGACATACCATAAATGTATTTAAATTGAAAATTCCCATTTAACCATGTTACCCCTTTTTCTGTTGTAGTAATTTTCATATTGCGAGAGTTACTTTAATTTTCAAGGACTTGTTTTTTTAGTCCTGTTTATCCTATTATTTTAATAAAATAACTTCTTGATTAACTTTATAAATTCTTTCAGGGAGAATTGAAAAGAAAATTATCTTTTTTTATATGTTACCCTTATTTTATGAGTCAATTTTTTTTTTTTTTTTTACATTTTATTATTTGCACAAAAACAAAAAACACTTTTTAAAACAAAATATTTCTTTTTGTGATGCCATATTCTGAGATCTATAACTTTAAATTTTTTTTTTTTGGGTGAGGTGAATTCACATTTTAATTGTTATCATTATAGGGTATGTATGACTTTCTGAACAGCCAGGGTGTATACACACGGCCACTGAAGGCAGATACAATGACTTTTCAGGTCATGATGCCAAGTAGCACAGCTATTAGGGTGTGAAAGGGCACTTAGGTTACCTCCATTGAAATACTAATTGGATAATGGATTCTAGCTTGATTTAATTGTCTATCTAGAGCAGTGATGGCAAACCTTTTAGAGACCGAGTGCCCAAACTACAACAAAGACCCGCTTATTTATCACAAAGTGCCAACACAGAAATTTAATTTGTGATTTATTCTCCCTTCTCTGTCAGTTTTAATTGATACCAGCTCCTGAGGACACCAATAAAGCAGGAAATAGTCCCAGGTACAGCTGTCACTTTAAAATGGCTCTGTGCACAGCAAGTCCTGGGCTGTCTGGGACTGCAGGAAGATACCTGGAGTCATCTCTGGTGATGGCCTGAGTGCCCACAGAAAGGGCTCTGAGTGCCACCTCTGGCACCAGTGCCATAGGTTAGCCATCACTGATCTAGAGTTTAAAGTTTCCTAAATCATCCTCTTGTCTCATCTAAGGATTATCATGACCCCAAATACTTTACAAAGCACTGATACTTCTTTCACATTGGCGCTACAAAGAGTGTTATTTAAAAGAGTGTTATTTAAAAGAGTGTTAAGTGTACATAAAGACGATTGAAAATTAATGTATGTAACAAAAAATAAAGGATTACTACACCGTATAAAATAGGCAAAGTGAGCCTTAGGCCCCCTGCACACAAACGTATATGGTGGCCTTATGCTAGCTGTATAAACAGCATCTACCATAAGGCCAGCATAGGCGTGATTGTGCACAGCATGGTACGGTGAGCACACACGTGACTGCCATTGCTGGAATAAAGATGGAGCACAACTCCCTATGGAAAAGGGAGGGGTGCGTAGCAGTTACTTCTCCACCTTTCCAGCTGAACGTATTCTACACCCGGGTCCCGGCTCAGTCGTAGCATATATCCATGTGGAAGGAGCCTTAGTAAGGATTCAGTTGTATAAAGTACTGTACACACATATTATGATGCAGCTGTATGAATTGTGTGTAGTTTTATTTTTTTGTACTACTTTTAGTGGCAAAAGTCTGCTTAAAATATAAAAGTAACCTACAAATTCAATAGTTGTGTCTATACAGGAAAAATTACTGGTATTCTATTAGAGAACATGCAAAAGAAAAGTCGCAAACAGAATCCACATGCAACAAAGATTTTATGGATTGTCTAGTGAGTCAGACATTATTCCAGACATTTAATGTTAGAGGGCACAGAACACAAAATCTATTCTGACAGCAACAAATGCAATATAAAAAGGAATCTATTGCTTAATAATAAAATCGTCTGGATACAAAGGCTTTGCCCTATGTCTTCCCATAGCTTCATGGCTCCTGGTTTAGTTCTCTGAGGAGAAAATAGACAAATCATGTAGACGACTGCAGTAAATTATGAAATATAAGAAAAAAGCAATGGAAAATTTTGATCTATAAAAAGCTGGTTATTTCCACATGCCTAATTAGATAAGTGATAAGCCTGCACATTGATATATTCAAGGTCATTGCTAATATCACACAACTAGATGTTGTGTGCGCAAATGACAAGACTGAAAAGAGATTAGAATAGAGGGTTTAACTTTCAAAGAAAGTTATGTTTATTAACCCGCATCTCGATGGACCTGCATCTTTTTCCAATCTTGGAATTGAAGACAAGGCAGCACTTCTGGAAAAACTAGGTGTTTATTCACCCATTGTGGAAGGTGCAACATTTCAGCCCCTCAACTGAGCTTTTTTTCAAGCTTGACTGTCTGTCATTCACTCTCCCTGACTGTCTCTCTGTAACTCACTTTCCCTGCCTGTCTCTCACTCACTCTCCCTGACTTTCTGTCACTCACTCTCCCTGTTTCTCTATTACTCACACTCCCTGCCTGTCACTAATTCTCTCTGCCTGTATTTCTGTCACTTACTTTCCCTACCTGTCTCTCACTCTCTCTGCCTGTCGCCTGTCTCTCACTCTCTCTGCCTGTTTCTCTGTCTCTATCCCTATCCATCTTACCTCACACATAAGCTGTCTTATGCTCATTGCCTATAGTAACCAATCAAAGCTCAGGGCTCATATTAATGACCTGTGGCAGAATAGCCACCAATCACGGCTCAGCTTCCAACTGCCACAGCAGGAGAGAATGGCTCCTGTATATGGTGGTTAATAAGTGTATTTTGGAAAGTGTGGGTAAAAAATTTCATCTCCAAACCTAGTCTATTACGTTCCCTGAGACAGAGAGAGCGGCTGTGCGAAATTTGGCGATTGTAAATGCGATGGTACAGATTCCTTTAGCGGACATAAATGCATAAGCACACATACACTCAGCTTTATATATTGTATACTAGCTGTAGCACCCGGCGTTGCCCGGGATAGTAAATAACTGCTCTTAGCTACAACAAAATAGAATGGGTTGACAAAAATTATTTTCCCTATAGTCTCTTTCAGTGACTGTCTGTCGATGGCAGTCTTTTTCAGTGACTGTCTGTTGCCAGCAGTCTCATTTTAGTGACTGTCTGCCGCCGCCACTCTCATTCCAGTGACTGTCTGTCACCGCCACTCTTATTCCAGTGACTGTCTGCCGCCGGCAGTCCCTTTCAGTGACTGTCTGTTGCCGTAAGTTTCATTCCAATGACTGTCTGTCTCTGACACTCTCATTCCAATGACTTTCTGTCTGTGACAATTTCATTCCAGCCACTGTCTGTCTGTGACACTCTCATTCCAGCCACTGTCTGTCTGTGACACTCTCATTCCAGCCACTGTCTGTCTGTGACACTCTCATTCCAGCCACTAGCTGTCTGTGACACTCTCATTCCAGCCACTAGCTGTCTGTGACACTCTCATTCCAGCCACTAGCTGTCTGTGACACTCTCATTCCAGCCACTAGCTGTCTGTGACACTCTCATTCCAGCCACTAGCTGTCTGCGACACTCTCATTCCAGCCACCAGCTGTCTGCGACACTCTCATTACAGCCACTAGCTGTCTGTGACACTCTCATTCCAACCACTAGCTGTCTGTGACAGTCTCATTCTAGTGACTGTCTCTGACACTCATCCCAATGACTGTTTGTCTCGGACACTCATATTCCAATGACTGTCTGTCTCTGACATTTATATTCTAATGACTGTCTATCTCTGACACTCTTATTTCAGTGATTGTCTCTGACACTCTCATTGCAGCCACTCTCTGTCTGTGACACTCTCATTCTAGCGACTGTCTGTCTGTGACACTCTCATTCCAGCGACGGTCTCTGACACTCATTCCAATGACTGTCTGTCTCTGACACTCTCATTTCAGTGACTGTCGCTGTCTCTGACACTCTCATAAAAGTGACTGTCTCTGTCTTCGACTGTCACTTTGTCTATGGGCAGATTTATCAGAAGTGTCTGAGAGCAGAACTGCTCTAGCTGCTCATGGCAACCAATCAGACCTCAAGTTTCATTTTTGCACAGCTGTTTATAAAATTACAGCTGATCTCTGATTTGTATACATGGGCAACTGGAACAGTTTTACCTTAGACATTTCATTGCCTATTGTAACCAATCACATCTCAGAGCTCATATTAATGACCTGTGGCAGAACAGCAAGCAATCACGGCTCAGGTTCCAACTGCCACAGCAGCAGCAGCAAAGAATGACTCCTGTAGATGCTAGGTAACCAATGGATTTTGGAAAGCGCAGGGTGAAAATTTTGGCTCAAAACCTAGTCTATGGCATTCCCTGAGTAACAGGCAACAACTGTGCAAAATTTGGTAATTGTAAATGTGGCGGTACAGATTCCTTTGGCAGACATACATACATAAATACATACATACACACACTCAGCTTTATGTATTAGATGATACTATGATGTGGACCAGCATTCTGGCTTAATTTATGGGAAGTAATGTGCAACACCCCTGTCAATACATAGGCAGGCTGGTAGTTGCGAAGAACGCCCTCTCCAAGTTAGGAGCTGACGGAGGGAATCGCAAACCCTCTATGAAAGGTTCTGGAACCTGGTCATTATGTAATAGTAGCTGTAGATCCTGCCTGAATAGGCAATGGTTAAATGGGTGTAAGTTATTGACCAATTAGTTGGCTGGATTGTAAACTGGAGTGTGATTGGAGAGGTGCTACCACCTGACCAGGCAGAGTAAAAAAAAACCCTGTGCAGTGGGAACAGAGGCCTCTTGGACCTTATGGTCTTTCTCAGGAGCCTGCACATGCTCTAGACTGCATGGTCTGTCTACAAAGACAGAGTGAACAGAGAGAGACAGTGTTCAGTACCCCTCTCCAGTGCCAGATCTGCGCTGAACCATTTAGACCTGTTGCCTGGTACCTATTCAATGAAGAACCATGAGTTAATTTGCACAAGGTTGCTTCCGTCTGATCCCTGGATCCGGCTGTCTTCCACCACGGGCTCCCCATTCATTACCCAGGGACTTATCTTACATACCCTTAGGGGTTGCCCCAGGGAGAACCAGTACATCAGACACTCCCTCCATATTTCTTGCACACACCACCTGCTGGAGACCTGCCAGGCTGTAGCACAGCCCTCAGGCCCCCATACCAAGGACTGTGACATCAGCGTGCCCTAGGCCGCAATCGCCAGCCAGGCTGCCTCCAGGCCCCAAGAAAAGGCTAGGCCACGGTGGGGGATGTTGCAAGCACTGACAAGTGTCCTAAACACATAATTAATCATCTGTTTTAGACATATTTTTGCCTTGTATTGGTGAGAAAAAGTCACTCTATGCCATCAGAGATAAAACGTGTAAATCTTGAACTTGACATGAGGATTTAGATCCAAAAACTGACACCAATCTCATTTGAGTAGAGCAGCAAGAAGCTAAATCTTCCAGAATATGGAGAGACATGTGTGTGATCCCATCACTGTCCTGGTTAACAGGTTAGTGACAGTTTGGGCCTAAATCAGATTCATTTTTAAGCTCATTGTTTGTGGCCTGTAAATGTGTACAAAACTTGGCTTTTGTAAGTCAAATATTATTGTATCATTTAATCTTACTATGGAATATGACATTGCTGTTCTTATAACTTTTTTCTAACACTTTTTTTATTTCTAGCTACCATGACCCATTGGCACCACCACTGGTGTTGCAACTGATTGTTGCATTTAAAATGGGAAGCTGCAGCCTGTTTGTGCCTGTATCAGTCTCCTCTCCTCCACACTCATCCAACTCCCTGCCCACTCCCTGTCATGTGCATTGAGCAGGCAGAGGAGGGGGATGATGTGAAGGAGAGGAAGAATGTCTGAGGAGACACTGGCACACGTAGGCTGCAGCTTCCACCTCTCCAGAGCTCACCACAGGCTGCTGGCTTGGAGCCAGGTAATGTAAAATAAAGTATTTGAAACCAATGAAATGGTTCAGAATGCTGACAAAGGCATTGTTAAACTAAAAATGGCATTCCTGTAGACAGGTTCACTTAAACTAATCTTTTACAAGATCCAAACCCAGAATACCAGGGTTGCATGACAGGACAACTAGATTCCTGCCCCTACTAGTCCTAACAGGCAAAACTGTTTACTACTTCTCTCTCCCTCTCTCTATTTTATACAGGAAGACACGGGGCTGATTAAGGATGTTCTGCTCTACAATGACCAAAACAGTTAGGTACAGAGCTAGAACATCTTGTATGATTTACCAGGCATGCTGTCTAATAGAATAACACTCTAATACAATTAGGATGTGGCTCTACAAAGCATAATAGGAACATTTGATATCTGAAAACAATGATGAAAATGAACACAAAATAAATGGCTGTAATATTAACTGTTGTATTGCTTATAAAATGATCACAAGAAGTTTTGCCTCTATTACAAATTCGCAGGTGCTTCTTCTTCCTAGTACATTGTCAATTATGATGTGTATTCCTATTCATACACATAAATAAACCTCTTATATACTACACATTGAAAGAAAAATTACTAATTTTGAACTTCCCTTGCACACATCCACTATTCTCTTGAAACATGGCCAGTGTAGCTAGTAAGGTATGATATATGGCAACAGTACACTCACCGACAGGTGTACCTAATAAAGTGTTATTAGGTACACCTGTCCAACTGCTCGTTAACACTTAATTTCTAATCAGCCAATCACATGGCGGCAACTCAGTGCACTTAGGCACGTAGACATGGTCAAGACAATCTCCTACAGTTCAAACCGAGCATCAGTATGGGGAAGAAAGGTGATTTGAGTGCCTTTGAACGTGGCATGGTTGTTGGTGCCAGAAGGGCTGGTCTGATTGGCCGGTGAGTGTATATGGCCATTTGACCATTAAACCTGTGTAAGTTGTCGAAAATGGCACTCAAAATACAAGAACAGGGAGGTAAAAGAGGGATATAATAGATTTGAATTCCAACCTTATGAAACTACAAAGTAAATCATGGAACATAAAATTTTAGGTATATTTAAATTTTCACCCCTTAAGGAAAAAGGACACAGCGATTTTTTACCTTCAGGACACAGCACGATATTTCAATTTCTCTAGAATGCAGTGATATTTAAAATAAAAATCTATTTTATCTAATCTAAAAGATATGAAGACAAGGGAAACCTCCAAAATTATGTCGGCTGACACTTGTCCTGCCCACAGCCATGGGGGTGCTGATCATGGGGGGCAGAGGTGGCAGAGCCTTATAGATGCTGTGGTCTATATGGTTAAACAGCTGTTAGCTGACAGCGGGCGGCTGTCACATACATGGATGACACGGACTGATGATTGAGCCTGTGCAATCATCATGACGTACCGGTATGCCCTAGTGCTCTAACTACAAGGACACCAGGACTGGTAACTTCTAGTAGACTAAGGGTTTAATGTGTAAATACATTTTAAAGCCTAATTGCATAAGTGAAAAGAACAGATGATAATAGTAAACATTGTAATATTCTTATGCAGTGTAATGGAACAGCCTAGATAGACTATAAGGATGGACTGGAAGGATAGACAGGGGCAATGAGCCACAAGGCTAAAAAAAACTCATTTACAGCTGTCCCTGCCTAAGTGCCCAGTCTATCCTATGTGGTAGGTAATAACTGTAACATTCTTTTCCTGCACCAAAATGCAAAGACACAGAGACAAAGACAATACATTTGTGAAGAGTATTCACCAAAATATGGGTCAGAACCAAGAGGTCAAATGCAGTGCAGAATCAATAGGCAAACTGATAGTCAGAAAACAGGCGAATGATCTACAAATATAAAAGTCAAAATAAATGCCAACTAGCTGAAAATAAGACCTATAGCGAGAAAGGACCAAGAAAACATTTAATAACATGTAAGAGACCTGGTCCAGAAGTTGATTGAACCAGTTCACTGAAAAGTTCTCAGGAAAGAGCTAGGAAATGAATAAACCTTTTAGACTAGTAAGGACAGAATGATACAAACTCCCACTTATCGGCGGATCCTCAGCAGCATTCCACAGACAGAGGATGGTGCTAAAGCCCGAACAGATACAGATGTTGCAAATATACTTTGTTAAAGATATGTTTCTTTCTCCTTCATTTTTCCACTTTACAGTTTGCTTTAGCGGTTTGTATAAACCTGTTTTCATTCCTGTATTGAATGCTGCTAGATAAAAAGCTGACAAGGATTCAATTGACAGAGTATCAAGTGAAATATTCTCTAGGTATGTAAAAAAATAATAATTAGTCTTCTTTCTTTATCTAGCTGCTTTCATTAACACTACTCACTGGAGGAGAAGAAAGGAGCAAAACTTTGGATACAGAACATTATTTCTTAAAGTATATAGCTAAATTATTAAAACCACCTTGCACTATTTTCATCTGAAATTTTTTAAAAAAAATGCTTCAAATAAATATGCTTAAAATAGATGCAAGACCTTCCAGGCACTATCTAAACAACTCTCTGTAATGATTTTTCTGGTTATATGCAGAAATCCTACATAGCTGCAATGCCCACGTTTTCTCATGTGAATGCTAAAGGGTTGAGTGAAGCAGCAATGACTAAGGCTTTCTTGTTAAGTAAGGAAGCTCTTAATTTTTTATGATAGCGATATCCCTTTGATCCTGTTAATTGCTGGTTAAAGGTGTGACACTTAAAATCAGCACTTAGAAACTGCTAATTGTGTTTTCAGCGATAAAGTCCATATGCATTTGTAGTATTACACTATGTCTTACACTACATCAGTGGGGTTGCTACAAGGTCATCTCATCTTTTATGAATTTGGTTAATCTTTTTGCATTTATAGCATATACAGCAAAGGAAAACAAACAATTGATACCTCTACAAAATGAATGAATGCAGGGGGAGGGGGAGGAATGCGAATCGGCAGCAGCTGGCGATTGGCTGCTGCCAATGAACGGGGCGTTCCCCCAGTGATGTCACTGTCCTAATATGTACTGGGTGGGGCTGTGGGGAGAGATGCAATATGCTACATCCGCTCCCCATAGCCGTCCATTGCCTTCGCTGAGCGCATACAACTATCCCGCCTCTATTTGTCAATGTATATGCTAAGTGTATATGTCAGGTGCTTTCTCGATGTATAAGCTTAGCATTTTGGAGGGAAGGATTTATATTCAGGGTGTAGAATTGTTGAACTATATGACAATTCGTATCTCTTGAAGCGTCCAGGCAGCTTTTACAACATCCTGGAGGTCTTTACAGCTTAATATACTCTGACCTGAATAATGTTCTGTGATGACTTCAAAAGACATTTGGTCATCTTTTCTCTATACCTAGCCCCATACCTGCATCAGAACTTGGAAACAAAGAATTTTTTAAATATTCCTGGACTCTCCCCCTCATTAACACTTTGTCCAATCCTGGATGACCCTTTGGATTAATTCATCAATGGGAGGTTCTAAAACCTGGACCGAATAGAAACATTGTGATATTCAGGAACACAGAGTTCACTCTTTGGGGGTTGCTTTGGACAAGCTGGTGTGTTCCAATTTCACCAACATCCAGGGAATCAGGAATTTATTTACTTTGTAAGTTTCTGTTATTTTTCTCCTTTTTTATTTTATAACTGTTTTGCCGTGTTGTGTGTCATTTTATTTTGTAATTTTTTTGTTTTTAACTTCTTTTTTTGACGCACTGATCACCTTTTGTAATTAAAACCTTTACTTTAATGTTGGTCCCTGTATGCTCTGCCAATAGCCTTGTAAAGTGTGATTAGCTGGGTGACTGCAAGAGAGCTGAGTGGGCATGTCTAGTGGTGTAACAAGGTGACTGCTTGAGAAGCAAGAGTGTATGTAGAATGGGATACTTATTAGTCCCAGTGTAAATGCAATAAGTGGTGGCAGCGGATTAATTGGAGTGTGAATCTGTATGAGTTGTGATTTATGCTCCATTTGTGTCCTGAGTGAAAGGTGAGCGCAAGTTTGAGTAGGCTAAATTAACCCGTACAATCGCACCCCAAGTCAGGTGATGAGGCAGCGGCGTCCTCGCCCTGACAGCGTATATATAAAACGTGATGTGAACCCATATTAGAGAGCCACATAAAAGAACCCTGCACTAAGCTCCTGCTATACAAATATAGGATTCTGCTGTCTTTTTAAAGGAGCTCTGCACTCTGCACCTCCTGACGTCCTTAGCTCCTGAGGTTCTTATAGAGCAGTGGTGATGAACCTATGGCACGGGTGCCAGAGGCGGCACTCTGAGCCCTTTCTGTGGGCACCCAGGCCATCACCCCAGAATGAAGTTCACCAGACCGGACTCAAAGAATCTGCCTGCAGAATCTTCCTACAATGATACATGAATTTGCCCTCCTCCTTTCAACTGCGTTGGTGTCCTTGGCAGGCTGAAGAATTGA
This sequence comes from Engystomops pustulosus, assembly GCA_019512145.1. NCBI lineage: Eukaryota > Metazoa > Chordata > Amphibia > Anura > Leptodactylidae > Engystomops > Engystomops pustulosus. The sequence continues at coordinate 87,713,042 of CM033641.1, forward strand.
AAGTTGTCAATGTACAAGGAGAGATACATTGCTGCTTAAATTGCTGCGCTGGCACTTTGCAATAAATAAGTGGCTTTAGGTTGAAGTTTGGGCACTGAGGCTCTAAAAGGTTCGCCATCACTGTTATAGAGGATCCTTAGACTGCTGTTTGTATGATGTATAGTTATAGCCCATGGTCAGATACGCCTATCCTTACAATAACTGCATTGAATGATCCACAGAACCCCACAGACATTATTGTTTCAATGTTCAATTGTTTTCAATGCCCATAGCTGTTATAACTAAAGGTTAGATTTCTGCAAGGTTGGGTATGTACATGGATTTTTGCCTATTTTCATTAGGCTCTTTCATTGGGCTCTTATTTTTGAAATTTTTACTCTAATTTTACTCTTTTTACTCTTTAATCTTTTCATTCTATGCATGTGTACACTTACCCTTTGGGAAGAAATGTAAGTTGGCCAGTCATATTATGGACCAGTGGGGTATTCAGTAAGACGATGGTGATGGTTTGCTACCTCTGCTGTCCAGAGCACTGTCCAGGAGTCCAAAATAAAAGAAGACACTGGCAAGTAGCAGCACTGGGGTCCTGCACACAATTTTATCACATCACAACCCAACATCATGATTATCATTTCTTATTCTTCTACTTGTTTACAATACCTGCCGCCAACAACTTAACTTCTGTTGTAGGGGAAAAATCTTAGGGGTCCCCTAGGGAGTTTCTTAATGATAACCTAAGAAGACAAATTCAGCATGCGTTTATGAGGGGTCAGAGGTAAGTTCTAGATTGGACATGGGGTAAGCTGTGGATGTTGTGTATTTAGCTTTTTCACAGGAATTTAATGCACTACCACATAAAGGTTGGTACATAATGAGACTGCTAAGAAAACATCTGGACGTTGGTTAACAGAGGGTTGTCATCAATTGTATCGCAATTAGTGCCAACATTGGAGGGGTTAAGTGGGACTCCAGTCAGGGGCCCCGAGGGGGAGAGGGGTCCTGGGGGAATCTACTTTACTTTCTGCTTTATGTGTTCATTCATACTTTTTACTTTTCTCACCCTATGATGGTGATTCATAAATATTCATGTTTGACAATTATTGGTGGTTCCTTCTGCCCATGTATAGTCCATTATAAATTGCTGTTTCATTGTACCTTGTAACATTGCATATTGTAACATGAAGCATAGCATATCCTGCTCAACCGAATCCTTGTTGCTATTCCATTTGAATGCTTTGCTTCTTAATCTCTTAATAAACATCAAATTAAACATAAATATCATAATATGTATACCGGCAGTCCCCGGGTTACATACAAGATAGGGTCTGTAGGTTTGTTCTTAAGTTGAATTTGTATGTACCATATATACTCGAGTATAAGCTGACCCGAGTATAAGCCGAGACCCCTAATTTTACCACCAAAAACTGGGAAAACCTATTGACTCGAGTATAAACCAAGGTTGTAGTATACAGTCTGCCCCTCATGTATACAGCCAGCCAGCCTGTCCCTCATGTATACAGCCAGCCAGCCTGCCCCTCATGTATACAGCCAGGCCAGGCTGCCCCTAGGTATACCAGGCCAGCAGCCTGCCCCTCATGTATACAGCCAGCCACCTGCCCTTCACCGTAATACAGCCAGCCAGCCTGCCCCTCATGTATACAGCCAGCCTGCCCCTCATGCATACAGCCAGCCAGCCAGCCTGCCCCTGTATGTTGAGCACATAAAAAAAAAATAAACTTAATTCTCACCTTCCAGCGATACTCACCCCGATCCTCGGCGGTGCTCTCGATCCCTGACAGTGGCTCCTGTCTTCTCTCTTCTCTTGCCGGTGGAGCCGTGTCCATGCGATCTCCCCGCCGGCGCTCACGATGATGCCGTGGGGGCCCGCTGATGACGTCACACCGCCTCATCATAGTGAGCGCCGGTGGGGAGATTGCATGGACGCGACTCCACCGGCAAAAGAAGAAAGAAGACAGCAGCCGCCGGGGTTCAAGAGCCACCACCGAGGATTGGAAGCCGGCGCCGAGGATCGGGGGTGAGTATCGCCGGAAGGTGAAAACTAAGTTTATTTATTTAATGTGCTGAACTTCTGGACACGAACTTCTGGACACGAGTTTATACGGTAAGTCGGAACTGTATATTTTATCATTGTAATCCCAGCCAGAACATTTTTGCTCTCTGTTACAATTGGATTTTATAATTGTTGGGTTGTCATAAGAATCAGGATTAACACTAAAGCTTCATTACAGACACCTTTGATAACTGTTACAGCGTATCATTGTAGCCTAGGACTAAAGCACAATAAATTACCAATATCCAGAGGTCCGTTTGTAACTAGGAGTCGTATGTAAGTTGAGTGTTCTTAAGTAGGGGACCGCCTGTATTTATTTTGTTCAAAGTTATTCTGGAGTTGGAGTAATATTTGGAGCTGGGAAGGAATTTTTCAACACTATAGGCCAATTGACATCAGCCTAGTAGTGTATTTTTGTCTTCTTCTGGATCAACACTGTAGAATTATTGGTTGGATCTAACCTTATGGACAATCAAACTATACATAAAATCATCAGTAATTTTTAAATATCTTGGTTTAATTGTCCCCACTTGTGGTAACTTTCACTAAGCACCTGAATCTATATTTTTATGACGATGAGATGCTGATTTCTTGCACAATAATAAATTGCTGTTACTAAGTGTGCTGTTGCATTTGTGTCAGGAACACTGTTCACCACCCATGCAATCCTTCTAAAATAATATTCGGGCACTATTTCAGTTTAAAATGTGTTCCAACTAGTGCTGGCACGAATTCTTGTAGTAAAACCGAGTGATGTCGGATCATTGAGTGGCAGCTCTTCTACAACTTTATCTATTCTTACTTTCCAGGAGGAGTGCAGGAGTGGTACTCTCAATCTTCTATTGTTATTCACAAGTCTGATTAGCCATTTTGTGACTAGTACTAACATGTAGAAGATAACTTGTTTATCCACTTTTCATTTGCAGGAAAAGCAAGAAAGGCAACTTGAGTGTTTTAGTTTGTGACAAATGAGAATAAAATTATATTTACTGTGGGAATTTTAAGAGGACATGTGAGGTCAAGTTAAGTATCCACAACTGAGGCATTATAATGTCAAAAACCCCTTCTGATTCCTGTCAGGTGCAGCATAGCCATGGGGCCAATGTGTGGAATCAAACCAGAACATAAATAGCTTCCCCCAATAATGAAAAATTATACATATCTTTCTAGTGATATTAAAGTGTTGGTTACAGTTGTGTAATGTACCAGAATTCTAGTCAACATTAAGCCTCAAAAGTGGCAAAACTTCTATGCACCAAATTTACAATATGTTGTGTGCACGTTTTCCACTTCACTAGATAATTCTAATAAGCATCTAAAATGTGTGGCTCTATTAGGTGTGTGTCAGTGTTATAAATTTGGTAAATATCCCAATTTTGCATGGAGTATGACAATGGAGTCTTAGGCACCTTCCGTCCAACTCGCATCACTGTCACAGCGTGTGCTGGCTGGAATCCTGTGAGTATGAGTAACCGGAGGGGCCTTACAGTTGTCAGGAAAAAGAAGGATTGAGCAATTAGCATGGATTTCAAGATGGCTAAGGCAGAGCCTCATATCCTTAGACAAAGGGGTTGGGCAGCTGAATTCAAGACGCAGCCAGGACCTGGAGCCAGTGTTAACTATGGTCATAACATCATCACTGCGTCTCTGTATACATAGAGAGCAGCATTAACAGCCTGATCGGTCTATGTGTGAAAAACTGACACCTATTGTACCAGTGATCATGGTTTCATGCATGGTTTTGTGCTTTAGTTGGACAAAAAAAAAAAAAAATTCAAATATGGGTATTGCCATCCCCATAACAGAGAATATAATGGTCCAGATTGTGCCGAGCGCGCCAGATTATTGAAACCCGGAACATGGTCTTCAATAATCTGGGGCACCCTGCATGCACTGATAGTGCTTAAACTGTGTCCACCAGTTTTTTTCTGGTGCACTCAGATTAGTGGACATGAGTCACAATTATGTAAGGACTTCTGAAATAAATCTAGCGGCCGATGCAAATTCCCACTGCAACACCCCTTTAAGTGCACTTTTTTGTGTTGTGGCGGACACAAAACTGGCGCAAACACTCCATAAATACATGTGCATAGTTCCCCAGAAAACTGGTGCAGCCAGTTTAATAAATCTGGGCCTATATTATTATACCTGTACTTTGAAGGGCATAAGCATAACTATTGCAAAATTATCAATTAAGTGCCTCTTACCTCCCAAAAAATTGTAATAAAAAGACGGATGTACCCCAAAATAGTACCAATGAAAGCATTATCCTATCCCACAATAAACAAGCCCTAATAATTCACTTGTGATTAAAAAATTATAGCAGCAAATAAACAAAAGTTTTCCTCAAAAGATATATTTATATGCTAAAGTAGTCAAACATGTTTGCTGACAATTTTTTTTTATACTGTAAGGTCAATCACGTAAATGTTTTAATAAAAAACAAGTAGTGGAATAGCTGCTTTATTATGTTCCCCTACAGAAAAGGGTTAATACATTTTACGCATTATGTTTTACCCTAAAAATTAAGCTTTTGGAAAATACAACTCTCTTTTAAAAATGAAAAAGTTGTGTCTTCCCAAATTCAAGCATAGGAAAATGAAGAAAAAAAGTACTCTGTCCTGAAGGCCAAAATACACCTCTTCCATATGGTGTTAGAAGGTTACGTTTGTAATTTTATGGCATAGTGGTTTTTATTGCTACTATTTTCTTGTCTTAGTTTTTTATTTATTCATCAATTATAATACAGGTGTGCCGGTTATTCATTGTAGCGGGCATAATATAATTGTCTCACTACAATGTTATATTTCTACAATTTTTTAACCATCATGGTTAAGACCATACTGGTCTCAATACATGACGGTCTGCTCCTTCTCAGTGAGTAATGATGAATATGTTCACTTGTGATATGTGTGAGATTCACCTAGTATGAGGAATAATGTCATGATGTGACCATGTGCTATTTCTAGCATGGCAGAGCACAGCCCATGTAGAAGGACATTACACCAGCAAGATTTAGTTACTGATTTGCTGATGCCATATTTCTAGCATTAGTTTCATGGGAACCAGATCTCTTAGCGGAGATATTATTTGTCACCATTAGAGATTTCCAGAGGCCGCTAAAAATAGCCTTTCATGTTAAAAGCTTAAAACAAAACGCTTTATCAGGAAGCTATTTTGGTCCTTCTCTAACTTAACCATTTTTTTCCTGTTCAGCATTGAAGTATTTACAATGTCATATTGGGAGTATGGTTGCTTGTTCCATTTTCAGATACAGGAGGTCCCCTACTTAAGGACATCCGACAGACAACCCATAGTTACAGACAGACCCATCTGACCTCTGGTGAAGCTTTCTGAATGCTTTACTATAGTCCCAGATTGCAATAATCAGCTGTAAGGAGTCTGTAATGAAGCTTGATGCTGTAATGATAGTCCCTGGTCCCATTACAGCAAAAAATGTTTAAACTCCAATTGTCGCTGGGGCCAAAATTTTTTTGCCTGGATCTACAATTATAAAATAAACAGTTTCGACTTACATACAAATTCAACTTAAGAACAAACCTCCGGACCCTATCTTGTACATAACCCGGGGACTTCCTGTAAATTCTTCTTTCTAAGAGGAAACCTATCAATGCTATTTGGGACATCGAAACACCCACAGGTCCCTCAGGATGTGGGGCATAGCGTCCCAGATAGCCCTATACTAACTCCTAGTACACCTCTGTTTCAGTGGGCAAACACTGGACTTCAGGCGCATGCACAGTAAAACCAGGGTATTTCAGTGATCGGCAGCACAGGCATCTAGAGAACTAGAGATGAGTGAGATAAGCTATCTGGTATACCAAGCCATTTACAGGTTACTTTTAATAAATTAGACTACTTCTCAAGCACATGGTGAGGCCAGATATACCTGCGGTCACAGGATCCACTGCTACCAATCTGTGCCCCCAGCAGAGCCCCTGGACATCACTTATTTTACGTCTTGGAAGTGTTGGTTAACAAATGTCAGCTACAAGGCTGGGACCAGCAGTTGAAACAGATTAAGTAAACTTTTTTTTTCTTCCTTACACCTGATTGAGTCACTATAGGATTCTCTGGAGTTCCCGGAAAACTCCTTTAAAGTACATCTATCATCATATTTACTGATTGTAGACTTCCCAATCTTACATGCTCCTTCGCATTTAAAGTATATGCAGGGCTACATCTGCCAGTAGGTGGGATAAAGATCCCGCCTCAGGCGTCAGATGAACAAGCCCTGATGGAGGCGGCAGAATCACCCCTTGTAATGTGGGTGATTCAGACAGCTGCCCGAATCACCCACCACAAGTACAGACCTACGTCCGGTGGCAAGTCCGAACTGTGTAAGAAGTATCAATGGCATCTGTGTCTCACTGATGCCAGTGATGCGCAGAGCAGCACAGAACAGACCCTGTGCCGCACTGTACAATCTGGATGACCCAGAAAGCGTTTGAAGACGTCATCATGCCGCCCATATCCTTGTACACAGACGCGAGCTAGTAGAAGAGCCCGGAGCAGAGATGGCAGACTGTCCAAAATTACATGCTCCTTCACTTTCAAATTATATAATTGACCGGCCTACATCACTGGAGCTCCTCTTGACTCTGCTATCAGAATATATATGCACGCCCCACTCTTTGTAATTTAGCCTGGTCCCAGTGATCCGCAGACAGCTGTTGACAACATGATCTGCAGAGACCAGGATAAAATACAAAGAGCGGGGGCATGCATATATAATCTGATGTCAGAGCCAAGAGTGACGTAGGCTGGTCAATTACATGAGAAAAATGTGTCACATATCTATACTTTGAAAACAAAGAAGTAGGTAAGTTTGGACAGTTTACCATCAGTAAATCTAATGATATATGCCCTTTAATCATCAGATTTTATCTGTTAAATTCCTCCAAAAACAAATTAGATTGTATAGAAAAGAATACAATATATCCTGACATAGAATTGCACTGAACGGGTGCAAGCGCCAGACATATACTCTCCACGTCAGTCCACTCCACCGCTGGCCATGGCCCCCTTCATACCCTTCCATAGCCACTTACTGTGGAGGTGATGTGGAGGAGAAAGAAGGTTGCTGTATATAAGGTCATTATGGGGGTTTGGGGCACGGTATAAATTTTAATACAAATTAATTGAAGCTGGAAATAAAAGATTCAACAAAGTGTGCATTGAATATGTTTTTGTAGGAGGGCAGCAGGCCCAAAGCTGGCTTTTTCTATAAGGCCCTCTGATTTTATGTCCTACACACAGCCAAAAATAACTATAAATCATTAGCAACCATTTTGAGGTCCTTGTACCATGCATGGTCCTTTGCAAAGATGGAGTGGACAATGAGCATGACTTGCTGCTTGGTTTATATTTAGACATATTAAATTGCAACTTTTTAAAATATCACACAACATAATCAAAGATGTAAGAACTTGAATGAAGTTGTGCAACAACATCATAAGTCACAAACAATAGCAACACTGCCTAAGGCTAAACTGACTTCAAAAGTAAAAAGGCACATGATAAATTCTCCCGTGAACAAATATATTATTTAAATGCATTTTAAAGACAATGATAAAGTTGGCAAGGGAGGCTTTAAGTTTAACCGTGTTAGGGCTAGGCTGATACAATTCTTCTTGTTTCTATGAAAATTGTAACCAATTAATTTTCAACAGAGCATTTTTCCCATGTTGTCAATGGGAGAACAAAAACAATGCACAAGGGGATATTAATCATTACATTACAAAAGTTTTCTGGCATAAAAAAGTTGCAAACTTTTAAAACAAAATTTGCACACAATTGATATCACTAGCAAGGGCATGGTGTTGGCAGATTTATCATTAATGCATAAAATATAGGAGCAATCGCCTTATTTATGATGAAGCGTGTACCTAGTCATATATGACAGACATCATTCCTTGGTGCCTGAAAACTGTGGTTCATAAATAACCCCATAAGTTGACCCTAATGTCAGGATTCGGGATGCGTGAATCCACTGGACCACCACCGGAGGTGGTACTAGCCGACACCCGGGACTGGAGTCTAAGTGGGTTGGACTTGCTGCGGCAGGGTACCATCAGGTCGTTCCACAGGTGCGACTAGCCCGCGGTGGCAGCCGAGGTCGAGGTACATTAGCAGTCTCGTGGTCAGGTCCAGGCACAAGGTCAGGGCAGGCGGCAGAGATGCAAGGTCAAGCCCAATTCGGGGTCAGCAACGGGAGGTTCAGGCAGATGGGAACGGGAACACAGGCACACGGGACACAGGACACGGGAACTCAGGAGCAGGAACACACGGGAGCAAAAACGCAGGATACACAGGAACGCAGGATAATCGCCGCTGGAGCCAGGAAAGGTGAATTCAGCTGTGTAGGGGCTCTGGGGGCACAAGAAGGGACACGGGTGCGCCCGCGAACTCAGAGAGGGATCGCAGGAGCACCAGAAAAAAGCTGGGAAAAAAGCCTAGCTGCTGAATTGTGCTGAAAAACTCGTCTTATACTTGAGAATATACGGCATGTTATAATTCTTTAAACCTTCATTAACTTCTTAACGCTCACTAACAGATATATCTGTCAGCAAGCTGGTGAGCCCTCTTCATACAGACATGGAGTTTGCTGCATATTGTAGCAAACACCCATCACTAACAACCGCAATCAATGCTAGCACCGATCGCGGGTTATGACCCTTTCACTGCCATCGACTAAGATGCCGGCGTCATTTAAAACCAGGGGCGTTGCTAGGGTGGAAAAAGATCCGGGGCACGGGCCCCAATGCATGTGTATCGCACTTTCAGTAATGCCCCCTCATGTACATAACCCCCTCACATGTGGCTGTGCCAATAACAACTTTACTGAGGGTATATACAGCTACAGAAATACCAGAGAAATCCCTACTTGCACCCAGTGACTGCAGGTGACATGTCCACTTCACTATTAGGGTGGTGGCACAAGTGACGTTATGAACCCGCTGTTAGTCCGGTTTTATTCATGCGTTTTCAGTCCATTACTTAAAAATGGGCCAAAAACATGTTTAAAACGCCACGTGTAACATCACCCTAAGGTTGCGCTCACACGATTGCATTTAAACAAATACAAGACACCAGGCGCTCGTTATCCATCAAATGCATTTCACTGGAGACTCATGTGAGATCAAACCTAGGCCTTTGCTACTGCCACGTGTGAACACACCCCAAGGAATGTCCCCACACATCCATCCAGTAATATCACATACAGCCCCCCTGTAATCTCCCTCAGTAATGTGCCCCACACATCCCCCCCCTGTAATGTCCCCCAGTAATGTGCCCCACACATCCCCCCTGTAATCTCCCTCAGTAATGTGCCCCACACATCCCCCCTGTAATGTCCCACAATAATGTGCCCCACACACAGTCCCCCTGTAATGTGCCCCCCACAGATCCCCCTGTAATGTGCCCCACACAGATCCCCCTGTAATGTGCCCCATACACATCCCCCTGTAATATGCCCCATACACATCCCCCTGTAATATGCTCCATACACATCCCCCTGTAATGTGCCCCATACAGATCCCCCTGTAATGTGCCCCATATATATCCCCCTGCTATGTGCCCCATATATATCCCCCTGCTATGTGCCCCATATATATCCTCCTGCTATGTGCGCCATATATATCCCCCTGCTATGTGCCCATATACATCTTCCTAGGTTCTCCCTCTCACCTCACTCACTCCTGCAGATCCGTACACTGCCGTCCCCTGCAGGTCATGTGATCGTGACATCATCACAGGTCCTGCAGGGAAAGCAGTGAACACTGTGCCTGTCTCATCACAATCTATGTCCAGAGGACTTGGATCGTGAAGAGAGAGAAAGGAGATCCGGGGCACCGGCCAAAAGATCCGGGGCACGGGCCCCGGATCTTTTGACCTAGCAATGCCCCAGTTTAAAACATTTAAAATTTATAAGATGCAAGGGTGCCACCATCTTGGTTAAGATTGCCGCTCCCTGTGACATCATCGGTTGCCATGACAGCCTCGGGTCTTCGTCAGAACCGAGTTTGTATGGTTTTTGGTGATTCGTTACAGTATTCGTTGCAGTGCCGCATTGTAATGAATGCTATGTAAAAAAAGTAAGCAGTAAAAATCACAAACATGTTAGGTATCAAAATGCCCAATCTATCAAAATATAAAAATGGTTAATGCCGGGGGTGAACCGCATAACATAAAAAAATGGAATAAAAAGTGATCAAAAGGTCGCACAGACATCAAAATGTGCACACTGCGTGCACAGGTAATTAACAAGTGTCTGAACCCCATGGCGCGACACAAATCTCTGCACTAAAGGGGGTGTTCCAGTGCACAGTCGGACTGTGCAACACATTTAACATGCAAAGTCCGACAGAAATGTGTTGCACGACCCATGTTGAAGGTTCGCCAAAAAAAAGTGTTCCACTCTTTCGGAGCAGTGCAGAGGGAGCCAGATTCATGCAGAACGGGCGCCACAGTTCATGAATCTGATGCCCCCAGCACACTACACAGAAAACTGCACATAGTACAGTTTGCACTGTTTTTAGTAAATGTGGGCCAGTAAGTATGAATATTCTGTAAAAATGCCCTGGTCATTAAAGCCATTTAAGGCCTGGTCAAAAAGGGGTTACACGATTGAGCAGTGTAAGAATTTAGGCATAAAAACTATTTTGTTTACTTCACACGTTCAGGCAATTCTCTAGCAGTGCGTCTGGAAGACCTTTCCCAATGTTTCTTCTGCATCAGTTTCACAAATAGCAATGAAATATCTGTCATGAGTATGTTACATATTTGGACTATTTTACACACCCTTTCACTGAAAATATTTGTTATTGCTATTCATGTCTGAAGTAGCTCATTTCTACCAGAAGATTCTCTCTCCTCAATCGCTGTATTCACTTCAATTATAAACCATGGAATTGACTGTATTTATAGTATTGCTGAGTGTTTACAGTAATTTCTAGTGACCAAAAATGTATCTATATCATGTTTGACACTTCCCTGTGCTATATATTTTATAAGGCAGCTCCCCCTTTCCCAGTCTGTGCTTAGTATTCAGTAACTGACAGCCTTGTATGACCAAGATAGTTGTTGAATGTGTTCAGCCCATGGAAAAGGACCCATGTGCTGGTCTGATCCCAATGACAGAACACATTGCACAGGATAGAGAAATATGATGCAAGGACTACTTGTCTGCTAGCCGATACTGCAGTGCCGATACTGTAACAGTTCTTACAGCACTAGAGCTTTAGTTTTGCGTGCATCATATTTGTATTTGATGCAAGGACTCCTATCCTGTGCAATGTGTCCAGCCTGTGAGAATGGAGAAGCATACAGGCTAGTTTCCACGGGCTGAACATGTTTATGTGCAGTCCACCTAAGGGTTAATTCCAGCATCCGTTTTTTTTTTCAGGATAGCATACTGACTCCTTATTTTCAACTGATCTGTGGTCTAATGAATACAATTTTAGAGCCTGTCTTAGTTTTTTTCACTGATGATGCTGGAGAATCAGGTGGAACAACAAATGCCATACGAAGTGAAAAAAACAGGTGCGGATATTAAACGGAAAGAAAATAAAAAACATGTGCCTGTGAGAATACTTGACACCTTTTCTTGAGGTGTGATTGTTCGGATAGGATTGCAAGTGACGCATGTCTTGAGTACAAGAAGGATGGTTCTGGTATTTGCCATACATGGCCAACTTTAGATACTATTCCCCGTTTTATTGCTCTCATCTTCTCAGTACTACCACCTTTTCCTACATACTGCTATCTTATGCGGCTACAGAGAGATATGCCTACCATATGCCTACTATGGGACATACTTATCAGGGCCTCTGCACCCTGAAATAATCGCAAATGCTAGCTTATTGCTAGCACTTGCGATTATTTTGCCCTCTCTGCCACCTTGACCCCAGTGCGGCGTGAATCGGTGTGAGGGGGGCCGCGGCATTACTGTCCCCATGCCGGCACACTCGCTGCTGCAGGCGACTTTTCACATGTGAAAAGTCGCCGGCTGTGTTTATTTCTACACCAGAATAAACGCTGCGCAGCCGCCTGCCCTAAAACATCAAGAGGCAATAGCCTCTTGATGTATCCTGCTGCGAAGATGCAGTGGCGTGGCAATCATACGCTGGAGCACAAGAAATATGCTCCTATGTGTTCATATATTTTGTCCTCTGTTCTAGCTGCTTGAGTCACTGTGCACCAGGGTGGTCTTTCAGAGCAGTAAATGTGACCTCTGTTATTCAGTATAAAAAATCTCAAACAAGCCACTACTATTTACTAGTGTCCACCTTTAGGACAGCAAAACCTTGCAGGTACAATTATAGGAAGCAGAGCTACAGTAACGTGGTAATAACAGATATTGTGGATTAATAGCTGAGGAACCATTGCTTTGTGATCTGTTCAAATAGTCCCTGTAAAGGATTTGTACATGATGTGGTAATACCCCTTTAAACACTGCAGTCACTTCAACCCTCTATGTAATATACAAAAGCCATAGAAGGTCATAATAGCATAAAGCTTAATCAAAATTTCCATGAATAAAATATAGTAACTCTGATATATTAGGAAGTCAGTGACAAATGTAAGATCTGAAGTCAAAGTAAAATGCGTAATTTATCAAAGGAACGATAAGCATAAATAGTTAAGGAGGTTGTGTAAAGACAAAGAAAGCATCAAAAGAACAAAGCTATTTGACATTCAGCCACCTGGTTGGATGCACTATAACGCACTGGCATACTGGCTGACCTCCAGAATTACAGGGGACATAGAAACATTTCATAAAGTGCTGCTCCAGCAGTAGCACATAATACATTTTATGCAAGCCTGGTTAACTGTACTCCTTGCTGCTTTTCAATCATCTGTATGTAATGTCAGTGAAAGTCAGGGGCATATTTTAAGGCATAGCGTGTGGATACCCATGTTCCCGTAGAAGTGCAATGCTGTTTAAAACTCCCCTTCTCAACAAGCAAAAAGATGGGGCGAGAGCCCAATATCGATAATTAGTATTTGGTGTCCCCCTCCTAAGATCTTTATTAATATACCCAGGGCTGTTCTGCTTGGGGCAACTGGGGTGGCTTCAGAAACTCCTCATATTCCTTCTCCTCCACTACTAGTCTTTGCGGTTATACCTTCTCTGTTCTGATATTGCTGTATTTCGACCCTTGCTTTATTTTTGGACTACTCTTTGCCTCATGATTCTGTACTTCACTCTAATCTTGGTTTTGAGTTAGTTATCCTGAGTCAATCTATCGGCAATCTATCGGCAATATACAGCATTTCACAGATATAATTCCAACCTGTCTCTATCAGTCCTGGTGTACACAATTTCCCTGTAACTTCTGATTAAGGCTGGCGGCACACGTGGCGTTTTGAACCTGTTTTTGGGTCCATTTTTAAACGCATGCATTTTTTGAAAACGCATCAGTTTTTGACCAGTTTTAATTAAGATAGTTGGTAAAACCTGTCAAGAATGGGTGCGTTTTTAAAAAATGCATGCGTTTTTCAAAAACACATGCATTTTTAACGAACTACTTAAAAACAGCCCAAAACCGGTTTCAAAACGCCTCGTGTGTCCACGGCCTAAGGGTCAGCTGTGATTTCAGTGCCTTTCTGCTCAGAGCTTGTAGCCACTCCACCTGCAGTGCTTGCACAGGGCTTAGAGACACTCACTGTTCACTTCCTGGCAGCACATCGTTAGCAGAGAGAGTAACTGCAAACTATAAAGAGATAAGTGATCCAGGGGAAGGGGGAGGCAGGCACATATCTGTGAGATGTAGTAGAGCTAAAAGCGGAACAGTGTAAAAGTCTGTCAGCCTCTATCAGCCTCTGTGTAATAGAAATCTCATCTCTGATCTGTCTTATCTAAGTGTCAGTGTGTTAGTACAATGTCAGAAGCCAGATGAACCTATATACACCTGTACCCTGATAATCTAACCACATTGTCACCCCACAAAACTGGATGGGTTATAATGTGTCTGCTTAGAGAGTCCCCACCCACACCCTGGGATTTTTCACTGAGCAGCCTAAGGAATGATATGAGCTAAAACAGCAAAAACACTGAGTAAAATTGTAAAGTAAGGGGTTAAAATGATCTTTAATGTGTAAACATCACTAGGGGATTGCGATGTTAGAATATTCTTTTGTGGGAAAACCCCTTTAAGGAAGCAGCTTCTCTATGCCTTGTGTCTGCTTTTTCTCTCCTCCAGTGAGTTTATCTGAAAGCCTGAGCACCTTCCACTTCAGACAGATAAGGAGGCTAATGATAAACTCTTTCCATAACTAGTGAATATTTCCCTTGAGGAGATCAGACTTTCCAGGGTCTGTAATGAGTTACATCATTAGACACTTTATCAGGTTCTTTTATATTTCCGCTTTCAGTAAAGGACAGGGCAGAAAGCTGATTTACATAAACTGGACATCTACCACAAGGATGAAGGACTGTATGCAAATGAGCCTGAGGGTCTCCAGGCCCCATTAACACCCATGGAGCCTGCAGCCCCTAAGGCTCATTTTCATGCAGTCTTTCATCCTGAAGGTAGATGTCCTATAAATTACAAAGAAATGCAGGGCACAAGGAAGATCACTGGAGAATACTTTTTAAATAAAGTATATTAAAAAGTTGACTTTTCTCATCTGCACTATTTTATTACATTTTGTTGAAGGTTTATTGACATTTTCACAGTACACATATAGTTACTGTTCTGCAAAAATTTATAATAAGAGTTTTGCTACCTTATTTTCATTAAGCCCTTAAGGTTTTTTTCGTTCTTTCTCGCTCTCCACCTTCAAAAATCCATAACTTTTTCATTTTTACGTGTACAGAGCTGTGTGAGGGCTTACTACTGTATTGCAATATATGGCATTTTTGCAGCTCATTCATTACAATGAGCCACTGGCTCCGACCGGGGTTATTAGCGGTGGGGGTTTGCTGCAATATGCAACAACCCCCACCCTTGTATGAAGAGGACTCAACCCGTGAGCCCTCTTCATACATTCCCTGTACCTCTGCGCCGTAGAGCTACGGCGGAGAGCGTTAAGGGGTTAAAGGAACTGTGTTATAAAGGGTTTAATACATTTCTTATTTACATATTTTTAATCTACACATTCTTCATGGTGAATCCCATCGTCCAGTGTAATGACTGACTGAAGTGCTTGTCCTCCTTGTTGTCCCACCACACAGGCAGAATGGTGGGCTCAATTTTTGTGGCTTAAAGGGGTATTCCAGGAATTCACATAATTCATATAAAAATTGGACTTTAAAATATAAGCTTATATGTAATTAGTTGTTAATTAAAAGTTTGCTCCCCTTAGCAGAAAATGCTGCTGACATACACTGTGATGAAGAAATAAAATGCTTCTGGCCTTTTAATCAGTCCGTTAATTTCCTCCGCGCGGAGAAGACACAGGACAGAAGATGGCCGCTGGTCACATGTCCACATCACATGTCCTGCAGCTGGGCAGGTCATGTGATCACCACTACGTTTGGCTGTAGTCGGTTGGTTGCAGTGCATCCAGTATGGTCAGTGTTGTGGTGATGGCAGTTACACATCATTACTATGGCAACAGAACAAGAAAACCTGTTAGATCATCACTGGGGGCAGCACATAAGAGGTAGGAGGAGTTACTGAGAACTAAAGGATCTTGGGACTTGTGGTTTCCAGTGGCGGCCATCTTAGTGATAACTCCACCTACTTTAGAGAGGCCATAAAATTTTACGAATCATAAAATCAAACTATTTAAGCTCCATGTTGTGACTAATGACACCGAGTTTTGATATATTCATTTATTTATAGCATCATGGGTTTTTGTATCAGATGTTCATATTCCCGGAGGAGGGGGGTGGGTTTGCCTGAGGGCGCCTTACCACGTAGAGTTTTTATCACGTTTTTAAACGCATCCAAAACCCAAGTGGAAGGGGGTTTGCCTGAAATACATGCGTTTCCAATGAAGCATATGCGTTTCAGGCAAACACCCTTCCCACTTGTATTTTGGATGTGTTTAAAAATGCTATGAAAACGGCATGTGGGAAATCAGCCTGAGGCTGGCGGCACATGTGGCGTTTTGAACCCATTTTTGGTCCGTTTTTAAGCAGTCAGTTGAAAAATGCATGCTTTTTTTTAAACATATTGGTTTTTGACCTGTTTTAATTAAGATAATTGGTAACCCGGTCTAAAACGGATGCATTTTTTAACACATGCGTTTTTTAATGAACTGCTTAAAAACGGGTTCAAAACGCCACATATGCTGCCGCCCTGAGAGCGCCTTCACGCACGGTGTTTTTCTCGCCTTTTTAAACGCATCTAAAACGAAAGTGGGAGGGGGTTTGATTGTGTTTAAAAATGCAAGAAAAACGCTATGTGGGAAGACGCCCTGAGGGTACATCCACACATTCAGTTTTACAGATGCAGTTTTTGATGCCTAAACCAGGAGTGAAGTAAAAGAAGGAGGACAAGCAGCAACTCTCAATTATTTGTCTCAACCCATAATCATTCACACCTGCTTTTTGCTCCAAAAACTGTATCTGAAAAACTGAACGTGTGGACACACCCTTAGGAGGCAAAACACATGTTGCTACTAAACAGACGCCCACTTTCTGTCATAACACTTATGTGTTCAGGGAGCAGTTTCTTCATACGTGCTCCTAATGTCTTCCACAACATAATCCAAGTGTGGACGCAGCCATTAGGGATTGCAGAGGATTTAAGAGTTAAAACACTACTGAGCTCAGCTCTTCTAGTCTGCAGGGTGTGAACTCTGTCATATCATTACCGCAGCTGGGGGGGGGAGGGCGGCTGTAATTCTTAATGACAGGTAATAACATTACCCAGAAGAATAGGATGATGTGCCATGTCCATGCACCGCGCAGGGTACAGGTGGTCGGGGCGCCCGCCATGCATGATTCAGCAGCTGGCACCTGTCCTGCACAGGAGAAGGGAGCAGTGAGTCAGGGTTTGGCTATGGAGTGGGCGGGCGGTGATGTCAGGAGGAGGAGGACAGCTCTTAGCTTGGAAACTCAGGGAAAAAGGGGTCGGGCAGGAATGATGAAGACTACAGGAGGCGCACAGCGAGCGGCAGCACTGCACCCGGGAGCCGCCGCTCCGCCAGCACAGCGCCACAGCCAGGTGAGTGCAATGCCAGCCGTCTGTATGTATGGAGCGGCCACCTATGGATCTATGGATATGTAACTTATATGTCTATCTATGAACTAACCACCCATCTGAGGATCTAATCCATCATGTAGGTGAAATCGCTATCTCTGTCCAATCATATATGTATTCTATGAATGTATCGTCTATCATCACCATATTCTGCTCTCTCATCAGCTGCTGATGTGTTTCTCCTTCACTACAATGTGTCTGGGTAAGTGACTATGTGTCCTGGGAGTGGCAGCATAGTCCTGGTGAGAGATTGTATATAGGTTGGTAATTATCACAGGTGGGCAGAGTGGCCCAATACATGCCACAAGCAGTTTAACGACTGTGGTAGGTACATAGTGGCAGGTCACTGGCATATGCCACTTAATAGTGTGGCACCCTTACAGTTGCTGTATATCATACTTGGGAATGGTAAGTGATGGGCACAGCCTCCACACCAGGTCCATAGACTTTAGATTTTAGAATATTTTGGATTATGGGACAGTCGGAGAAGTTAGATGGGAACTTGGATTAGATTTGCTTCATTTGTAGTAAGAGGGGTCTTCTCCTCTGGTATGGGACAGACAGATATAATAATCTCAGAGATTTCCTGAAACTATGGGAAGCATAGCCATGGAATTAAAAATGAGGAATATTGTCTGTGATCTTCCCTCGGAGCAAAGTACAGTGTGTAGTGTGTACAGTATCCAGTCCTGGTATGTGTCAACGCTTGGCAGGGAGTGTCACTACTATCACAGTTGCTACGTAAACTGCACACCTCTTAAAGGGACACTGAATCTTGACAAGTGTTGTTTTTACAAAGAAATTAACATGCAGATATTTACCAGATATAGTTGTGCCTGTAAGTTTAGTTCTATAATTCAAAAATACCAAAACATCCGCTCTATGAGCTTCTAAACAATCAGAAGAACCCTTATTAGTGGGACATATTTGCAGTTGAAAATTAACAGGAAGAGATATAGACGGTCGCTTATCCCTTGTACAATGCTAATTTCAATGTTTAGTATTTATCTTTCATGTTCAGTTTGTGAATTTGTGAAATATTTGTTTAGTTTATGTTGATGGATTACTGTAACTACGTAATTTCCTCTTGGGCATCAATAAAGTTTTATTGACGTATAAAACGACATATGGAATATGACATCTGGGGATTGGCTGATAATTCCTATACATTACTATTGGAAGCTTCTGTAAATAGATGAGAAATTTTTTACAATAACTATCTACCGTACTAATTACCATACTGTTTAGATGGTTGCAGCTGAAAGAGCCCCCATATAGTATTAGACCTGCTCTGTCTGATAAGATGGCAGCCATTGGATGAACAATGTGGCTCAACCCTGTTGACTTAAAGGTCATGTAATGGTTCAACGTGTCACTGGAGCCTGAGTAAGAGTTGAACTCACCTCTTGGGGGTTGAAGGTGTCGATCATTAATTCTCACAGAGGATTTTAGACAATCCTCTGTAAACTAAATACAGCATAACATCTTTATTTAGTGTCCTGACAGTTTACTATGATGTGTCGGTACAGGGTATATGTAAGTTTGCAGAAACTGCATTAAAATAGATGGCATGAAATCACCTACAATTTTCCTTGCTGAGCGCTGGATTTCTGGATATGATACAAATCCACGTATGGAATCCACTTTAATATGTCACTGTACAGATGTCCAAAGCCATTACCTAGAGATTTTGTGTGTGCAGTAAACCTAAATTGTGTGCAGATAGCACGTGTTTCCCTCTCTCTGCCTGCTGTAATGTAAGACCGGGGAAGTGGTATGCTCCTGCACAGTGTAACAGCCTGTGAAACTGCAGAATGAATATTCTCTAGTAACACCACCTGGAGTCCTTCAGGCTCATTAGTATAATTAAAAGGTTGATTTTAGAAGGAGGCCAACAAATAATAGTTATATTATTATTATTTAACTGATTTAATGACCCATTTACAGTTTCACTGTAAAGAATAGTAGGCCGAATAATAATTAAATAATTATTAAATAATATAATAATACTAATAATAATTACCATAGTCACAGTGCCTAGATCTATACATGTGTGCCCCTGGATCATTTTGATAGTAGATTTTCTTTAGGGTGGGTTCACACATGGCGTTTTGGATGTGTCGAAACACGTGCGTTTTTAAAAGTTACAATGTGTTTTGCTGCATTAGGATCGTTTTTCTTCATTGCTGTAAGTGTAAGCAGATCTGTAAGCAGAGTAGCAAAATGAAAGGTAACATTTGAAACACATGCGTTCTGATGCATCCAAAACGCCCAGTGTGAACTCACCCTTAAAGTTTTATTGGTATGTATGTGGAAAGACCCTTTACTATTGGTGTCTGGGGAGGGGCTTTACTTCAGGTGTTGCTGTTGCAGTAGATAGTGCTGTGTTTTTGATACCTTTGGTGTCTGTAGACTTATTGATGGATGAGTACACATTAGAAATCACATGGGATGTCACATTTCTGAAGATGGCTGAGCTGTTCCTTAATATAGACTTTATGCTGGGCTCCTGTCATGGCGTGCATCAGTACAAAGATGTGTAGTACTTGGTAATGATACTGCTGTATTGCTCTGCAGTGGGGGGATGTGGAGTACATAATGTACTAGCCATACCCATCGGTGGCCAGGACTTCTCTCTGCATACTTGCCTTACTGATGAGGTGTGTGCTCTGAATACCTCTGCTTACATAATGGCATTCTCTTATAAGTTATGACAATAAGCTTCTGGTGATCAGTGGTGTGTGAGAGGAGATCTGAACTGTTCAATGGATTCGGTCTTGTACTATATTATTTGGTAGGCAAGAGGAGAGATTCCAAATAATAAGGTTTGGAATTTAACTAGTTAAGCTTTGTAAATCTAGAAATTAAATTTTAGGAATTTCATATGGTTATTCCTTGATACTCCTACTGACAGAGTACTCCCTTCTCACTTATGGAAATATTGTCCATTGTAGACTACCTCCTACCTGCCGGGGGCTGCCATAAAGATTCATTGTGCTGAGGGGGAACAGTTGCAGGGAACGTCTATTCTCAATGAACCTACACAATTAAAGGACATCTGCCATCAGATTACTGATGGTGACTGTCCTCATAAGTAAGCTCATTACCTCTAGGGCTTGCTGGAACAGTTTTTTTCTGTTTATTAAAACATGTAAATGAGCCTGAGGCACTGAGTCTGATGTCACCTGAGCGCCTAATGGCACCGGTGTTCTCTAAATTATGCACCCCTCATTCCAGGCCGCTCTTCGCAGAACAACTTGCTTGCACAGCCGCACTAGTAACCTGTAGCAGCGCAAGGCATGTGGCTATACTTCAAGTCTGCAATATGTTCCCATTTTGGGTCAGCTGGCTATTTTTACAGGTGGAAAGACAAATTTAGGTGATTAGCAAACCTCCACCTATCACAGAACAGTTGTCACCTGTCTGATTTATACTATTGTGTGCATCTACACGAAATTCTATAATGTATATGCACAACCGATGCAAATTGTCTATGATGAATGGATGCTGGTAGCACCTGACAAATAGGGGGAGAATATCAGTGTATCTACGCCAGTTTTCTGGTGTAAAAGCAAGGCGAAGGGGTGGCGTAAAATGCACTTCACTGATGAACGTTTGTAGATTTTTTTTACTCAAATTTCCGACAGGTGGGACCTAGCATAGTTTTGTGCTGGCTGGAGGATATATTATGTGGTCTAAGCCCCATGAAGTATCCGCCATGAAGAAGCACCCACAGCGCATCTATAATATGGAGTTTTTAGAAGGATCTGCTTTCTGGCGTTTATCAGCATCAAGCTTTTGTTGAACTACCGGGTTGGCTGTTATGCAGGTGCTAGACTTGGAGCTTATGCCAACACTATTGTAGATTGATGGCCTGTCTCTTGCCTGGCACTCCCCTGTATAGATGGCTAATGAAAGTTGCTGCATGTTTGATGCCCTATAAAAGCAGTGCCTGCATATGTTGGTCTTGGCTGATATTTTAAGACACTATATTTGTGTTCTCTGAAGCCATTATATCAATAACTGTTTTTCTTTCATGACTTATTTTCCGGTTGTTGATTTAATGTGTTACATCTTAGAAAAAGAGGTGTATTGTCCAGTTGTAGCTCAGACCAGTGTACCGGGTGGGATAGTGACAATTCCCAGCTCGCTGCTGAAATTTGCCATTAAATCACGGCTTGTACGCCTGAATAAGTGTGTACATGCTGTGATAACCCCCCCCCCCATGTATATTTTAGTGAACACTATTTGCAAAGTTGTTGTATTTTTTTTTTTATTTAAATACATTTATATACACTTGTAATGTCTAAAGTATAATGTCTCTGAAGATTAACCTGTTTTACCAGAAATGTAAATTGAATGATTGTGTTACTATTTGTAGTTTTAAATGATGCCATTTTAGGGCCAATATATCATTCTCATTAACTTTTAACCATTCCTGGTGTATGCCACACCAAGGTTTATCCTATTAAATGAGGCTAAATTCATGAATAATCGGTGACATTTTTTACATGCCAAGGGTCAAGGTCTTATAGTCTAATTAAAATGATTCTAAACTTTTTAGGTTTTTCTTTTGTGTATTGGCTTCCTCTGAATCTGAGAGAATTTCCTTTTATTACGTTTTATCTTTTTACATTTCGTATACTGTTAATTGGAGGTCTAGAAACTGAATTCCCATTGATCCTAACAATGATTTGTTTTTGGTCTTGTTTTGGTAGGGATGGATGTACTAAGATGGTATGCTCATGCTGGTATGAGTAAGGACCTTACAATGTGGTCCAAAAAGCGTCTTTTTTTTCTTTTCTGTTTTTGTTTTTTTTATATTTTTCCTCTGACTCTGCTGGCACTTCAGTGTTTGCTTTAAAGGAAACCTACTTGAAGTGGTAGGTGTAAGATGCAGGTGTGCTGGTGCTTACTTTCATTATTGTCCTAAAGCGCTGTATCGCGGTTTAAACGCTTTTTATTCTTTACAGCCGAAGGAGCTTCAGCGCACCAAGCGCGCGACCCTGCGCGCGCCTACATAGGAAGTGAAGGAGAGCCGGCGACGTCACGCGCGCTTGGTGTGCCAAAGCTCCTTCGGCTGTAAAGTTTAAGCCGTGATACAGCAGTTTAGGACAATAATGAAAGTAAGCTCTAGCACCAGCTCACCCTGAGCTGGTGCTCGGTATATGCATCTTACACCTACCACTTCAAGTGGTAGGTTTCCTTTAAGCATCTACTAGAAGTTGTAGTATTGGACATTGCAAAGAATAAGTAAAAAGATACCCAGTACCTCTTTAAGGTAACAAGCATGTAAGTGGAGACAGTCTACCACCAGTAAATCTGGTGGTAGATGTCCTTTAAGGGCATTTGGTCAAAAAGTACAGAATAGAGTGCATATACTTACATCATAATTTGTGAAGTCTATATTTTAGAGCACATCTGTTCTCTAGAGATCTGTAATTGTGGTTGGCCTCTAATGTGGTGGTGTGTACCCATTTAGAATAAGGACTCTGTGATCACTACACTGACCATCTGACGTGTCCTTAACCTCGTAACACTGCAACACTGGCTAAAAATTTGTACAGAAAACACATCATTGTTTTGGGTGTTTCTCAGAAGAAACGTTGGAGACGTGTGGTTTACCCTGTAGATCAAAGCAGGAATGGATCACCACATGCTGTTTACTTGGCAAGTACTTTGCTTCTCTGGGAGTCCCCTGTGCAAGCATCAGCGGTAGACTCCATTGTGCTCTGTGCTGATAGATGTTGTTATACTGACAAATGAAGACAAATAATAAGTTGGTGTTTTTGGTATTTGATATAGAATTCAGATAAACTAATTACCGTGATACAGAAAGTTCATCATAAAGAAAATAAGCCACAGTCTGCGGAAAAGCCCTGACTGCTAATAAGAATACACAATGCTGTGTTTTCATACTTTCGTTTGTATTGCAGGAAGAATTGGGTTTAAAGCAGTTTTTTATGTGTGTTATAATGTTAAGAAGGTTAGAACTCATAAAAGTTACATGTGGATTTACACGGTGTGATATTTCTACAGGTGAAGACCAACCACTTTGTTTTTAAGGCAAAGGTCTATGAAATCTCCACAGATCTGCATATATGCAAAATAATCCCATTTTTGTATCACTTTTGGTGTGAACACATTTAGCTAAATCAATTTTTAGTTCATTAGTAGTCATAACACTGCTTCCTGAAACCCTATGTTATATACTGCCATGTGTCTTATAGAACAGTTGGTCAAGGACTCATTTGGCTGATGGCTATTCTTCCCGACCTTCCATACACATGCATCCGCACATGCTCTCAGTGGGGAGAAAGGAAGAATCTCCTCAATAGTGGTTGTGATTTGCCACTAAAACAAAGGATTAGGATTAAACGAATCCAATGTGAATGTTTTGGGTTTTTTTCTATACCTCAGTAACTTCCTCTGGGATAGAATAAGGTGAACTGAATTGGGTTCTGTGGACATTACTTTTACTTATATGTCAGTCTTTGGAGAAATAGTACAAACCTGTGGTCAATGGGGCTGTATAGGATGATACAAATATTTCTTCCATAAATAGCATTTCAGCTGTCCATGTACAGGTAAGGCTGGGTTCATATCTCCATTAGGTCTTCAGTTATTTGCATTAGTTATTGTGAGCCAAAACCAGGAGTGGTTGAACAAACGCATATCAGGGGTGTAAGTCTTTCTATTATAACTTATCTATGGAGAGTCACTGGAGTGACTTGTACCTGTCCTGATTTTGGTTAACAATAACTGGTGCAAGTAACTGAAAACGCAAAACAGAGATATGAACTGGGCCTTACCTGTGGGCAATTGAAGTTTTTTTGAGAAATCGGCCAGCCTCCGTTCAAGGAAATCTACCATTTTGTTTTTATGCATTGTGAACCAAATATACCCTGAGAATGCTGTAGCAACACTGATGCAGAAACTGGGAAAGCTGGGTTCCCTGGCTACTGTACATAAACACATTACTTCCACATACACAGGAGCTTCCTGAACTGTCCAGACAGGAATAATCAACCTGAACTGGATGACTCCTACACAGCACCTTGGGGATGGTGCAGTAATTGATTACTCTGCCTGTCATGGACAACACAGTGATTACAGTGTTCTAGGCTTATGTTGGGCGGGACAAGGCTGGAGCAGTGCATAAGTAGGGTAAGAGGAGAACACCACGGCAGCCGCAGGAGTGCCAGAGCCTCATTATTATAATTTTATAAGTGTTTTTTCAGCACAACCACTCAGTTCAGGGATTAAACAAGATATGTTTCTGCATCAGTGTAGCTACAGCATTCTCCAGGTATGTTTGGTTCACAATGGATAAAAGCAAATGGTAGATTTCCTATAAACTATATTTCTACTTAGCACTCCTGCCAGGAGACCAACTGTATACTAGGATGCATTATGATTTTCAAAGCATCTCCTGCGTAGGATACAAGGCTCTGCTAACATCTGGGTTGTGGTTCACAATTATAAGGGAAACTCTGGCAGGTCTGTTGTGAAAGGCAGAACCAATGCAGATTTAATTGTAATATCAAATCTGATACAATTTTGTGATGAAAGCTCCCAATGTGAAAAGAAGTACAGAACAGAAACTAGAGGTATACCTCTCTAATAAATCACAAGATCTTTTTTTGCGGAGTGTGTTAATGAATGTTCTGAGGTATCCTAAAAGTGGTACAGTGTTGATTTGTTGCTTTCCTTAACATACATGATTTTGGACATTTATTTCTACAATTTTACAGCTGAAGACAGTGATTCATCCCATCTTCTTTCCCTTGCTTTCAAATTGTGCCTTGAGGTTATAAAAAGCATGTATGAGTAACTGGATTGTGAGCACACCTTACATTGCATATGTCATTGATATTCCAAGTTGTAAAATAATATAACATGGGTTTTCTCAGTTAAATGTCAGAATGAGAAATAAGTCAGGGACTGGCAAATTGACTAACAAGGTGGAGTAGTCCATGGAAAGGATAATACCCACTTTATAAGTCCAATGTGTAGCAAGTAATAACCAACATAACCATCATTCTGGCCATCAAAATAAACCGGACTCCTGAATGAAATGTTTAGATACAGAAGCATAAGATAGTAGAAATAAATAATAATAATGTAAATGCTTTGATTTCTGCACACAGAATTGTGCCAGTCATTTATACTGGCCCATTCAAAAAGATTGCAATAAACAAAGGATGGCATTGAATACCTTCATTCACATGGAGGGAAGACATTAGTCACATCAGAGTATCGAAACTGATGACTGGTAAGTGGCTGAGAAATGTCAACGTCTTCTGAATCTGAAGAAATTAGCTCAATATTTACTTTACATGTGACCATTTCTGGCAGTGATACGTGTTCTGTTAATATGAATGTGGCTGAACATGTCTCAAGCTATGACCAATGACTAATGTATCGCTAAGGAAGTATTATTGTTCTTAGCAAATACTTGACTGCCTTTGTTCTACATCCCATCCGCCAATAGAAGAAAAGAGTACAGAAGACATCCGGGTACTGAATTTCTACTGTACAAAAAGGACAAAATATCAACATTTCTCTTTGAGACTTTTGCATTACGTAAGTCTCAACCACCACTCAACTTCTTAGGTGGCTTCTCAAGAATGTGTCTTTCTAGGATGCATAACTGGTTTCTGAGTTGTATGTCAGCTTTAGAGCCGATAAGGAGTCTTATTAGGTTGTCATGTACAGGCTTATGGCTAACAAGTTTCTGTGTGTAGCCTTAGACTAAAGTCGATTTCGTGACCATTAGGCGACTCTTAATCGACACCTGGCGTGTGGCTTGAAACCGTGCGCCTACTATCATGAAACAGTAACTAATAGTAAGCTACTAATATGATAAATGTAAAAGACATGGTATATTGGGGCTGTTCAGGAGCAGGAAAATAGGACTTCTTTGTTCCTGAAATGGTGCCACACATGTTAGTGGGTTGCATTTGGTAGTGTACACCTTCTCCTTTGAAGAAATTAGGCTTGTTCATGGTACTGTTTTCAATTAAAGCAGACCTGTTTTTACAATGACTCTCTTTGGTATTGTAATATTTATGCTTAAAAGAATAATGGAATATATTAAAATGTGGAAAATATATTGCCCATTTCTCTAAAATCCTCTTCAAAATTGTATTTGGTTTCCCAAGAAAGACTGTCATGTCACTGAAGTATTTAATTTTATCTTGGTATAAAAGTCTAAACGGAGGTAGGAGGATGCTGAGCAAGAGAAAAGCAAAGACCGAGGCTTCTGCAGATTATAGTAGGTTTTATATCTCAATATAGTGATTTATTCTCATCTACAGTGTATGATTCTCATATTCTCCATGATACTGTTGGGCTAGCTTGACATGTGTTCCTCTTAATTCTGATGAGTATAAAAACAATAGTGACAATAACTAAGCCTAAATGATCCCTTTGGCTACAAGGGTATCTGCACATGTTGCCTATTACGAATGTGTTTGAAGGACATAGTCCGTAGTGTAATATACCATAGCAACATTGTAGTGTAGTGCAATGAAACTTTGCCCTACATATCAGAAAGCGTCTGTCGTACAAAATGGCTGCAGGCTTACTCCTGGGGTTTAAGACACGGATGTGAACCATGATTTTCTTATGAGGTTTGGTTATGGACAGGATGGCATAATCTCCTCATCACTGTGTGCAGCATATGGGAGACATCTTATCAGATGGCCCCTACCCACCTTCTCATGGAAAACTTAGAATGAGAGGGAAATATACAAGTCATGTAATGGCCAGACAAGGTAGTATTTGCCATGCACGCACAAGGCTTATCCAAAAACAGCTAAAATTTTAGGTATTATAAATCATTTGTTACATATGTTATAACCAAAGAGAGATACATTTCTGAGGTACAGATTCTCCAATAATCTCCTCCTGTATTCATTTGTAAATCGCTGCAGAATTTGATGGCGCTATATAAATAAAGATTATTATTATATTTATGTCTAATGAATAATACATTCAAGAACTGCATAATATATTCTGTTCACATGTAACATTCTTAAAGATTATTAAAAGCTACAAAACCGGATCCGTAGCATAGTATGTAGCCAATATGAAGTACTGAGATAATCCCAGGCCATCTCATGAATATGGATACCTGTCTGTGATTCCCTGAATAATATATGTATCACACACTGCAACCACATATTATAGAATAGAACATTCAGGTTATTAGAATGTCTGCTTGTTGCAGGAGTAAGTTCAGTCAACAAATTAGATTAAATGTTATCTTAAGATGTAAAGATTTTAGTTTTTTATCACAAAAGACAGTATATGCCTCCATCTTATCAATGAAGGCACATCAGTCATAGAAATTGTTTTTTCTTGTTCCCCTGGAGTGCACTGCTGCTCCATTCATGGGCTGGGATATCAGTGGTGGTGGGGGTTCCAATTTTCAATCTCACAATCTAGGAAAAGCATGTGTAGGCAAAGTAGTCTTATTCAATATTCCTCATTTACTGGTCCAATAACAAACGGAGATAATGGCGACATTTTGACCTCTGGTTACAGCTTCTTGGTACTGGACCAATAAAGACAGAATATTAAATATTAATGTTGTGGCTACACTTGCTTATTCTGTATTACTTGGCACTGCACTGACCACTAAGTTATCTTTTCTAAAATCATCTCTTTTACACCCTGTTCCGACTCATTGGGGTGTAAGGAAAGGCTGTGTGATTATCTCATTTGGTAAGGAAGTGAACATCCACCATTACAATACTGAGATTTGTTCCTATGTGATAGGACTGGTGTAGATAATAGGATACCAGTTTACTCCTATGAGACTGTCCTGGGCTAGGAGCAGACACAAGGGAGTAGCACTTGGCTCTGGATTTGGTTGTTATGGTCACCACGAAATTATATCTAATTAATTAAAGGCTTATCTAGTACATTATGGAAAAACTGGTCTAATGTTTTTACCTGGAATGTACTAGATGCAGGTGACATTGGAAGTTATCTTAGGTTACATAAATACAGCTCATCAGCAAATTGATAAAGAAATTAACTAGGATTGGGTTCATTATTGTTGCATCTCTAAAGCGACAAGTAGTGCCCACTGGCACTGACTATAGGATAAGTAATCCCATCATAAGGTTCCAAAACCTGGACCTCTAATGATCAGCTCCACCAAGCCACCTCGGATTCTAAGAGAGCAAGAAGCAAATGAATCTATGTAATACAGATGGTAGGATACTGTTGCTCTGCTTCCATGCAGGTGAAGAATTGGCATAGGTCATCAAAAACTCCTTCAAAGTGCTTATACGTTGTACATAAGTCATTCTAATCCACTGACTTCAACAGCACTGTGCAACTCTTCCCCATGTGGTGTGAGAGAAGCATCAGACATATTGGGGCATTTACTTACCCGTCCCATCGCGATCCCCCTTGTGCGTTGTCCGAGGATTTGGGTCTGCCACGATTCACTAAGATCGTGCGTCCAATTTCCTGTATCTGTCTCTTCCCCTGCTGAGGTCTGCCGGAGTTCACCTTCTTCTTCCCGGTGTATGTGAGTGCTGATCTTGCGACACAATTTGCTTTTTAAATTCCGCGGATTCGGAGTCCGATGTCCACACCCCCTGATTTGTGACGCATGCAAGCCGGCGCTGATGCGCCACACTCCGATCGGGTGCGCCAAAAAAACTGTTCAGCGCAAAGCGGAAAAAACCACAAAACCAGACGAAAACGCGCTGTTCGGAACCTAAGTAAATGTACGCCATTGGATTTTAACATGTCTCATCCTTTGTCCTCTCAGGAGTGTCTGTCATTGACTTAGTCCCCTCTCTCCATTTGTAACACATGTGCATTTAGCTAAGCCAAAGACATATATAAGGTGTAAATGCTTCTTGTCACCACCTGCGTGTTTCATTTGTTGTCCATGTTTTTGGTCTTTTTTTAAAATTTTGTTTGTATATTTCACCTATGATCTGTAAAGCGCTTCTGATATGATGGCTCTATAGAAATAAAGATATATTTATTATCTTCAAGCAAGGTAGAGCTCTTCTTTTTCTATTGGACAAAACAAGACAAAATGTGATTTAATTTTAGTAACTATCATGTAAGCTCATGATAGGAGTGACAGGAACGAGTTCTTAAGTTGAACACAGAAGCTGAAGCCTCCAAATATGACTATTACCGTATATACTCGAGTATAAGCCGACCCAAGTATAAGCCGAGACCCCTAATTTCAACACAAAAAACTGGGAAAACCTATTGACTCGAGTATAAGCCGAGGGTGGGAAATGCATTGGTTACAGCCTCCCAGTATATAGTCTGCCAGCCCCTGTAGCATACAGCCTGCCCAGCCCCTGTCTCAGACAGAAGAGGACCTAAGGGTGACGTCAGAAAGGTGAGTTTTGTCTTTATTTTTTTAGTTGACTCGAGTATAAGCCGAGTTAGGGTTTTTGAGCACAAATTTTGTGCTGAAAAACTAGGCTTATACTCGAGTATATAAGGTAATTGCAGAAAAGTAGAAGAGAAAACAGAATTTTATTTTTGATCATTACCCTAGAATAATGTCCCATTAGCATCATTTACTGTTTGCTTTCATACTCTGGTGGGAAAACATGGAGCCAGACAAACCATTTGGCCTAATCTGCTGTGGATAAGGGAATTGTCATTGCTCCATCAGTGTTGTCTTGTTTTTTTTCCTCATTGATTTATACTTAAAAAACTACAGATTTAATGTATCTCATAATTTTCTAAGTATATCTAAAAACCCATAGAAAATCCTGATTCAGATATTAAAATCAAACTTGTACAGAGAAAACTGTGCACTTCCTGAGATTTCCTAGTCTTTTAAATGCTTTTATGCTCTTTGCATAAACCACCAGAGCATTATAGCTATTTACTACAATGTTTTTTGTTTTTTAAAGTAGGATATTCTCAGCATGTAAAAGACTTCAGAAACCGCTTTTTAAAGTGTACGCACTTGTACACTTTTCGGCAAACATTCATTCGATCATTCAATAAGGGTGTATAGATGGAGCATAACCCTGTTTTGGTGCATTGTGTGCCTGGTAATCTTTATTTTCTGCTAGTTTTTTTTCTCTGAAGTCTCAATCTGTAATTGTTTTAGAGCTGGTAGGTAGAAATTTAACAACTGTTACTCATTGTTATACCCTACCCCTAAGTTATCGGTTTGTTAAAAAAATAAGTTTTTACTTATATTATAATTGACAATTATCCCTTATACATAGGATGGTAAATAACTGGCTAAATGTGGGTGCAATAAGGGCTTGGACCCCAAATCTGAGCTGTATTGTATACTCGCTCGTATCGATGGCTGTGCTGTTGCTCCATTGATTGCTATTCGACTTGTGGCATGGCTTAGAGGCTGTTGAGCGGGACTTGTGGTCATTTATTTTTCCAATGGCTTGGTTCTGGCAGTTGGGCTCTCTGGGTTCATGCTTGTTTCCCATATTCTACAGATAGGGGATACATTTGAGTAATGAAAAGTCCCTTTAGGATAAGGGAAAAATTTACTCCAAGCAGAGATTTTGAACCTATTTACTCTGAGAAGTTTCCAAAGCTTTCGTAAATGGAATGTTGTCGTGCCGAGATCCAATCTGTGCCTCATGTGATGTCATATAATTGTAGTATGACACATGCACAATATACCTAACCTTTATCACTGTAACGTCTAGTAGAATCTATACACCTGAATGAGGCCTGGTCTGTATGGAGATTTACAACCATCTAGCAGATAAGGGACAGGAAGACGCAATACCTGCTCTGTAGATGTATAAATGAACCATCTTTCAACATACTAATTCTAGCCCTTGAAATACTGTTACAAATGACCATCTGTCTACATGCACCTGTCAGATTAACCAGGTAACATCTGAGCGGTACGTTTTGTACTTGTACTTGTTTCTACATGTATGTCAACGCTGTCATTCTCGAGTCAAAATGAAAAATCTTTCTGTAGCACTGAGCATTTTACATTGTTGAGGCATCAGTCAAACTTTGCTTTTCAGAAATGTCTTATTGTTGAGATAAATGACATTGGTGGAAACCATCACAACGTTTCAATAAGTGCCTAGTAAGGGGCAAATAAAAGTAATGACAAAAATATGTTTGCCTAAGAATATCATTAGGGGCTAAATAACCCATTAAAAATTAGGCTAGTTCACGATTTTTCATTGTTTGGAACACATGTCAAAACAAGTTATTGGATTACAATCAGTACTGAGAACCAGGGAGAACATTGTAACATTGGCATGCGACCTATTTGCATCAACAAGTAGCAACCAATCATGACATCCGCATTGTAGCTTCCCTGCTCTGTAGACTCTGTCTTCCCATTAATTCTGGAAAGATAGAGGAGAAAGTGTTCAGGACAAAGTTACGTCCTGCATCCTCTTACACCTTGTCCCATGATTGTTGTAACAGAATGATTGCCGGTACAGGAAGAACAGTTGGATCTTACCCCTAACCCGACTGGGACTGATGTAGAATATTTTTTTCTGGAGTTGTATTGTGACTACATTTAAATTCTCAGCCTTCAGTAACACTTTACTGTATTATTAATGAGAATTAATGACTGTACACTCTATGTAAGTCTACTTGAGTGGTTAGTTAAAAGCATGTTTGAAATGTAAGCATCCTATAGCTCTATAGGCTGGCACAACATAACATAAAATAAATTGGCTGTATGATTATTTTCACCAAATATCCTATAAAATTCAGTGGAAAGATTTATCGCAAAGTGGCAACATGGCAATTTAAGCAGTAACTTATTGCTTCCTACTTTGTTAGCGCTTTCAATGATAAGGTTGTTGTGAGGACATCATCAAGAAGGACGAAAAATTCAAATTACTGTTCTTCAGGGTCCCCTGGACAGGAATAATTGTGGGGCCCAGAGCAGAAGCTCCAATGATACAACTCTATCCACACCTTCTTGCTCCTCCTGTTGTCCCAGACAGCCATAGATGTGTCGCTTTATAATGATCGTGGCACATCCTAAGACTACTAGAGGAGGCCATGAGTCTTGTCTGGTGAACTCTGTGCTGGGTTGAAAGCCTGGGTGCCTGCAGAGGGGACTCTGAGTGCCATCTCTGGAATCTGTGCCATAGGTTCTCCACCACTGCTTTAGGGTAACACCCACTGGGAACAGTATGCAAAATAGCGCTTTTACAATGCTACTTGTTTGGCTGATTTCACACGGTTGCAGTAGAAAACTGAAAATCTTTCATTACTTTTATGCCAGGTTTTTTTTTTGTTAGTTCTTAATGTCTGTTTTGCATCAAGTATTGCTTTAAAAAGCCAAACTGATAAAAGTGCCCAAGGTTTTCAACAGCAATGAATGTGTGGAAAAACTGACTGCTCTCAAAGGGCATGTACTGATTTATAGGGCGGCGTTTATCATGCCTTGTACACCAGTAAGCCAGTGGTATATAAGGCATCAAAAAATTGCTTTTAGACAGGACCTGGCATAGATTTAATTTGAGCATTTTAATTCTGGACATCTCATGCACCGGTGCAGGATCTTACAAGAATAAATTCCAAGATATTTTTTGCACATAGTATAATGTGTTCGTGCTAAAAAGCACACAGCACACTCAATTGAAAACCTGCCATGTGAATCAGCCCAAAGTCAATGTCCAGCCCTTTAACCCCTATATGCTGACCTTGGCACTAGGGTGTCCCCAAAGACAACTCTGATCATGGACCATCAAGCCTTTAGCTTGATTTCACATTTTTTGTAAGGTAATGGTTCCCCAATTGGAGTTCCAGGATGCTGTTACTATTCTAAGAAAGCCTGAGGCCGTTTCATGGGATTGCGTCTTAAAATACAATGTTTTCCCCCGTGAATACAAGTTGAGGTAACTTTGCGTTTCCATCGCATTTAGCAAATGCAATTTAACCTCCGCATGTGATAATGGTTGGAGACTATGTTTTGATTGTGTTTTGAGGTGCAATCCAAACTGTGTGAACTCAGTATGATGATTTCTAGAGGTGTGAAAACCACCGGTCCATAAGGACTTGTGGGTGGTTCAGTGTTCCAAATCACCCTGACAGGCTGTCTTTAAGTAAAATGCAGGTCATCATTATCACATGTGTGATTATTAGTGACATGTTTCCTTTATTTTATTTCTAGGTGATTTTATATTGTTTGTTATCCCTAAACTGGCTCCAATGGATCCTATTGAGACAACAGTTATTGATGTACATAAAGAAGCTCCACGCAGCGAGACTTTGAATGGCTTTCCAAGATCTGTGTCTTCCAATAGTGAAGATGACAAAAATGTGAAATCTAAATCCAAAGGCTTACCCAACGGTCTACGGAAAGGAACAAAGAAGTATTCTGACTATATTCAGATCACTGTGCCAGAAGACTCTAAAAATAAATACCCTCTAGAATGGTGGAAAACTGGGATTGCATTTGTCTATGCTCTCTTCAATATGGTCCTCACCACAGTTATGATAACAGTTGTTCATGAAAGGGTTCCTCCTAAGGAAGTGAGCCCACCATTACCGGACAAGTTCTTTGACTACATTGATCGAATAACATGGGCATTTTCTGTCTCAGAAATTAACGGAATGATTCTAGCTGGAATATGGTTTATCCAGTGGCTTTTCCTCCGATATAAGTAAGTAACACTCCCTATTTAAGAATTCACTATTTTTTTTAGTAATTAAAGGCAAACTGTCACAGTGAAAATGCAGTCTAATTCCCTGCAGCATGGTATAGAGCGGGATCAATCTTCCTTATATTAGTGGGAATATAGAGATAGACCACCACTGATTAGTCCCAACTAGTGGACTTCTGAGCCAAGAATGAGTGAAGATGTCAATGACGCAAACTGTATGTGATATGCCGGAACTCTTAAGGGCTTGCAAGATCAATTAGTTATCATAACCCCTGTGCGTAACCTAGAGGACAACCTAGAGTTATCGTAACCCGTGTGCGTAACCTAGAGGACAACCCTGGTAGATTCGGTATAACCAAGACACAGATGTGGGGATTTGTGGATTGGGATAAAAGAACAACACAGGTTAAATTTATATACTTAATTGCCTTAAAGGACATCTACCACCAGGATCCAGGATTGTAAACCAAGTCCACTGACATATTGGCGTGTGCCCTCTCTGGCAAGATCTGCTGTTCTTGTACTTTTTTTTTTGTTTTTCTAAAAAAAGGCTTTTAAAATTTTAAGGGGCTTTGGGCTCCATAGGTGTTAATGGGGCCAAGAGCCCCTCCATCTAATTTGCATAACTTTAAAGCCTTTTTTAACTTAAAAACAAGGGCATAGAAACTTAAAGAAGAGCAGATCCTACCATAGGGTTCATACTCCAGTATGTCCGTGTGCTTGGTTTACTATGCTTCATCCTGGTGGTGGATTTCCTTTGAGCACACACTGGACAATACAATATACACAAGGGAATATATGTACAGTTGGCAGAGTACAAGTTACAGGTGGAGTACAACAAGTATAAGGAATCAAGTGAATTAGTTAATTGACTTGTGCTGAACCAATCAGGATAGTTGGCTAGCACTTTCAGATTCTTTCTGCTTTGATGTGTGATCTGTGGTTGTAATAATCCTCCAGACAACGAAAAATGGCCAAGGGGGGTACTTTCTTTTATGGATGGTGTAGATACACACCACCCGCCCCTAGGTGCTTTCTAGAACACCTACTTGGACCTGTCCCAGGACATCAAATGAGTTCTCAATTGGAGGTCATTGAATTTGTTAAGGTGACTATAAAGTACTTAACCAACTTGGACTGTAGTGACCTGTATTACGAAACCTGAACATCGTCTGAATGTAACATTTTTTCAATGCATATTTCTTCTAAAAACATAGATGTAGAGCAGTGATGGCGAACCTTTGAGAGACCGAGTGCCCAAACTGCAAACCAAAGCCAACGTTTCTATCGCGACGTGCCAGCACAGAAATTTAGCCCAATGGTGCCACAATACCACCTAACAATAAGACAAATAATACTGCCATATGATGATGCCACCTTTACAACCACATACATAGATAGCATCATTCTGGTAATAAAGACTATAGAAAGGCCAATGTTACCCGTAGTACTGCTATACTATGCTATACAAATATAGCAATGAATATCATATTACTGCCATTCAGTGAGGTATATTACCGCCATATACTGATTATCATTACCCCCATACAGTGACAGTAGTCCTGAGTAGATGCAGGGACTAGGGGAGTGTGAGTTAGATTGCTCATGGACCAAATATTTCCATCTTTACCCCCTTTTTGTTTTTGCGTTTCCATTTTTTACTCCCCACCCTGAAAGAGCTCTGCGTAAAAAATTGCACTTCATAGTGATGGTATTTAGTATCCAATTCCCTGTCCTCGGAAGTGGTAAAAAATTCCAAATGCAGTAAAATTGGTTAAAAAAATGCCTTTGTGACAAATTCTTGTGGGCTTAGATTTTACAGCTTCCACTGTGTACCCCAAACGACATGTTCTGTGGGTGGGTACGATCACAGGGATAATATATTTACATGGGTTCAATAATGTTTGTATACATTTACAAAAATTAAAACCTCCTGTACTAAAAAAAAAAGTCATTTTGCCATCTTCTGGTGCAAATTTTTTGGGCGCTTTTTCATACTTTAGTGCAGTGATTTTCAACTTTTTTTGAGCCGCGGCACACTTTTTATACTTAGAAAATCCTGGGGCACACCACCAACCAAAATAGCACAAAATGTCACTAAAACAGTCACATTATACATATAGTTAATAATATAGATTCTAAATTTATTTTACTCACTCAGTGTGAAACCTGGGCCTGTTACGATAAACACAAAAGGGATATCCTGGCAGGAATGGTGGAAAGACACACACAAAGCTCTTCCTCAACAGTTCTCAGTTTCTCCCTGTTTTTAGTATATGGTGCTGATTATTATGTGGCTCATAGACTGCAAAATAAAGGAGTACAATTAGAAGTACTATGGCCATGAGACCAGAGTATAAGTGCCAGCTCATATACTCAGCATATGAGCTGGTACTTGTAGTACTCCAGCCTCATGACTATAGTATTTCTCATTTTACATTTCTCATTGTTATATTGTCATATGCAGTATACTGCCGGAGTACTACAAGTACCAGCTCATATGCTGAGTATTCTGCCAACAGTCCATATACTCAGGCAAAAGCTCATATAGTCAGCATTATTGGCGGGCATTACCTTGGCGGTGGGCAAATGCGAGAGTCTCTCCGCTCTCAGGATGATGCACCGGCCTTGGTGACGTCATTTTGTCGAGCGAGGTTCAAAGCTTGCGCATGTGTTATTGTACACGTCTCCTACATTGTAAGAAGCCGTGACTGTGCATCGCTGCGCATTACCGGGAAACAAAACACAGGGGGCACCATAGTTTGGGGAACTTTTCCCGCGGCACACCCGACCATGTGTCGCGGCACACTGGTTGAAAATCACTGCTTTAGTGTACAGAGCTGTTTGTGGTGTAATTTTTTGTGATGTGAGATGACGCTTTCAGTGCTACCATTTTGAGGACTGGACACTCATTTGACCACTTTTCATAACATTTTATTACATGTTGCAAAATGGCAAAAAAGTAGCATTTTTGGGAGGTGGTTTGTAGGGCAAAGTGGTTGTTGTGGGGTGGATGCACAGGTGGATTTGGGATCACCCATATGAGAGCTGTCCACAGCCACTCAGCCACACAGCCTCTGTCCGCAGCGCTCATCACCTGCACGACCCGGCCAGTGATGCAGCATAGCACCCACTTACATTGTACATAGGGTGCTTACTGTGGGGTTGTCCTGGCTTCACTGGCCGCCATCTGCAGGTGATGAGCACTTCAGATACAGGCAATGTGGCCACAGACTGTCACATAGGGGGATTTGGGACATTAAACCACAAGTATTTATAGTTGGTTTAGTGTCACCTGCCAGGACCTCTGTAAGTGTGCACATCTTTGTGTGTGAGCAGCCCCAGCAGCTCCTGACCTTGTATCTCTGCTCTGCTGCTGTCAGCTCCGTTCTGTGAGCTGCCTCACTCTGTTCTCTTCCCACTTCCCGGGCTGGAGAGGAGGAGGGGCTGGCACTGATCGGCTGCTCTTGTCTCACTTCAGGACAGAGCCGGAGCTCCGACTTTGATAAGAATGGGGAGATGGTACGCGTGCCTGCAGAGAGGGCTCTGCGTGCCCTCTCTGGCACGCGTGCCATAGGTTCGCCACCGCTGATGTAGAGAAAAAAAAACATAATTTTCTTGGATGTTGGCTCTTTTGGCCTAAGCTTAGTTTATTTTGGCTGGGTTTTAAATTGTTTTCTGCACCGAAATCCTTATGAAGAACTCTAGCGATAAATCATGAGTTGACTTGAGCCAAAAAACCTCTTCAAAACTTTTAGGCTTTGGAGTCTTTGGGCTTTCATAGTGGATAAATCTACTCCAGGTATGAGCATTACACCTATTGAATGGTGTTTTTACAGAATCATTTTCTCACACGGTTAAACCACGTCTACCCAGTGTAATATACACTGGATGGTGTGGAACTGGAATATGATGCTGGTTCAGGAGCTGCGCCTGCATCATATGCAGATGGGGGCAACTGTGTTATACAGATGCCAGTAACAGCCACAGTAGTATCAGTAAGAATGTTGATTCCAGCTTTTTACCACTTATGTGCTCTGGTCAATTGTGCCCGCAGCGCCTAAGAGTCTCAAATTTGGTTACCTTATATACTCGAGTATAAGCCTAGTTTTTCAGCACAAAAAATGTGCTGAAAAACCCGAACTCGGCTTATACTCGAGTCAAAAAAATAAATATATCTAAACTCACCTTTCCGGCGACCCCTGTATATCTTCTGTGCGATCTGTCCTGCAGCGGCTGCAGGCTATATACAATGGGGCAGGGTCTGGCAGGCTATATACACAGGGTCAGGGGCTGGCAGGCTATATACACAGGGTCAGGGTCTGGCAGGCTATATACACTGGGGCAGGGTCTGGCAGGCTATATACAATGGGGCAGGGTCTGGCAGGCTATATACACTGGGGCAGGGGCTGGCTGGCTATATACACTGGAGCAGGGGCTGGCTGGCTATATACTTGGGAGGCTGTGACCAATGCATTTCCCACTCTCGGCTTATACTCGAGTCAATAGGTTTTCCCAGCATTTTGTGGTAAAATTAGGGGCCTCGGCTTATACTCGGGTCGGCTTATACTCGAGTATATACGGTAATATCCTGGATGGTAAGTGCTTACCTAGTAGTGAAAAAAAAAAAATTAAAATGCCCAAAACATCAAATCCTGAAATTAAAAAAAATGTATTAAAGTGATCGACAGGAGCCACTTGTAATAAGACAACAAATACTCTTATTTACAAACTGCCAACCAAATGAAATTGATTTATGTACAGCCCCGAACATTTTGGGGCTCATCCAGACGGCCGTTATGGAGGTAGTGATCTCGCATCATGCGACCCGATCACAGCCCCCATAGACTTGGTCATGATGCGGTATTCACACGGTATGTCACTGCATTGTGACCGAGTCAGCGTAGCCGCTCGTCTCTGTTTGGAGGCACTCGCCCCTCCTCCTCCTGGCCCTGTGCTCGCCCATGATTTGGTGAGCACACAGCCATCTGAACGAGCCCTTATGTTAGGAACAGTAAATTAATTGTTATTAATTTTGGATAAAATTGTGTACCAGTCTGCCTTTGGATTCCATTATAAATGACAGAAGTGTATCTGAAGATGCATTGAACTCTATAGTCAATGGAGAATGGATAGGAGACCTTCTGTTCATCTTCCTTTTGTCGGAATAGTGTTTTGTTTTTTTTTTGTTTTTTTTTTGTTTTTTCCAATAAATTGATGCAAATGTTGAACTCCTACATGAGTAGTTCAGATATCTGCTTTTGTAAAGTTTACATGTTCAGCATTCATTTTCACACATTTGTTTCCTTCCTAGCAAAAATGTTTTGATTTGTGCTTTGAAGCTTACTTTTCTTCCTTCTTTTGTGTTGACAGATCTATCGTTGGCCGCAGGTTCTTTTTTATTGTTGGGACTTTATACTTGTACAGATGTATCACAATGTATGTTACCACCCTCCCTGTACCTGGAATGCACTTCCAATGTGCCCCAAAGGTAAGGCCAGATAGTATGTGTTTTTTGTCTTTTTTGGACCCATACACATATGGCTGTATTACAGTCCTTTTCCAATATCTGTGTTTTATCCAGTTAAGTTTATTAGATATATAATGATAATATAACCATGAAATATAGTACTGTAAAGATAATCATACGATGGACATGTGCCTGTGGTTTAGAACTAATTGGACTGCGTGTATTACCGTACGGCCTCCTGCACATGGCTCTGCCGTGTGCATGTTGCCTGCAGATAATAATCTGGACATTACATCCCCAGCATCCTCGCCCCACTACCTGTAAAACTGGTCATGCATACAGGACTGCTAGAGCTGTCTCTTTGGTTTACTATTCAACATGAATCGTGCCTGCAGAGGAAAAGCAGTTTTCGGGTTGGGGGCATGAAGTGTAAAAATAAATGAGTTACTTTTCTTATTTTTATTACACTTTCTTTAGGGATTTTGTAGTAATAGAACTCTCTCAGGTGAAACTACTTGCACAGTCCCTGTCAGCTCTGTCTTGTGTGCTTCATTAACCCTGAGCAGGTCCATACATCTCTGAGCAGCACTTGCCAGGGTCTGGCACATAGAAAAGTCATTTGGTGTTGAGATGAGAAGGATCATGCCCTGTTAAAGCAGCAGAGGCTGGAACATCTAAAATCTCTCTATATACACTTTTCTGATTAGAGGTATTGTATAGTTCAGATTTGGCATCTATAATCCAGTTTATGAAAGTTTTTTACTTTCTGGGTTTCTTTTAGCTATATCTAGTGTGAGTTCTGAATGATCTAGCTACTTCTGCATCCTTTGCTTGGGTCTGATTTTTGTTGCTCTCCACATACGTACAGTATATCATCAATGAGTTGTCACTGTTCTGCTCAGTCCTGCTCTTTCCTCCTTTGACAGGAGATAATGTAAGATAACAATACATTGTCAACCTGAAAAAAACTTGCTGGTATGAGGAGGTTTTAGTACAAAGCAGTATAAAGGATCAGGGCTATACTGGATTTCTAGTATGAAACCACCTTCGACATTAGTTGTCAAGTGAGTTCATAAAAAATAGTCATTTTTTTATTGTGCTAGGAGATAAACAGAGGTCCATGACCCTGTTGCGTTAACATGTACATCAGTGTGAGGGTTCACCACTATGGGTCCATGAATTGCACAAGTGCCATGAACCATCCCATGACATTTTTTAAAAAACCATTATCAATGCATACAATAAAGCTACCCTGCCGCCTAAGGCTTATTGCTAACCCACCCTCCTTATGAATGGATATGTTGAAAGAAAGCGACCTCTGTGTGATGCTGAAGAGAATTCCTGTGGGTGGAGTCGGTGATGAGATTTATTTCTCTTCACACATCCAGCGTCTCTCCCTTCCTGAGGGAATGTTTAATTATGTAGCTGAGCCAGTCACACACAGCCAGCTTTTCTCTCAACCTTCTTATTCACCCCCTCTTCGGAATTCTCTTCAGCTTAACACCAAGGTCTTTCATTCTCAATGGGGCACATTTACTAAGGGTCAGAATTGGGTTTTTCCGCCGAGTTTTGCGAACACCTGGTGGACATCGGGCGCACAACCTTAGTGAATCGCCGGAAGATCCTCGTCGGAGAACGCGCCACTGGATCGCGGCAGGACCGGGTAAGTAAATGAGCCCCAATGTCTTCATTTATGATGGGGACTGGGGTAACGGTGTCTGCATCAGTTAGGAAGCGGGGTATCTTGACTGCATGCAGGACCCATGACTGGGTCTTTACTAATCAATCAGTCATCAGAAGAATGGTGGTTCTAATCCCATGGACAGAGCCATCAGTGGAACGTATAAAGACATCTTAAAGGTACTGTGTGTGGTTTGGGGGGTTTGCTGGAGACTGGTTCCCTTTTGAAGTGGCGGTTAATAGGTAACTTAAGTAATGTGAATTGTGATAAGTAACAATCTTACAATACAGACATTGATTTCTACTCCTCTAGTTTATATTGTAATAAAATACAGTAGCCATACTACATCTTGGCTTATCTTTTAATATGAAATAAGTGGGCACTCTCTCCTTTCTGACCTATTTTTTTTATGTTCTATTTCTTTTTCTGTTTTAGTTGAATGGAGATTCCTACGCCAAAGCACAAAGGATCTTACGCCTAATAACAGGAGGTGGATTGACGATAACTGGATCTCATATTTTATGTGGGGACTTTCTGTATAGTGGCCATACTGTCATTCTTACTCTCACCTACCTATTCATCAAAGAATGTAAGCGTATACATGTTTTACCTGTAAAATGTGTCCTTTAACACATCGCAGACACTTGTTACTATCACTGACATTGTGGAGTATCATTACTTCCAGTACAGGACCTGAACAGCAAGTATTGACTTGTTGACAACTGTCTTCATCCCCGGATAAGCCATCAGTCCAAAGAGTGGTGGGACTGTGACTAAACTAAATTGGGTTAGCAGGCAACCCTTGCAGTTCTCAATATTTAAGGCCTCACACATGATTCTGTCTGAAGCCTAGACCATTCTCAGGAGCTGCAAATTTTCTCAAATTCCTTGAGAACTCTACCTGACTTCCAAGTTCTGTTAAAGGGGAATTTCCCACTACTAACACAATTTAAGGAAAAAACAGTATTAACTGCATAAAATAAATGATAAATATGGTGCATGTCTCATTTAGTAAGGCTACGTGCACACTGACACGTTGATACCAATGGATCCCAGCACCTGAAAGCACACATAAGACGTGGACTGCAAGTACGGACCACTGATCCATTGTTTGTTTGATGCCCGACTATGGTAGACGTTTATGTGCAGGTAACCTAAATCTGCCCCTGTCTGTCTGGAGAGTTGGCACAGAAATCAGAAGACTAATATATAATAATCTGCATCCATCAGCTGTGCAGTGCACTCACTCCAGTTATGGCACCTCTGTGCCAAGTGTAATAGCATTGTGGTGCACACATTAGCAGTCATGCCCTTTCTTGAACTGGTGCTAATGATTATGAGGCTGTAGACATCACAGCAATGATTGGATCTGATTTCTTTCAAAATGTTATTTCTAAAAACCAGAACACCATTTATGCAGCATCCAGAACCATTAGATGAATATTATCTTCCAAGCCAAGTCACTTATCACTGCTATGAAATTCAGGATGTAAAATGAAGTAATGATTTCTTTTTATAGGCACATGTTCTCTAGAAGATGAAGTGATATTTCAGGATTAAAATAATTTTTGCCTCAAGGTGTAATTGTTTTTTCTTAGCAGGCACAGATTTAGCTCCATATTGGTTGATGTGGTTGTCTTCATCATGACCTATGTGCTTATGATGTCTGGTCCATTGACACTTGTTGCTATGTATCTTCCTTGATAATGATCTAAACAGCTTCTATTGCAGTCATTGAGAGTTTTCTTTGTTCAAGGACTTTCACCTTTTTATATTTTTAAGTAAGTTAAGTGCATAGATAGTGGGGTCAAAGTAGTAGCATTTTTCAAGGACATTCACTTAGCCTATCATTACTTGCTTTCGCAATGGGGTCTATCCTAGGGCATTTATACCAATGAGCTATTCGCCCCAGCGGGAAACAGAGCTGGAAGCTATGTCCATTTTGTAGTCAGACGCTACAAGTACAGCCGTCATTCCTATTCACCTTTCAGTTGATGCTTCAGGGGGCAGAGCAAATGCTCGATGTGAGGGCTGCCCCCCCCCCACTTATTAACTAATGATGGCCTATCTGTATGCCAAGTCAGTAGAAGACTCCGCTGTGCATAAGATGTGATGTATGATTAATAGTTCTTTCACTGACAGAGTTGTTTTGACAGAATTCAGCCACTGTATTCACCATGTATAATCGGGTGGTGTGTCTGCTGTATGCCACATTCATTAACAGCTAGACTTCTTCTGTTCCTTTCCATAGCATGGGGTTTTGTATAAGTAGGTGAGTTATTAAGGAATTGGCAGCACTGTCCTGGAAGTCCTATAGTAGTGAATTGATCAGAGGATGGAAATACCTGTGGTTCATTCACTTCTATATGACTTTCAGGGCAACTTATAATCTCCTGGAAGTCCTATTCTGTGTGGGACAGGTCAAGGGAATTCCAATTTCCACATTCTGCTGTTTACCAGGAATCGCAGTGATTGGACCCACAGTGAACAG
The DNA here is from genome assembly GCA_019512145.1 of Engystomops pustulosus. Classification (NCBI taxonomy): domain Eukaryota; kingdom Metazoa; phylum Chordata; class Amphibia; order Anura; family Leptodactylidae; genus Engystomops; species Engystomops pustulosus. The sequence continues at coordinate 87,756,568 of CM033641.1, forward strand.
ACATTTTATACCATATCCTGTGAATAGAGGAAACATGTTTAACTACACAACCCCTTTAATCCATCCATATAATTTACAGAACCCCAATTCTAATCATAGGTAAAACTACCTGTGAGGCATTTCCACTGACTTTTGACCCTTTAGTCCTGCTCAGACCGAGAAATCAATCTACTGGCGACCATAGTGTTCATTCCCTATTGTTTGATGCTACAAGCACAAAGGGTCGCTAGACCAGTTCTTGTTTGCACAGATCTTGTAAGCGGCAGTATACTCCTGACCCTGACAAGTACGGCTTGTCTCCAGTCAAACCTGAGTATCTAGTGGAGGTGCGTTGTAAACTAATGATTGACTGCGGAGACTGTCTATTGCCTTATGTGCCAGTGCATACAGACTGTGCGCAATTACAGGACGATTATATTACATGATTGGCGATAAACATTTTATTACAGGCTGTGAAGTATAGATGAAAGTTACTATATAAATGTCAATGTTCTGAATAGAAAATGATTAACGTCAAGTATATGAACCCTTCACCCAGTATAGGTATCTCAGATGTTTGATGATGGCAGGCACACTTATATACTTGGCCGAGGATCACTGCAGGCTATTTGACTAAAGAGAAAACAGTGTCTTGTGATATTACATCATTGCTGCACTTGTACTTGGCAGAACATAATAGGATCTGGAGACTTACCAGGTTCCTTGTAGAAACAGTGTTATGAACTAACCTAAGATTTTGACAGGGAGGCAGTCAAATTATTCTTTAGTTGTAAACAGCTTGGGAATCCAGCTCTCCTTGTATACTGCTGCAGAGTTTTCAGATGGTGCCAAGATATAAAGTGTTGACATTGGAACAGGATGGGTTTCATAGTGATAGTAGTGAATCTTTTTTTGCAGATTCTCCTCGTCACTTTTGGTGGTATCACATAATCTGCTGGCTGCTGAGCGCATCTGGAGTGATCTGCATTTTAGTTGCACATGAACACTACACTGTTGATGTCATTGTGGCTTACTTTATAACCACACGACTCTTCTGGTGGTATCACGCCATGGCTAATGAAAAGGTAAGAAGAACTGTATTACATGTTGTCATATTGGGTTCAGTCCTTCACTGTTTCAAATATCTTGCCCTGCTGTCTGTGAATAGAAACAGCAGACGCCTTCACCCATTAGTCACTATATTTTAACTTTTATTGATCTGTACGTACTATCCAAAATGGTAAAATTATCAGCTAGTGAATAAATTGACCAATACTATTGTAATAGGTAAATATTACTGTCTATTACTGTGGATCACAAAGCCTCATTGACTCGTAATTGACATGACAAGAACAGTGGTATTGGTGTTGTCATACATCACAACTGACTACTCAAATTTCATTTACATACACTACCACTTTCTATCTCGCTGTCTGATGGATTCATGACATTGAGACTTCTCTCACTAAAGGCATCAACTTGGATGTTCAATTCACTGCTGTACTAAAACCTAAGATAGTGCCCCCCCCCCCCCAACATATTTCACCACTTACGTGGCGTCCTCAAGGGTGCTGGGGCTATAATATCCCTATGAACGTTTGGTTAGGTGGTGAAACAAATCGTGTGGGGGCTATTTTAACTATTTTAGGTTTTAGTACAGCAGTGAATTGAACATCCTAAGTGGTAACTTTAGTGAGAGGAGACTCTGTATTATAAATTCATTCGACAGTGGGATGAAATCTGAGTACAATAAATATGCAGGTTGAAGTGAAACACCTCCTCCTCACCCACATTGTGCAGGATACCACTCTTTGCCACCTTACCAGAAAATTGCACTTTTTGAGTTATGGCTTGCCATGCTCCTGTAGGGGCTAAGCTTGGGCACTTCTGTGCAAGGGAAAAACTGTAAAGGGGATTCTGCATTAAATCAGTTGTCGCGTTTTATGATTTAGCCATTAAAAAAGACACAATGTGCTTTGTGTTATTGGATCATCTTGTCCTGTGTGTGTAGGTTTATATGTGCCTGTATCTGGTATTCTATAAATTGGAGCATACAGTTGTAGCATGCCGGCTGTGATACAGATCCACAATAGGTTCATGTTCAGGAGCTTTCTTAGTACCTGTACCTGTTGCCACCACTAGGGATCTGTAAATGAGCCATTTCCTGATAGGCCCTCTAGTGTTTGCATCAGTCAACTAGGATGATAACTTTTGTCTCTAGAAACTATCAAGAATAGTTCTCCGATAAAAGTATTCATATATTAAATAGAATTTGTAAAAGCAAAAGTGTTTGCCTCCATTCTTATGGTGAATATTTCTCTATGTTTCAGGCATTAAAGACTTCATCTGCAACTAATCTTCTCTGTAGAACTTGGTGGTTTCCTGTATTTTCCTTCTTTGAGAAGAACGTTCAAGGTTGCATTCCATGCAGCTTCTCCTGGCCCATCTCTTGGCCTCCCGGCTGCTTCAAATCTTCATGTAAAACCTATTCCAGGGTTCAGAAAATGGGGGAAGAAACTGAAAAATGCACCTAAATACTTCCAGGGACAAAAACTATTAAAAATAAATTCAACCAAAGGAATATCTTCTTGTGTTAAGAAGAGGCAACTGTAAATACGGAGCTGGACCAAATGTTTTATCTTTGAATACAAAGGCGTTTGCACACCAGATACACACGTATCACTCTGTAGCAACCCCTGTCTTTCAGCACATTAATTTACCATTTGCTCTAGTTTTATAGTCCGGTCAGGTAAAGACTGGTGTAGTCCATGGAGATTTCAGTGAAAACCTATAAAATGCTCCTTATTAAGTTTTCATGTAAAATCTTTGGACTAATGGCCTTTACTGCTTAGCTATCATTTGTGGAACTTATGAGCGTCATTTCCAAAGAAAATACTTCTAGGGTGGTTTCACATATGGATATTTTTTTAGAAATCAATGCATTTCCTGCAGTATATTCCCTGACCGTTTTTTCCAAAATTATTATAAAACTGCAGACAGATGTTTGCTGTACGGCAATAGGGAAATATTAAATGCACTACAAGCAATGGCAAGCATATTCATTTAATACAGTACGTGCACTAAAGGATTATCTTACCATGTAGAACAGAATCCTAAGAGCACATGAACTGTTTCTGAGACCAGTATTTGCCTTTTAAAAGTTATGTTCACCTTTTGAATAACATTATTTATTCCAATTGCAAAGAAAGTTCTGGCTGCTAAACAGCCTATGACACCCAGAGCTGTATTCACATTTTTGTCTTTGGCTTTCTACATACTAGATGAGTGACTTTTACAACCTATTTACAACAGGTTACACTGATGAAAGGCAAAGAATGTGAATCCTTAAGTAAGGTGCTTTCCCAATACAAGATGCTTGGAGATTTCAACTAAACAGTCTGTAGAATTGTGAAATCTGCTCTGGACTATAATATAGTCTGTACAGGGGGATCAGTAACCTACAACTACACCCTATCTGGCGCAGAGTTACGCCATTACCCAGTGACCGTTCAGCTTGAAAGGTGGCTGGTTGTAGCGTGTGCACAGGTGCGGCCACACCCCTACTCACGCCCACTTGGTGTGGTGGTGGTGCGAAGGGGGAGAAAACTGGCGTACAAGCCCTGATAAATTCCTACCAGAACACTTTTTATATGGAAGTTGGTATTACAGAATATAAACTGTAGACATTCATAGGTGAACATATTCATTTAGCATCTAAAGTTTACATATATTTAGTGGTACAATCCAAAAATATTTTGCAGAATTTTTCATTGTAATATATTCCTTGAATCATATATTTCTATTTATGCGTATCAGTACAATATTTCTTTTTATGTACGTTTGTGTATTATATTATTTTTCATATTTTTACTTTCTCAATGTGCATTAAGAGGCAAACCCTAGTGTTATCTACTCTGTGCAGATTTCTTCCTGTTATACAAGAAGAGATATTGGAAGTGGCTGGGTGACAACTACCCTACTGTTTTGTATATTGCTTATTTAACTGATATTTATCGCTTGATATTGTTATCATTCATTGAATAGTTTGACACTACAGATCTTTGGTTGGTGTTCAGGTAATGACAGAAGGAGATTGTGTTCTATTTAGTTGTGTTCTCAGTTTATATGGGTCACACTGTACTATTTGCATCACTTCTATGCAGCAGTATCTGTAAGCAAAGACCATGAGTGGATCCGATTGTAGATTCGTACATCTTCTGTCTGGTTTGGCTTGCAAATACTGATGAGTCTGTTTAGATATCAGGACAATGGGCTAGTTTTTCTAATAATGTCCAATAGTTAGACTAGATCAGCGCTAGTGATCTATAGCACAGATGTCAGAGGTGCCACTGAGAGCTATCTGTGGGCAGGCAGACCACCACATCCAGCAGAGAACTCAAGGCTTCCTCCTGCAGTCCATACAGCCTAGGACAGAGAGAGTGAACCTTTTAGAGGTATGTTCCGAGAGACAAAGGTTTGCCACCACTGGCCTAGCATGTGCTGTACTTGGGAGTTACATCCTGGCCTTCCTGGGACTACAGGAGAAGTGAGAAGGTGCACAAAGGGTTAGATCATCATTGGAGATCATGTTCTGGGCCCAGCCATTCTTCCTGTTTGACTGTAGGGCTATAGGGAAATTATAGAGATAATTCAAATTCCCCTCATTTCAATTCTATTGACGTCAATATGATTGAAAGTTGTGACAGAGCACAGAGCAATACGTTTCAATATATGTAAGTTGGTTTGGTTGTAGTTTGGGCACTTGGTCTCTAAAAGGTTCACCATCATTGGACTACATTTTGTAAAATGTGCCAAATGCATCACTTTATTGTCGTTGGATGATCAATCTTTGATAGTGTATCTTTTGGTCCACAAGGTTGCATATAAAGCCAAGCACTTTCCAGCCAAGTTCTATCTTGGTTCCACAAAGCTATACTCCTTTTTTTGGAGTACAGATGTGGTACAGGCTTGTGCATTTTTTTTTTTTTCCAAAAACAGAATTACTCCGTAAATTCTTGGTAAATTTTTCCCAGTGTTTTAGGATTTATTTATCATGAAAGTTGCATATAATCTTAGCATCATATTGGGTTACCTCCTTATTCAGATACATAGACATAGGGGGACATTTATCGTGTACCAGCCTATGATAAAGTTATCCCCCTCCCGCACTGCCTGATGCATCCAGAGGCTCTAACCTCTTGATGTATTCGGTTAGGCAGCTGCACCCGAGAACTTACTTAGAGGCACTGATAAATTTCACCCATAATTACAAATTATATCCGACATATTTGGGGAGATTTATAAGAAGTGTCAGAATAGAACTGTTCTAGTTGCCCATGGCAATTAATCAGAACTGCCAAAAAGCTGTTTAAAAATCAAAGTTGAGCTCTGATTGGTTTCCATAAGCAACTAGACCAATCATGCTTTCAGACACTTTTAATAAATCTCCCATCTTTTTTTTTTTTTAGGGTCGGCAGTTACTAATGCACAGTATATTTGACCATAGTGTAATAGCGCAGTCAATTTCTGTGCAATTTAGATTTACAGTAGTCAAAAAACTAAGTAGATGTTCAAATTTTTAGTAAGGAAATAAAAAAAGTTCCTTAAAGTGTAACTCTCCTTTCAACAAACCTTGCAGAAATCAGAAGCCCAGTGTTTGCGGGGGAGATATTTCAGTTTCAGTATGTCTTGTCATCTTTATTTTCTAGCAGCTCTCTTATTTAGCAGTCTCTTTAAGTTTGAGGTTACCTCAATGCTGCTGAGATCAGACCTAGCTACTGTGACTCGATTTTCACATTACCTCTGCATAGATCTCCTATGCTATCTGAAGTTTGAAATCTCTGCTAGTTAGATGGACAGAAACTTACAGAGTGTAAAGCGGTTTAAGGGGGAAGAAGGGAGAATGATAAGAGCCAAAGTGGAGAAAGAGGAATTAGACTTTTACTCTTATATCATAACCTGTGTTAACGTGTTCTACTGACTTGTGCAACATTTGTTGAAAAGTTAGTGACTATTTAAGCAATAAAGAGTGAAATATAGTTTTTATGCTGAAAATTCATTGTATGTAACAATGTATTGTGTACCCTATATCGTTCTGCCCCTTGGAGGTATATGTTGTATGTTATGGTGTATTTGCAATTCCATTTATATAATGTCTAATGTTGAGCACAAGCAGATGCAATCATCCAAGTGTTTTTGTTTAATATCTAGTTTCTTGATACCACAAAGTGACTTAAAACAAAGCTTTTAATGAAAAACCCATGTGTGTATAAATAGCATATTTTTGTAAACAATATGAGAATTTTTTTTATTTTCTAAGAGTATGCAAATGAATAATGATTTTGATAAAATTGTTAACATAAAATAAACCAAGATGGTGCTGTCATGTTTTTGTCATACTGTCCTCACTATCTACTGTTCTTTCTCTGAATTTCATCAAAGGAGTAGTTACTATTTGCCCATATCCAGAATATCCTTTATTTTCTTACAACAAGATCATCTGATAGAGCTTAGAGTATACACAAGGAAACTGTGCTTGAAGCTCACATAAAGTTGAAAACTTTTAGACGGTTAACAAATATGGACATGATCTATGCAATTGAGTCCATATGATTCCATATAAGAGAGCCATTGATGGCTTATCCTAACTTGAAATTACTACATGCAATAAAAATTGGATAGCATTATTGCACATTATTGCATCCAGATAGGACTGTATTTAAAATTATGCACTTGAGGACCTGTGCTTAGTCATACATTTACAGATGTAGTTAATACAATGTTAAAAAAAAGAAATCAAAAGGGCACCCAGAGAGTCCTACTACGTGGAAGTTGAGAAATTGGATTTATAGTATATAGGGGAAGGGAAATGAAGCTTAAATGAGTGCAGAAAGGGGAGTAATGATTGCGGTCCTGCTCAACTGGGTTTAAGTCAGGGCTGTGGCTGGGTCAGTCAGGAATGGTCACAGAATTGTTCTGAAGCCACTGCTTTTTGTTTTAGCTGTGTGCTTAGGGTCATTGCCCAGTCTGAGGTCCAGAGCACTCTGGAAGAGGTTTTCATTGCAACCAGTCGTCCTGTCTCTGCAACTGAAAAACATGATGCTGCCACCATTATGTTTCACTGATTTGTATTTGGCTGGTGATGAGCAGTGCCTGATTTTATCCATACATACCGCTTAAAATGAACACCAAAAGTTCAAACTTCGTCTCATCAGAGAATCTTATTTCTCATAGTCTGGGAGTTGTTCATGTATTTGTTTGCAAACTGTATGTGGCTTTCATATGTTTGAAGAGAGGCTTACGTCAGGACACTCTGCCATAAAGCCCCGACTGGTGGAGGACTGCAGTGATAGTTGACTTTGTGCAACTTTCTCCCATCTCCCTCCTGCATCTCTTGTGCAGTTGTCCCATTCTACTTCCATTTAAGGATTATGGAGGCCAGTGTGCTCTTAGGAACCTTGAGTGCTGCAGAAATTCTTTTGTAAATTTGGCCAGATATGTACCTTGCCACAATTCTGTCTTTGAGCTGATTGCTAGTAGTATAGATTTGTACCGTGTTAGCCATGGAGAGCAGAAGAGTGAAGAAATCAGGCGATACCTTTTTGAGGCAAACTGAGTATATTTGATGGTGAGCTTTCGAGAATACTAGTTCTCTTCGTCAAACATGATGTTATGCATGAAACAGAAAATTCACGGCATTTTATACACACTAAACAGTGATCATCAAAGGATATTAACAAAACCTCTAAAACAACAGATTGATAAAAACAGGGACATCTTATTTACAACAGGATGGAAATAAAAACATTAAAAACCTATGAGGCGAGACACATGAGCCCTGGCTCTTATCTGCTTGTGGCCTCCAGGTCAGAGGTAGGAGGTTATGAAGCTGGCGTGACTGTTAAGACCACTTTGCAAGGTGTTGAATCTCCTCATTAATTTATACTCCTATTCTTTCCTTTCCCTCTGTGTCTTAAAATGTCCCATTAAAATAATAATCTGCAAATCTTCCATAGTGTGATCCTCTCTGGAGAAATGTGCAGCCACTGGCAGATCTTTCCTTTCATTTTTAATATCAGCTCTGTGTGAGTTCATACGTTGATGGAGTCTTTGACCTGTTTCTCCAACATAAAGGCCTGTAGTTGGACACTGATTGAGCTGATTGGGCAGTTCCATAGACCTCATGATTCTCAAGTGCTCTGACATGAGCTGTGAGCTGAGAGGTCTTATATAGACAGCTGTGTGCCTTTCCAAATCAAGTTTAATTAAACACAGATGGACTCCTATGAAGGATTAGAACCATCTCAAGGAGGATCAAAAGGAAATGGACAGCATGTGAGTTAAATATAAGTATCGTAGCAATATTTATGACCCATGTGATATTTCAGTTTTTCTTGTTGTACATTTTCTGTTTTTTTTCTGTCAAGATGGGGTGCAGAGTGTACATTAATAAGCAAAAAAAGAGCTTTTTTTGATCTTCTCAATTGGCTGCAATGAAACAAAGAGTGGAAAATGTAGAGGGTTCTGAATACTTTCTGTACCTACTGATATTGCTGCAATTGAGGCATATAGAGTTATAAAAGAATAGGAACTTCTAAGTAGGACACGTTATATGCCCTTTAATGGGAGTGTGTTCAGTCTTAGTAACTAGGGCCATGTGAGCTCTAAATATGGCCCTGCATTCGGGATACTAATAATAAAGTGGGACAAATAAAAGGGTCCCCAAAATGCATAAAAAAAGATCAGGGACGGGGAAGCACAATTGGGTGTTTAGTACCTGGGAGCTTGAATTGCATCCTGTGTATTTGATGAATGAGCTCTAAGTGCGGCTCAGCATGGTTAGCAGTATTTCTATCTGTATTGCTGACTGATACAGTGTATAGCTGTTAATGTTTTCCATGCCCATCACTCAGTTTATCCATTAATCCATCTAAGACCTTTTCACACACATTTTATACCACTTTGGGAAATATTGCAGTCCTAGTTTCATAGATCTTTGACAAATGTATATCGCTTCCATTAAAAATTCATCTTGGCTATAAATCAAAACTGTTGAGCAACTGCCATAGCAACAAAAACAATATGGATACACCTAAATAAAATGGGAATGGTTGCTGATATCAACTTCCTGTTTGTGGCACATTGGTGTATGGGAGGGGGGAAACTTTTCAAGATGGGTGTTGACCATGGCAACCATTTTAAAGTCGGACATTTTGCAATCAACTTTATTACAGGAAGAGGGTCCTGTAACACATCAAACTTAATGAGAACTTCACAATAAAAACAATGGTGTACTTGGTTTTAACGTAACATAATTCTTTCATGAGTTATTTATAAGTTTATGATGACTTACAAAAGGTGTTCAAAGTGCTACCCATTGTGTTGGATTGTCAATGCAACCCTCTTCTCCCACTCTTGACACACTGATAGCAACACTACAGAAGAAATGCTAGCATAGACTTTCAGGCTGACTACCTTTAGACTTTTATCTTTGGGGTTATCTGAAGGCAATTGTCTATGTCAAGAGTGGGAGAAGAGAGTTGCATAGAATGTCCTCAAATCTTAATCCCTTAGTGATTCTAATAAGATAACTATGACTTTTAACCACTTACTTTGCAATCTTACTCAGTTTTTTTGCTTTTTTTTTTTTTGCTATCACTGCAACATCTACTCAGTGTAAGCTCTGTTGGCGGACTCTAGTGATGGGTCGTGAATGAGAGGAGTTCTCTCTGCCCTGAGAGCTGATGTCTCAATTAGCACTGCCTCCATTAAGATAGCCCCATCCCGATTTCATGATCACGCCCCCTTTTACCTACAAATTTCTGAATTAAAAGTGGAGGGGGATGGATGGCTGGCTGCCTGAAAACGATTCCCTATGTAATTACATAGGGAGCCGTTCAGGAGCCAGAAGAGCTGGCTCTTTATGGTGAGCAGAGCCTAAAGATCAAGTGCACTATAAAGAGACTGATTTTGCATCACTAGCGGACACTAGATGAGCAGTCACATGGTGCAGAACAGACACTTCCTCATTACTCTGTGTTATTCTTGTACATATGAGCTTCCTCTCTCCTGTTGCTGTGTGCTGACCATGTGTTTAAATTATCATAGTAACAGGTTTACCTAAACTTTAATTTAACTTCTGAAGATTCTTTTAATAATATGACATAGAAAAAGAGAGATGAGATGGAGAAAGATCAGAGTCTTGAGATATTAGTTCGCAAATTAGATATAGCGTATGTAAGTTAGATATTTATATATGAAATAGTTAGACACAAAAAAAGAGTGATGTGATATATAGAATCAACATATAGTGACTATTGCTGTTCCTACCTAAATAGTTAACTGTATTATGAAGCTAAAAAAAAGCTATTTCATCACACACAAACCTTTACATTATCCCTAAGGCTAGATTACGTTTTAATACTCGATGGGGAGGGGCTTGTTCGAAAAAAAAATACCATTTAAACTGAAACACTTGCAGTCGGGAACAAGCACTACAAGTCTTGAATGTAAACCATTTCAAAAAGCAATTCAAAAAAATTATTTGATTGCACTACACTGTATACACAGTGGAAATGAGAACAAAACCACCAAAAGACACCAAAAAACTATTTTTCTACATCTACCACGGTGACATCCTTAGGTCAGAAATATATCCACAGTACCTCAGTATCACTGGTTTTGTTCTTCTACAAAGTGCTCCGCTGCAGGCCAACATACACTTTCCTTCACATGCAGTATGGCTGCATACACTGCAAATGGAGTCTTAGGTGGTGCTTCCAACCAGTCACCATGATGTGGGACCACAGGCTCCACCCTTAACCAAAAAGGGCAAAAATGACACAGCCAGTTTAATAAACGTGGCCCTGATTCTTTAGCTGAGCCATGTTACAGGCTAAAAAAATGGCCTCCCAGTTGCAATGAGAGAAAATCCTTATGACCCTTCCTTTACTAGAAAAATATTGATACAAGTTCTAATATTTTACACAATATCTTATACCAGAAATTAAAATGTTAAGTCACCTTCCAATAATTGTGTCATCTAGAGAAAATATGAAAAATGTATGCAAATGTGACCTTAATCTGTATGACCTTAATATATTTCCTGATGGAGGAATATTAATATTCTGGAGTTATATTAATGTCACGGATGCACCCACGATCCTTGTCGCAGTTGGTGGGCACACCCGTGCCTCCCTGTGTGACGCGGCGCCCCCCAGTCTTACCTCTCCACGAGCCTGCTTCCCGTCCGACTAGGCCGCATGCGGTGTTTCTCTGTGTTCCCGTCATCCGTTACTGCCTGCCAGTTCCTGAGTTCCTGTTCCGCGTGCCAGTCCGTTCCTGCCTGTTCCGTGTGCCTGCCCCTGTGTTCCTGCCGTGAGTTCCAGCGTTCCTCCTAAGCTAGTGGTGGCAAACCTTTTAGCAGCCGAGTGCCCAAAAAGCAACCCAAAACCCCCCTTATTTATTGCGAGGTGCCAACCAAAAATTAAAGCAGTTCCTCTGTGCTCCCTGTTCTTCAACAACTTTCAATCATATTGGCCTCCTGAGGAGAGCAACACAGTAGAAAGATGGAAAATGTTAGCTTCTTTCTGAAAGCAGCATCTTTTAAGTTGCTTGGAATTGCAGGAAGATTCTTTGAGTCCTGGCTGGTGTGCTGGGGCAATGGCCCGGGTGCCCACAGAAAGGGCTCTGAGTGCCGCAGGTTCGCCACCACTGTCCTAAGCTGTCACCCCAGGCTCTGATTGTGTCCTGCATATTTCCACTACCTTGGCTGCCACCGTGGGCCTAGTCGCACCCGTGGAACAACCTGGTGGCACCCCGCCACAGCAAGACCATCCCGCTTTGTGGCGGGCTCTGGTGAAGACCAGGTTCCACTTAGACTCTGGTTACTCCTCAACAAATACCTTCAATGTATACCAAATAACAGGCACTGTTACCTTTTAATTTCATTTGTTCTTATATGTTTATACTGCATATGTAATGTAGCATATGTCAACAAAGTACAGTATTATGTTTCATAATGTCATAATATTCAATATGATGCACATATGCGCTGTTCTTTGTATTAAATTTTGAAAACCAAACAAAAATAAAGTCACAAAAAAAAGAATCGTAATATTTTACAGCAATAAAATATGATCATTTATAGTATTTGTTTTCATCCTTGGGTAAACATGTACATGTCAGGAGGGTTTACACTGTGGCTTTTACTAGTGGAATTATTTGGGAGGAGGTAGAACCACTAGGCTTTTTCTACACTTGCCGGGCCAGATGAATTGATATCTGTGAACACTGAATATGTGCTGTTTCATGTAACTAAGGATTTAAAGAGGACCTGTCAGTGTTATGGGGGACACACGCCACCTTATGGACCTGCGGTTTAGTGTCCCAAATCGCTCTCTAGCAAGCCCCTATATGCTGCTATTAAAATAAAAAGCTTTATACTTTCCTCGTTCCGGTGCTCCCCAGGCCTGCACAGTGGAGCCAGTGCATTACACCCCAGCTTCGCAGCGCATGTGCAGTGGGTATGGTGCTGGCACAATGATACTTGTGATTTACTGTGCATGTGCGGGGAGTACCAGAGATGGGTCCAATGCGTCTCATCGGATCTCTTGCTGTGTAATTATAATGTTTTTTTCCTTGTAGCGGGAACAGACGGATTTGCTAAAGGGGCGGTTTCATAGTTTCATAGTTTGTACGGTTGAAAAAAGACACTTGTCCATCAAGTTCAACCAAGGAAGGGTAGGGATTGGATGAGGAAGAGATTTAGGGGAAACAATTCTATATAGCATAACAATCAATGTTATTTAGGTGTAAAAAGGCATCTAGACCCTTCTTGAAGCTCTCCGCTGTCCCTGCTGTGACCAGCGCCTGAGGCAGGCTATTCCACAGATTGACAGTTCTCATAGTAAAAAAGCCCTGTCGCCTCCGGTGATTAAACCTTGGTTTCTCCAAACGGAGACAGTGCCCCCTCGTCTTTTGATTTGATTTAATCTGGAACAACTTACCACCATATTTTTTGTATGGACCATTCATATATTTATATAAATTAATCATGTCCCCTCGTAGTCGTCTCTTTTCCAGACTAAATAAATCTAGTTGTTTTAATCTTTCCTCAAAACTAAGACCCTCCATACCCCTTATCAGTTTTGTGGCTCTACGTTGAACCCTCTCCAGCTCCAGGGCATCCTTTTTATGGACCGGTGCCCAGAACTGAACAGCATATTCCAGGTGTGGCCGAAACAGTGCCTTGTATAGTGGTAATATTACATCCCTATCACGAGAGTCCATTCCACTTTTGATACATGACTTGATCCTACTAGCTTTAGAGGCAGCTGATTGATATTGCATGCTGTTATTCAATTTATGATCTACTAGTACCCCCAGGTCCTTCTCAACAAGGGACTCTCCCAGATTTACTCCCCCAAGGACATATTTTGCCTTTGGATTATTGGCCCCCAGGTGCGTAACATTACATTTATCCACATTAAACCTCATTTGCCAAGTGGATGACCAAACATTCAGTTTGTCCAAGTCACCCTGCAGCCTATGAACATCCTCCATAGATTGTATTACACTACACAGTTTGGTGTCATCTGCAAAAATAGACACAGTGCTATTAATTCCTACCTCTATATCATTAATAAATATATTAAATAGTAGTGGGCCAAGCACAGAACCCTGAGGTACACCACTCATAACTGGTGACCATTCCGAGTAGGAATCATTGACCACAACTCTCTGGATACGATCCTTCAGCCAGTTTTCAATCCAATTGCAAATGATTTCTGCCAAACCAATAGCCCTAATTTTACCCATCAGGCGTCTATGAGGGACAGTGTCAAATGCCTTTGCAAAGTCCAAGAACACAATATCCACAGCTGCTCCTCCATCCAGGCACCTGCTCAACTCTTCATAGAAGCAGATAAGGTTAGTTTGACAACTTCTATTCTTAGTAAACCCATGCTGGCTGTCACTTATTATACTATTTGATGCCACATACTCCAGTATGTAGTCTTTTACTAACCCTTCCAACACTTTCCCCACAATGGAAGTTAAGCTTACAGGCCTGTAATTGCCTGGCGAAGTTCTAGAGCCCAATAGCCCTAATTTTACCCATCAGGCGTCTATGAGGGACAGTGTCAAATGCCTTTGCAAAGTCCAAGAACACAATATCCACAGCTGCTCCTCCATCCAGGCACCTGCTCAACTCTTCATAGAAGCAGATAAGGTTAGTTTGACAACTTCTATTCTTAGTAAACCCATGCTGGCTGTCACTTATTATACTATTTGATGTCACATACTCCAGTATGTAGTCTTTTACTAACCCTTCCAACACTTTCCCCACAATGGAAGTTAAGCTTACAGGCCTGTAATTGCCTGGCGAAGTTCTAGAGCCCTTTTTATATATTGGCACCACATTTGCTTTGCGCCAGTCACTTGGCACCACACCAGACATTAAGGAATCCCTGAAGATTTTAGACAGTGGTACAGCAATAACAGAACTGAGTTCTTTAAGAACTCTGGGGTGTAACCCATCTGGTCCAGGAGCTTTGTACACATTGATTTTATTGAGCTTAGATTGGATAATGCCTACATGCAGCCAGTCTACTATATTACAGGATGCATGACCCGCACTGGCACCACCCAAGTCAGAAGTTCTTTCTTCTATTGTATAAACGGAGCTAAAATACCTATTAAATATCTCTGCCTTCTCTTGGTCTCCAGTCACCGATGCCCCATTTTCAGAATAAAGGGGTCCAACCTGTTGTGACCCATTTTTTTTTGCATTGATATACCTAAAAAATTTCTTTGGATTTGTTTTGCTATCTTTAGCTACCTGTCTTTCATTTTGTATTTTGGCTGATTTGATTTCCTTTTTACAGATTTTGGTAAGTTTTTTGTAAGTATTGAAAGCCTCAGGTGACCCGTCAGATTTATATTTTTTAAATGCCCTCTTTTTCTCATTAATTGCCCTTTTAACTGTAGCTGTAAGCCACGCGGGGTGTAATCTAGCCCGTCTATACTTGTTACCTATTGGAATAAATTTAGAAGTATAAAAACCCAGGATAGATTTGAATTTCTCCCATTTAACATTAGTATCACCATGTGACAGTATCTGATCCCAGTCTATATTCTGTATTGCAGCCCTGAATTTTTGGAAATTAGCCCGCTTAAAATTCAAAGTTTTCGATTTTCCCACCTGTTTCTGCTTTTTAAAGTTTAAGTGGAAAATAATTATATTATGATCGCTGTTCCCAAGGGGTTCCTGGACACTGACATTTTGGACAATCTCCGCATTGTTAGAAATCACAAGGTCCAACAATGCGTCACCTCTTGTGGGATCTTCTACAAGCTGCACCATAAAATTATCCTGAAGAATGTTCATAAAATGTCTCCCCTTCACAGATGAAGACGAGCCCTGACCCCAATTTATATTTGGAAAGTTAAAGTCTCCCATTATCACTACGGTCCCCTCCTGTGCAGCCCGCTCCATCTGTTTATATAGGTGACCCTCTATTTCCTCAGAGATGTTAGGGGGTCTATAAATTACACCAAAAATAATTTTCTCAAAGCTCTCTTGGCTTTGAATTTCAACCCACAAAGTTTCAGCCTCCTCACACTCTGAGACCACTGACTCATTCACAACCGCTTTTAAGTCTCTTCTGACATACAGACATACACAACCACCCCTCCTATTTGCCCTGTCTTTCCGAAGGAGTGTAAAACCTTGAATATTAACACCCCAATGCGATGCATCAAGCCATGTCTCTGCTACACCAACAACATCTAACTGTTCTTCTAATATCAGAGCCTCAAGTTCGCCCATTTTGCCTGTGATACTTCTGGCATTTGTGAACATACAATTTAATTTTCCACAGTTATTTTTCTGATTTAAAGTAATTTTGGGACACTAAATCACTGGTAGATAAGAACCTGTGGGTGTTTAGTGTTTACTAGAACTCAATGTAAACTTGGTTGGAGTTTCGGTAATGAAGCTGTCAAAATATAAAAATAACAGGTATGGGCTGAAATTACATCACTGCGTTACACAAGGCCCTGAAACGCTGAATGGCTGTAGGTTAAGAACTAAGCTCACCATAGCTCAGTCTTAAGCAACACACACTTGACATAAGGGTAATTGCAGGGAAATGACAAGCAGAATTTTTCTTTCGCTGCTATTTTGCCGTTAATGTAATTTGATAATCCATTTAACTGTGTCCTGTATTCATATTGTATCTTCCTTCTTGAAGAGAAGAGACAACAAACATTTAGTTTAATGCACATCACTTAGTAAGAGCATAACTGTAAGCACAGCTCTTCTGTAATGGCCAATGTATTGACTGCTGAGTGAGCACCAGTATACACTAGAGCAAAAAGGAAGGGTCTTACACGCTGTGATTTTGGCAAAGTAATTTCAGTATTTTTTGGCAATATTGTATCTTATCTTATGTGTTTGATAGCAGTTCTATCATCTTAAATGGTTGTTAAAATTACAATGGTGGGGATTAACTATGCCTTCTCCACAAGTTTTCTGGAGGGAAGGCATGTAAACCTCTCCATCCCAGTCAGTTGTGAGCCTCGTACAAGGAAGAAAAGCGACAAAACAGAGGAGGTGCCTCGGGTAATACTTCACGACAAGGTCCAAAATTAAAATCAATGTCCCACAGCAGCGCTGCTCACCTTATTGTTTCTTAGATAGGAGCAAAATATTCCAATCAGGAATTGAGTAGGATTTCCAATGGTCGACGAAATTTGCTGGTCCACAATATTTGATTTCAAAACAGTGTTCTTAAATCAGCTGCCAGTAGCCCAAAAAATAGCCGAAGACCCCAATATCATGGGGTGCCGGAAATAGTAATACAAGACAAGACAAAGGGGCAAAAAGGAACTTGCAATCAAAGGCCAGTCCTATTGGCGCTATAAACAAGCACTATAGGAAAGCACTATGGACTCAACATAGTGTCCACATCAATAAAACCCAAAAAGTAGTTAAAGGTAAAATACAATTACAATTGCATGAAACAATGTATTGTACCTGTTAACCTTTATATGTTTGCCTATCACTATCTACATCAGTCCGCTTGTTTTGATAAAGGGGTACCACCCCAAAACGCGTTAACAGGGACAATAAATTGTTTCATGCAATTGTAATTGTATTTTACCTTTGACTACTTTTTGGTTTTATCCTATTAAATGAACCTGATTTTATTCAGAGTAGAGTAAATTTTTATTGATGTGGACACTCCGTTGAGTCCATAGTGCTTTCCTATAGAGCTTGTTTATAGCACCAATAGGACTCTCTTTTTATTGCCAGTTCCTTGTTGCCCGTTTATCATGCATGGCTGGGGGCATGTTGGGATTGGGAGCCAGGTATGAACCCCCAGCCCACCCGATTTACTATAAAAATTTTTTCCAGCTTCCAATACACTGTATGGAATACAAAGTACAATCCATTTTTTTGTACGTGTGTAGATTTATATTTCATCAATACACATTGTATGGGTCCAGTCCAAACATTATGTACAGTATTCTATTTACTGATAGCTCCGCACTATTACAGGCAGTCCCCGGGTTACGTACAAGATAGAGTCCGGAGGTTTGTTCTTAAGTTGAAATATTTTATAATTGTAGATCCAGACAAAAAAATGTTTGGCCCCAGTGACAATTGGAATTTAAACATTTTTTGCTGTAATGGGACCAAGGATTATCAACAAAGCTTCATTACAGACACCTTACAGCTGATCATTGCAGGGGTCTGTCTGGAACTATGGGTTGTCTGTAAGTCGGGTGTCCTTAAGTAGGGGACCGCGTGTACTTGATTTAGCTGTCCGCCAAACATAGTATTGTGCATGGGCTGTCCTGACAGCGTAAGTGGTATGCAGCATATTACTGGGGGTGACAGATTCTGCTGTTGTTTCTCCCCTGGCCTTATCAAGACATTTTGTGAAGGGTATATTCATTTTAGTGAGTTACTGAATATGAATTTATGAATAAAACATTTGTATAAAGTATACAGACAGTCTCCGGGTTACCATAGCTTCTTTCAGTTTGTTATTAAGTTGAATTTGTACGTAAGTCGGAACTCATAGGTTTTGTAAGTTTTTTGCTAACTCTTTTGTAGCCCATTGATGTCAGGGGCTAAAGTATAGTAATTTACCAGCATCCAGAGAATTTAAGCAGAGGTCACAGTGGCCACAGAGGTCAGTTTGTAACAAGGGGTTGTCTGTAAATCGGTGTTCTTAAGTCAGGAACTCCCTGTATTTTGCTTCAAAGTACTGGTGACAGGCCCGGCGCCAGCACCCGGCTAACCCGGGCAAGTTCCAGGGCCCGGGGTACTGCAGGGGCCCACTCGGGTCCCCATATCAATTGTACTAGTGTTGCCAGGGCATATTTTGACCCCCCAGCAGCTCCACCTCTTATTTTGCTCCCTCAGCAGCTCCACCTCTTATTTTGTACCCCCAACAACTCCCCTTTTATTTTGTACCCACCAGAAGCTCAACCTCAAGCAGCTTCCCATCGTATTTTGTCCACCCACCCACTCCCCGCAGCTTGCCTTCATATTGTGATCCCCCATTAAAATAATATACATATACTTGCCTTTTTCCTGTTTCCCTGCAGAGATTCTCTCTTCTCTCCTGCTGCTGTATGTAGCAGTGAATCTAGCAGGCAGGGATGACATCATCACATGCAGCCTCGGCTACATACAGCAGAAGCAGAGTTACACAGATAATGCAGGGACCTGAAAGCATTCTGCACCATCACTGTAATCAGCCCCCGCTGGGCGGCACAGAGCTGGGAAATGCAGGACTGTCATGTTGGACCTGGACGGTTGGGGGTGTTAAAATTTGCAGTGTGTGATTGTGTGATCTGGTGCCTGTAGTGGCATCACTATTATTAATATTACTGTATGACAGAACCATTCCTTGTCGTCAAGATGGGTTTAGAGATCCCCTCTTTGGATAGTCCATGTGCTATACTCCTAGGAGTCACATACACAATCCATGTGATTTTATCAGGTCACAATGACACCACATGACCCAAGTGGCTCTTACAGCAGGATTGGTGATACAGCAGCACCATACCAACGGCGAATAGAAGTAATGGCATTTGAGAAATTGCAATAACAGGAATTATAGCTCAGAAGCTTATAGCAAGCTTTAACGGGCTAAGGGCAGCTAGACACTATCAAGCAAAAACAATCAGTGGTAAAAGGGAGCCCTCTAGTGGTAAACTGATGTACATTAATTGTCACGCATGCACATTAAAGTGTGCCTGAGTGGTCGTACATTATGGGCACACTGATGCTGTTTTTTGTTTCTATTAGTGACTTTTTGAGTGCATTTGGGTATTTGCTCAATTTTTTGTACCTTTTTCAAGTAGTGCGCAGGCGTTGTAGTGGTAACCTGGTTTGTGTCTTTGTACTTCTCCTGCTTCCAGTTGTTTGCGCCTGATTTAACATTAATATGCACCTCAAAAGGCACAAATAATTGCCCAAAAAACACTACAATCCTTACCATGCGTAGGAATGCTTATGGTTTGAGTTGCACAAAAAATTGCGTCTTTTTAACCGCTTCACGACCGCCCGCTGTGAATACGGGTCCCGATGCATGGAGGGGGCTAACTGGCTGAGCCCTCACCATAACCGGTAAGTTTTTGCTGCGTAAAACAGCTTCAAAAAGGATGCCTAGGATCGTCGCTCCCTGTGATGTCATCAGGAAGTGGCGATCCGTCGCCATGACAGTCTCGGGTCTTCTGAAGACCCGAGGCTGTCTCGTTTTAACCCCTTCATTACAATGTGCCATCAGCACATTGTAATGAATGAGGAGGAAAATAGTCTGAAAAATAGTAAAAAGAAAAATAAAAAAAAGTTGAAAAAAATAATAATAAATTATAATAAAAAAACCTAAAATTTCAAATCACTCCCATGTCCCTAGAACTGATATAAATAAACAGTAAAAATCATAAACACATTAGGTATCGACGCCTCCGAAAATGCTATCAAAATATACTAACGGTTTTTCATTGTGTTTTACCCCAGAAAATAGCGCCTAAAGTCGAAAATGGCACTTTTTTGCCATTTTGAAAAATCTAAAAAAAATCTAAAAAAAAGTGATCAAAAAAGGTTGTACATTCCTAAAAATTGTATCATTAAAAATATTATCAAATGTCGCAAAAAATGACACCATTCACAGCTCCGTAAAACAAAGTATAATAAAGTTATAAGCGCCAGAAGATGGCAAAATAAAAAAAAAAAGATTTTGTACAGGAGGTTTTAATTTTTGTAAATGTATGAAAATATTATAAAACCTATACAAATTTGTTATCCCCATGATCGTACTGACCCAAAGAATAAAGTAGACATGTCATTTGGGGCGCACAGTGAAAGCTGTAAAATCCAAGCCCACAAGAAAACGGCGCAAATGCGTTTTTTCACCATTTTCACTGCATTTGGAATTTTTTTCCGCTTCCCAGTAGACGGCTTGTAATATTAAATGCCACCATTTTGAAGTGCAATTTGTTACCCCGATGTATATCTATTTGTATATGTTGTATATTTTTTGGAGGATAGAAAACAATATACTGTTCGCATTTGCAATATAATACAGTTATGTTTTAAGCATTCACTCGGTAAAACTGTAGCAGAAAAAACTTGGTATTGGTGTATGGTAAACATAATTTTTGTGAGCTGAGCCAATAAGACAAATAAAATAAGGGGATGTTTCTGTCACAAGTGCCCCTGCCTCTCACTCACCTGTCCTGGCTCCAGGGTCGATCCCACCAATGTCCGCCAGCGCTCTGCTAATTGGCGCTGGCCAGCTGCTTGTCATTATAAATTCCAGCCCCTTTCTATGTTTCCTGACGGATCCTTGTGCCTCACAGCCGACGAAAAGGCTCCCCAGCAATATTCCTGCGTTCCCGTATCTCGTGCGTTCCTGTGTCTCCTGCGCGTTCCCTTGTCTCCTGCGTGTTCCGTGTATCCTGCTCCCGAGTTCCCATGTGCCTGTGTTCCCATTCCCATCTACCTGGACCTCCTGTTGTTGACCCCAAATTGGACTTGACATTGCATCTCTGCCGCCTGCGCTGACCCTGTGCCTGGACCTGACCTCAAGACTGTCTCCTGCTAAGGTACCTCAACCTCGGAACGACCTGGTGGTACCCTGCCGCAGCAAGACCACCCTGCCTCCGGTCCCAGGTGTCGGCTAGTACCCCCTCCTGCGGTGGTCCAGTGGATCCACGCATCCTGAATCCTGACAGTTTCTAAAGAGGAATCTGAATTGTATGCCCTTATACAACTCACTGGTCAGACCACACGTGCAATATTGTGTACAGTTTTGGAGAGAAGAGCAATCAAGCTTATTAACTAATAATTACAATAATTCCTTTATTTATATGGCGCACACAGATTATGCAGCGCTACACAGAGCTTGCCAGATCAGTTTATATCCTGACCGCCCACTGTCTTTTGGCAGAGGTGCAGGTACCCACACAGGGGGTTGTTTTTCCCTGTAAAATATAGAATATATGAATAAAACAGTAAAAATTTCAACCAGGAGTCTTTTCTCATGGGGGACATATAGGGGGTCATTTACTAAGGGCCGATTCGCGTTTTCCCGACGTGTTACCCGAATATTTCCGATTTGCGCCGATTTCCCCTGAATTGGCCCAGGATTTTGGCGCACGCGATCGGAGTGTGGAACATTGGCGCTGGCATGCACGCGACGGAAATCGGGGGGCGTGGGCGAACGAAAGCCCGACGGATTCGGAAAAACCGCCGCAATAGGCCGGTGAACTTGAGTGCGTTCCGATGCTCTTCAGCGCAGCAGCGCCACCTGGTGGACGTCGGAGGAACTGCCTTAATGAATCCCGGCCGGACCCAAATCCACCGCAGAGTAAGTAAATCTGCCCCATAGATTAAAACACACACATATTCATAATTGTATATAAATGTACATGAATATTTACTTATAAAATAAAAAGAATTGCCTTAGTGCCCCCGTTGGCCTGAGACTATACATATTATATATAACGTAAAGGAGGCAGAGAGTTTAACACAGTTAAAGTCAAGCTCTCTGTTCCTCAGAAAGCCCCCTGCACTGTAAATGATGATCCTGCATCCAGAGACCTCAATAACCAGATCTCCTTAAGTCCGATGCATGAGGTCAATCACAGAGGAGGAGGCGCTCACAGCTCCACATCTTGACTTCAATGCTGAACTCTCTCTGTCTCCATGACTTTACTCAACCAATTTAGCTCTCACTTCAAAGTTGATTTTCTGGATAATGTCACCACAATGGGCCCTGAAAGAAACAAAAAGTAGAAGGTGTTACGGTACCTGACAGTCACGGGTGACCCTGTGATCCATGTCTCGGGGTCCTGCCTTCCTGAAGTCTTGCCTTCCCCAGGTCTGGCCATCCAGAGGTCCTGCCATCCAGAGATCCTGCCTTCCCGAGGTCCTGCCTTCCTGAAGTCCTGCCATCCTGAGGTTCTGCCTTCCTGCTTCCCGACCTTGGCTGCCACCACCTGGTGGCTCCCCGTCACAGCAAAACCATCCCGCTTTGCGGCGGGCTCTTGGGAAGCCGGGTTGCAGCTAGTACCATCGTCCCCCATGGTGGTCCAGGGAGTCCACAGACTCTAGCCCCAAGAGACTCTCCCACACCCCCGTGTGTGACACTGACAATATACTAGTAGTGGTTTAGTAGGCCAAATTCTGACAGGTTCCTTTTAAAGGAAATCTCCCACCCACTAAATACATAACAGCCCTGGGTCGCCTTAATCTTGATCTATGCATATAAACTACAGACACACTATTTAAAAGTTGCCGCCCCGTGACTTAACCTGGGGAGGGGGGGGGAGTGCGTGCCTTGACATTGTTAAAACTTTATCAGCACACGAAAGAACAAACATAGCTTCAAAAGTTGATATATGAAGTATAACTTATTAAACAATTGTTCTCTCCAACATTTGTAGAGAGAAAAGATAAACGTTATATATTATTGTTACTGTGAAGTAAACATAGAACCAAATACAGATACAATGTTTAGTTCTATCTAGTCTTATATATGAATTACACTTAGCTCTAAGTTCTCAGTAACATAATTGTGTTGTTGATTTAAACCCCGAGGTTTTCGCGTTCCTAGTAAAAAAAATCCAGAGAGATTCTCTGTTCAACAAATATCTGAAGTGACCCCCCTCTTGCTGGTTTATGAACTTTCTCTATACCTCGTCTGGTGAGGGAATTAACTTGAGCTGCATGTGTATCTCTAAAATGACGAGATAGAGAGGATACATTAACTGCTTCGTTATTGACACCTGAAATGTGTCACCTAATCCGTGTCTTTAATAGACAACTACTACAACCAACATATTGTACTCTGCACATCGTACAGGCTGCTAAATGAACGGCATAAGTTGTAATGCAATTTATGTAAGATTTGATTGTATATGATTTATTTGTTTTATATGAAATTCAAGTATCGCCCCTTTCAATATATTTACATGCTTTGCAATATTTACAAAAGCCGCAGGACAAAATCTATTTTGAAAAAGCACCATAAATATGGACAGTGTGAAAAAGCTTCTTCACGAGTAAGTTTTTCAGAAACGGAAGATAATGGGGGTCATTTACTAAGGGCCCGAATTGCTATTTTTCGTTGAGATATTAATTGGATGTATAAAGTCAAGGAGAGTTCACTTAAGTCAAGCTTAACTGCCCCTGAACACCTCCTCCTATTTGAATGACATCATCTCCTGGACCTGGAGATCTGGTCAATGATGTATTTGGATGCAGGACCATCAATACCAGTGAAGGGGAAGTTCTAAGGCAGAGAGAGCTTGACTTCAGTGTTAAACTTCGCCTCCCTGACTTCATAAAACCAATTTACATCTGACTTCACAGTTGACTTTCTGGATGATGTCACCACACCAAGCCATGAAAGAAACATGATCTAGAAGCTGCTCAGATGCTTGACAACATACCAGTAGTGGTTTATTAGGTCAATGTCTGATGACAGGTTCCCTTTTAAGGACAACCCGACACAGTCTTGTAAAGAGGATCTGTCATGCCTATTGGATGAAGGCATTAGCATAGGAGTTTAAGATATGAGAATACAAAAGAATACTAATTAGTAAAATCTCCCATTACACCAATATTCCACTCACTCCCCAAGGTTCATAAGGGTGTTTTTCCCCCTCTATTCCGGTCCATTGTGGCGGGCATAGGTAGCCTTGGGGAAAGGTTGGGTGAGTAGATAGATTCATATCTACAACCGCTCACAAAATTTACACCAAGCTACTTGCAGGATACTCAACATCTTTTACAAATATTGGACGTAATGAAGTGGGGGGTAAACTACAGTTGGGCCACTAGCGATGTAGTGGCTTTATACCCCTCAATCACCTATGATATGGGATTGTTTTTTTTGGAAAAACATCTTGCACAGTAAAGTCATTACAACGCAGCCCTGAAAGAGTTTTTAGTTCTGGCTACGGAATTTCTTTTGAGGAATAACTTCTTTATGTTTGATAGAGAATATTATTTGCAAGTGAGGGGAGCGCCCATGGGACTCTTAAACCCACAGAGACATCACATTAAATGGATTAGGAGATTCAAAGATGATCTCTTGTGGGTTTGGGATGGTTCGAAGGTGGAATTTTCCAAAATTATGTCATTTTTCAATAACAACCATATAAACCTAAACTTCACTAACATATTTGTAGGATCAAGTATTTTTTTTGTGAAAATGATAAAATTAATGTAGAAATGTAGATTTGTACCGTGTTAGCCATGGAGAGCAGAAGAAGAGTGAAGAAATCAGGCGATACCTTTTTGAGGCTAACAGAGTATATTTGATGGTGAGCTTTCGAGAATACTACTTCTCTTCGTCAGACATGATGTTATGCATGAAACAGAATTCACAGCATTTTATACACACTAAACAGTGATCATCAAAGGATATTAAAAAAACCTCTAAAACAACAGATTGATAAAAACAGGGACATCTTATTTACAACAGGATGGCAATAAAAACATTAAAAACCTATGAGGCGAGACACATGAGCCCTGGCTCTTATCTGCTTGTGGCCTCCAGGTCAGAGGTAGGAGGTCATGAAGCTGACATGAATGTTAAGACCACTTTGCAAGGTGTTGAATCTCCTCATTAATTTATACTCCTATTCTTTCCTTTCCCTCTGTGTCTTAAAATGTCCCATTAAAATAGTAAGACAAAAATTCTCCACCACCACAGGCACAAGTGCTCAGCCAGGTTACCAGAGCTGTGTTGTGAACCTTTCCTCCTATGAGCCTGACAAACATGAGATGTCAGTTCTCTCCAAAGGTCTGTCCTTCTGCCCTGCAAGATCTGTGGACAAAATTAAACTCTGCAATGACATGGAGGAATTTTTCTGAAAAATAAGACTCAGAGAATATTTCCATGACAGAGACTCTCCTCACAGCACAGATTTGGAGACAGGACAGTTCAACAGCAACCCAAAAAAAAGATCTACCTGGACCCCCAAATCTAGAACCAACTCAACACTGGACAAATACATTGACCACTTCAGAAAAAAAGTGGAAACTGAAATCCTGGGGAAAAGAAAGAAACAAGTCAATAACCTAACCCTGCAGGAACAAAGGGCTATTCTATCAATGAAAGTAAACCCAGATATCATCATAAAACCTGCAGACAAAGGGGGTGCAATAGTCATAATGAATACTTCTGACTATATCAAGGAAGCAAACAGACAGCTGTCCAACCCCATTCATTATAGTAAACTTGAAAGTGATCCAACAGAGGCCTACAAGAAGCAACTTATTGATTTGACCAAGAAGTTTTCAACTGAGATGCAACACAAGGTCCACCTTCTCATCCCAGAGGATCCCAGGCCAGGCTGTTTCTATATGCTCCCCAAGATACACAAAGATGGCAATCCAGGAAGGCCTATTATTTCTGGCATTGGCACCTTGACGGAAAGTATCTCAGGTTGGGTGGAAAATCTCCTTAAACCCCTGGTCAGAAGTACTCCTAGCTACATCCAGGACACTACTGACCTTTTAAATAAACTCAAGACTGTAGGCCCACTTCCTGGTGGTACAATTCTGGCCGCCATGGATGTGGAATCTCTATACACTAACATCCCCCATAAAAATGGAAAAGCAGCATGCCGGGTACACATGGAAAAGCACAACTTACCAACAGAACTGGTCTCAGAACGCATACAATTTGTGCTCACCCACAACTATTTCTCATTTGGAGAGGATCTGTACCTACAGTCTGATAGGGATTTTTATGCAGGGCCCCAACAGCCCTCTTGACTTTTGTAAGGTGAGTCCTAATTATCCCTTTGAGGGAGGATGAGATAGCTGCCGGCAGCGAGATGACAGAGTAAAAGAAAGACACAGTCCGGTCTTTAGATGCACTCAAATCACACTGTTTATTTTAAAAAAAACCCAGCTGTATTTTAATACAGAGAAATCAGCATTTTGGGTGTTGTATGAAAGGAGATAAGGCACTTAGATTCTATTGGACATCAGCACATTCTGGGAAAAAAGTTAATTAATTGTGCTCAGTTCTCAGAGACCTTGTACACAGATACTGTTTATACTAAGAATAAGATAAGTGGACTCCAGAATCATAATATAATCAAGGACAGACTGGCTTCTCATTAAATGTCAAAGGGTATTAGCTGACAGGTGAGCAAACAGGTTACATAAAATTAAGTTTGAATCATGATATTAACTTGACAATGGTCGGGGAACATGGCCGCTGTATCTAAGATGGCGGACAGTAGTCAAGATCGTGTCCGAAACCAGTGCGATCTCCTTAACAAGTCCATGAGGGCTACAACAACTTTCACCCCACCCATCAATCTGAAATTAAGCTATTCAGACAAGAAGATACACCTTCTGGATACCACCATACAGATTAAAGACAGCCACTTAACCACAACAATATTCCATAAACCAACAGACAGAACGGCCTACCTGAGACATGACAGCTTCCACCCCAAACATACCAGACAATCTATCATATACAGCCAGGTTATACGCTACAACCATATCTGTTCAGACAAGAAAGACCTGGAAAAACACCTCCTGGAGCTCAGGTCTGAATTTCTCCAGTTGGGCTACAGACCAAAAGTGACTGACTACCAAATAGGTAAAGCAGCAGCCATCAACGGAGATGATTTACTCAAATATAAGGAGACCCAACAGGAGGCCAGAGTGCCCCTAGTAGTCACTTATAGCCCACAACTGGAGATCCTACATCATATTGCCAAGGAACTCCAACCGATTCTGCATAAAGACACAAGACTAAAAGAAATATTCCCAGTCCCTCCTCTCCCGGATCTGGTATTAAAAATGAAAGGAAAGATCTGCCAGTGGCTGCACATTTCTCCAGAGAGGAAATAAAGCTTTATTGTTAATCCTGGTTCTTATGACAACCCAACATTTTTAAAATCCAATTGTCACAGAGACCAAAAGAATTTGGCTGGTGTTGCAATTATAAAATATACAGTTCCGACTTACATACAAATTCAACTTAACAACAAACCTCCGGAACCTATCTTGTACTTAACCCAGGGACTACCTGTATATGTTTTTTCCTATTCTTACTAACAAACCAAATGTAGTTTAGGACTAGGAAACAGATAAAAGGGAGTGTGACTATGGAGACACATTGGCCTCAGGCAAGATCAAGGTTAGCAAAAATTGAAAAATTATCTTGGCATAAAATCTGATGACTGCCTCCTCCCCAGAAACAAGCTGTGTACAGTCTTATTTAGTAAGGCCTCAACGACAAGAAGGCTTTCCCACTATGTAAATCAAGTGATCTAGACCACATAAGTCATCCACTATACCATGGATGTGACCCCCTTGCCTTGCATGTATAACTAGCTCATTGTGACATTCATGGAGGGGGAACCCTATGAAGTAAAGACTTGATTTTCTTATGGTATCTTTTAGATGCTCTAAATAAGTGTCTGTATTGGTTATTGTCTAAAACAGAGTTCCTTAACTTTTTCAAGCCAGCAGCAAATTATAATATAGGCAGTTTGGGCGGCAGTACAGGACCCAATACTTTTAGGAGGCCCATGGCCACCCAAACCACCCACCAAATCTTTTACTGAGATTTTATACCGTCACCCATGAAATTCTCATACATCTTGCTCCAGCTGTTAACTGTTACAGGACTCCTTTTTCTCAGGACTCCTTTTTCGTTTTTTGCGTTTGTGCTTTTTACTCGCCTCATTACAAAAGCAATAACCTTTTTATTTTTTCGTTTAACAAATGTACATGGGCTTGTTATCTGAAGGGCAAATAGTACTTTTTAGTGGCGACATTTAATATTCTATGCAATGTACTGAAAAGCTGTTAAAAAAATTCACACAAATTCTCACAAAAAAAAAACTACATTTGCTGCGTTTTCTTGTGGGCACTGCTTTTACAGCTTTAATTTTACCCTCCAAATTACACTTCTCCTTTATTCTTTGGGTTAGTACGATCACACGGATCCTCAATATATATAGGTTTTATTAAGTTTTAGTAGATTAAAAAAAAAAAAAATCTTTTGTACAAAACAAAATTTGCCATTTTGCCAAATTCTGAGGCCAAAAACTTTTACACACTTACACTTACACACTTGCTGTACGGACCTATGTAAGGTCATTTATTGGGGTACGCGTTGATATTTTAATTGATATCAATTTTGAAACTATATGACTGTTTGATCATTTTTTATTCAAATATTCATTGATGGAAAAATAGCGAAAAAGTGGCAATTCAGAAATTTAGGCACTATTTTAAGAATAAACTTTTAAAAACTTTGATAGGAGGGCCATTTTGTGATGTGGCGATACCTAACATGGTTATGATTTTTACTGCTTATTTATTTTTAGATGTGTTCTAGGGAAAGGGGGTGATTTATACTTTTCCTTTTTTTAAATTATTTCAATATATTTTTTAAGAATTTTTTTTACTATTATTTCAGACCCTTTATAATATTTTAACACCGCAGAGTCTGATTGCTCATACTATGTACTACTGGATTGTAGAAAAGTAAATGTTATTGCTGATCTCTATTAGCCTGCCATTGGCTAGATCATTATCCATGGCAGGCCTATGAGTCTATATGTATCTATATAGACTGCCATTGCAACTGATCGATGCCCCCTGATGATGTCACGGTGTGCGGCAATCGACCATCCAAGATGGCGGCCCCCACGGGCAGCTCTGTTAGGTGTCGCAGAAGGGTTCATTTCAGGACCCATTTCAAGACCTTTTAAGGTCCTTCAAATGTCCTACACTGCAGATGGAAAGCAGGCAGAAAGAAGACATCCTCAGTTTCCGAAGAATCTTGATTCTCTTACCATATGTAGAGAGTGAATCACGGACTTGTAGGATGTTAATATTCGTACAGCCCTGGACCCATGGCAGACTTTATCCACCCATGTTAAAGTACAACTGTAAAATTTAAAAATGTTTGCCTAATTTGCAGGCTATCTCCATTTACCATGCTTTCTGGTTGCCATGGGAAACCATATAGTATATCTACAGACGACAGGCAGCTTATTGAGAGGGGCT
This sequence comes from Engystomops pustulosus, assembly GCA_019512145.1. Lineage (NCBI taxonomy): Eukaryota > Metazoa > Chordata > Amphibia > Anura > Leptodactylidae > Engystomops > Engystomops pustulosus. Next base: position 87,786,131 of record CM033641.1, read on the forward strand.
GTAGGACCTTATGTTGGTCATGTGTCCTCTGGCGTCAAAACCACATGAATCTCCACATCCCTGCCACTGTCTGTCATTCTCTGACCTGCACGCCACTATGGGCATGTCTGGATGGAGAGTAGGGGGGAGTGGGGCAGGAGGGGGATAGGCCGGGTGTAACCGCTCGTCCCTTCGCTTTTACTATAGTCTCCAACAGTTCTGATCTGTTTTACTTTCAGAGTTTTCAGGCATATTCACTAAGGCAGGGGAAATTTTAATTCTTAGTGAATTCTCCCCACTGTGTTTATGTCAGGCATGATCTAAAATATAGAAACATTGAATACTGTTTCTGATATTCTAAAAAAAATTTTTTTAAACCTGTAGATAAAATGCTTTTGTTGCATTGTATGTAAGACCTAACTCCAATAAGGTTTAAACATAGAAAAGGCATTGCTGGCTGACAGTGGAGTGAAACATTAAATCTATAAAGTACTGGTAGCTTTATGTGGTGAAAGTTAAGTTAATCAGAAAATGATTTTCCAGCGAGCTCTGCAGCTTTCAGATGACTCGGCTGTGGCCTGCAGCTCCTTCATCTTAATTGCGCTTGCTAAAGATAGGACGCCTTTAATGCAAAATTATTTTTTAAATTGAATGTCAGAAGTGGGGCTGCTCAGATGATTCACATTGCTGGGAAAGGAGGATTCAAAGTCGGATAAAAATTACATAAAACACCTTTGGGTGTTATTTAAAATGAAATCATTCATCCTTTTACTTGCCCCAAAATTTTCTTTTGTGACATGAAAGCTTCCAACCATTGACTGCTATTGGCCTGCACAAAAATGTAAGCTTTTATTATATTTTATGGAAATTCAGTATTTTCATTTAAATATTTTTGAAAAATGTTGTGTTATCTGTAATTTTTAATTGCCATTGTTATTTGAAAAGACAATCAAATAATGTTCTGATCAAAGCACTAAAAGCTGCTCTCTTCCACTTAAAGGGAACCTGTCGCCTTGTCTCCTTTCTAGAATTACCTGTTTTATGTGATATCTCACCTATTTACCTGTAAAAAAAAAAAAATCTACTCCAAAGTCATGAAGAAAACTGTTTTACTTTTGCCATAGATAAAACAGGTTCAGAAACTGGAGGGGGAGCATTAATTTGGATGTCTTTATCTTGAGCTCTATAGCTCTACAGCTAGAGGAGAGAATTTGATCTTTCAAACTGTATCCGGATTGTGCAACTGTGAGCTACAAAACCAAAAAAAAAGTAAAGTCAAAGTTGGCAATAAAACTTGTAAAGATGTAGTTCAATACTATGGGAGAAGATGTATCATTCTGTCTACAGCAGAATAATGGAGTAATTTGCACCTTAAGTATCAGTTTGGCACATTTATTGATGGTTTTATACAATTTTTGGCAGTTTTCAAACTTATCTGAAAAAGGTCATGTACCTGCAGAAAATAGCATGTGCAACAAAAAATTCAGTCTGTTCGCCATAAAATTTGATATTCGCCAGTCTCATACTGTACCAAATAATTCAATCAGCATCAGAAACAATGATCTAACTATCCAGTTGTACTCTGCACTGGTCTAAAGACCGACACATTGATATATACTTAGGGACATGAGCTGCTGGCTAAAAACTAGGGGGCATGGGCTGCTGGCTATATACTGGGGGGCAGGGGCTGCTGGCTATATACTGGGGGGCCAACATGAGTCAGGCTAGAGACTGGCAGAAAATTGTCACTTTAGATGCCTATATCTTGGTTTCTATAGCAAATAGAACCATGGTTCTGATGTCATAATAAAGGTGAGATAGGCTTTGAATTGTCTACATATAACTCCTACAGGGTTAATGATGGTATAGTGTCAAGGGTGCCTCGCTCCGGTCCTGGGCACCAGCCCCCATCATCCCCCCATACCGTCTTACCTCTGCATGCTCCTGCTCAGGAAGACCATCCCACTTTGCGGCGGGCTCTGGTGAAGACCAGGTGCCACTTAGATTCCGTGGTGTTCCAGGGGTTCTGCTGATCCCGAATCCTGACAACAAGTAGGATACCACACCTTTTTAGCATAAATATATATTAACTAGGCACTCAATTTGTGTGCAAAAATCACAATTGCTTTATTGCAATGTCAGAAAGCAATCCTCATCAATTAAATTTTTTGACTTGATGACCTTCTTCAGAATCAGGGGCGGCGTTAGGGGACGGCAAACTGGGCATTTGCCCATGGCCCCTGTCCTAAAGGCATATGGACTTTTGTGGGCAGAAGATATATTGCTCCTTTAATTCCCCTTGTTTGAAGGGGCAAAGAGAAGAAGAAAACAATAAAAAGAAAAACAGATAGAAGAGGCCGAGACAAATACCTATCCAGGAAGAAGATGAGTCAAGTGGAATATCAATTTTTATATATGTAGGAAAGGAAATGGATACAAAATGAGATATAGCTTATGACATGTTATATGATGAAAGATACATTGTTTAAGTTAAGAAACTCTGAATTTCTTACTCTCTATTAAGGCACTTAGGAAACAATGGGGCTTATTTACTAAGGGTTGAGGATCGCACTTTCTCCGGTTTGTTTGCTGGTTTCGAGTATTGCACAGCTTTGACAGGTATTTAACAGGGGTTTTGCGCTGCGATTGTGTCGCACATGATCGGATTGTGGCACAGCTGTGCTGGCTTTCATGTGACAGAAGTTGGGGGGCGTGCTATCAGACCATCCGACTGATTCGGACTGAGTGCGAGATTTAACTTTCAATTTGTGTAGCAAGACATACACTTACATACACCAGGAAGAAGAAGGTGAACTCCGTCGGACCAGAGCGGGGAAGCAACACATGCAGGATATCGGGCGCACGATCTTAGTGAATCGCGGCAGAGTGCATGATCGTCAAAACAATGCACTTTCTGTGAATTCCTCGGACCAGATAAGTAAATGTGCCCCAATGTATCCAGAAAGCCTCCCTTCTTACGAGGATCTGGAACCTATTGACACCACGTCTGCTAGATGGTATCTGTCCAACCACTTGGTACTTGAGTTGTGACAATAAATGAAGTTCTTCTGCAAAGTTTTGTGGTAATGATAACGGTAGGTGTTTAGGACGGCACAGTGGCTGAAGGGCGGCACGGTGGCTGAGTGAGTAGCACTTCTGCCTTGCAGCACTGGGGTCCTGGGTTCAAATTCCACCCAGGATCAACATCTGCAAAGAGTTTGTATGTTCTCTCCGTGTTTGCGTGGGTTTCCTCCGGGTACTTCGGTTTCCTCCCACACTCCAAAAACATACTGTTAGGTTGTTTAGATTGTGAGCCCCATGGGGACAGGGACAATTTTACATGATTTGCACAGCGCTCCGTGTGCTCTGTGTGCGCTATATAAATAAAGAATTATTATTAAAATAAATAATTATTACATCTGTTGTCAGGTTTGCGTTTTGAGATTCTCTCCTTGACTTGTTGTACAGTTTCTCCCATATACAAAAGACGACATGGGCATTTAATAACATAAATCACAAAGGAAGAATTAGGTGTGAAGTATCCTTTTCCTGTATGTGAGTGGTAAACTCTAATACCTAGTACTAAATATCTAGTACTAATACCTAGATCATAAAGTGCGTCTGTTGGTGAATATTGTGCACTAATACCTACATTGTACAGGTGCTTCTGTCAGTGAATGGTGTGTACTAATACCAAGATTGTGAAGGGGCTTCTGTCAGTGAAAAGCATGCACTAATACTTAGGTCATAAAAGTGCTCCTGTCACTGCATACACACTTATACCGAGATTGTAAGGGTAAATAGCGTGCACTAAAACTAAGATTGTAAAGGTGATCCTTTCAGTGAATAGCATGAACTAATACCTGGATCGTAGAGTTGCTACTTTCAGTGAATAGTGGCTAAACATGCTTAAAGAAATATACTGCCTGGAGCGCCTCTTCCACTCAGATCCAGCTGCAATAAATAGATTACAAAGCACATGGGCACCATGGGTCTCCTTCTTCTCAACTGCCAGTTACAGGGAACAGATGACCACGTAGACCCACCATGACAACCCCCCGCCCTTCACCCCCTCTTCCCCCCTTACGCTCCTCCCCACCCAACTATCTCTTCCTTAAGCCTCATTAGAACCAACTGTTACTTGTTGCTTGTTGACCCCTATCAGGGATAGATTAACGTTGAGGCTGAAATAGTTCACCCGTAAATGTTTGTACTGTATTGTATTTCTTTTGCCTGTATGTTAATGTTATCTGTTACAACTAAAACAAAAACCAAAAAACATGAATATGAAAAAAAATAAATTAGCGTGCAGCAAAACTTAGAATCTAAAGGTGATGCTATCCAGTCAATAGCGTGCACTAATGCCTATATCATAAAGGTTCAGTAATAGTGTTGCAGGTGCTGTCACTGTATAGTTTGGTACTGCAGGTCTTTTTAGATGAAGCAAGCAGGAATTAAGGGACAGGGACATGACTTCGGTGCTTCTGCTGGTGGTGATGGAGCTGGTGCTGCACTGAACAAAGAACGAGCAGGCACTACCAAGGTACAAGAATGATGCAGCATCCATGCATCCCAATACCTAATCCAGAAAACCAAAACAAGAGAAAAGTTGGATGCGTACACAGGATCAATTAATCCAACAAATTTTTATTAATACATCAAAAGACAATAAATATCACAGGACAAAAAAAGGTTAAAAACACTTAAAAATACACCCTATAGATGTATGAAAGCTACCAAGGGCAGTGATGGCCTGAACTCCCTATCTCAATCAACAGATTGCACAAGTATACAAATGGTAATATCAAAATGTCAAAGTCCACATCAAACCATATAGCTGCCTAGATGTTATTAAAGTGACCTGTGCAAAAAAGTGCATGAACTAAAGTGTCCTAAAGCCTACTCATACTATACCCCTAGTAGAACAAATGGTGCCAGGTAACGAGGGATGAGAAAGGCAGGCAAGTCAGGTGGATAGGGAGTGGAGCGAGCCTCATGCGTATCGTCACCAATCCGGTGACTTCCTCAGGGGTAAGTGATGGTATGAGAACAATGTCCTGTTTATATGCAGAGAAGAGGTCCCCCGCCCCACAAAGAAGAGAATGTGATTGGTTACACACATACCTGCGGCGATGGCTAACACATGGAGCGCTCGGCGTGAATGAAAATGCACTGCGCATGAGCGGAAGTAGGGCCATAGAGACCGATTAAGTTTATGCAGAGCGCTTTACACCAGGAAATGTGTAGGTCACGTGATAGCTCACAGGCATGAATAGAAACATAAAAGAGCTAATTAACATATGTATCAGAAAAAGAAGGTTAAGAATGTGAGTGGTGCACCAAATGTGCCAACCAAATGACTCATAGTAAGTGACGACTGTCACGGGTGGACCCGCAACCCACATCGCGGGTCGCGGGCTCACCCGTGCCTCTCGTACCCCACAGGCACCGCGTCAGTGCGTCTCACCTCTCACGAGTCCCGGCCTCGCTCCGTTTGCTGACCCTTTTAAATTTCCTAGAAGTGCCGCGCGCCCACCCTAAGGCACGGGGCCGCGCGGCACTTCTAGGAAATTTAAAAGGGCCAGCGCGTCATTGATTGGCGCTGGTCATTTCCCATGAGGCTATTTATATCTGCCTCTACCATCTAACCCTGGTAGATCTTTGTGCCTCACAGCCTTAGAGAAAGCTCTGTTGCGATTTGCCTGCGTTCCAGTGTCTCCTGCGTTCCAGTGTCTCCTGCGTACCTGACTCCCTCCGTGTTCCTGTGTTACCTGACCTCCTCCGTGTACCCGTGTACCAGTGTTCCTCCGTGTTGCTGTCGTGTGTGCTGTGTTCCCGTACCCTTCTGCTTGGACCTCCTGTTGCTGACCCCGGATTGGACTCTGACGTTGCATCTCTGCCGCCTGCCCTGACCCTGTGCCTGGACTGTGACCTCGAGCTTCACTGTTGTTTCTGTACCTCAACCTTGGCCGCCACTGCAGACAAGTCACGCCTGAGGAACGACCTGGTGGTACCACGCCGCAGCTTGTCTAACCCGCTTTGCGGCGGGCTCTGGTGAAAACCGGGTACCACTTAGACTCCAGTCCCAGGTAGTGGCTGGAGTCATCGTCTGCAGTGGTCCAGTGGATCCACATCCCGTAAGCCTGACAACGACGCTAGTTACATAAATGTTGCCTCATGACGAAATGCAGACCTGCACTAAAAGGTGTGCATCTGCATGAGGGGTATATAACAAGTTGAATTTGCTAATGCAAAGTACTGATAATGTATCCATATATAAACATAAAAAATGAATTACAAGAAAGAACGAATTATGAATAAAGGTAGTAGGTGATATAGAACGCCGAATAATATATATAGCGCATATGAATGACGAAAAGAGAAGGTGTGGGCAAACAGTCCACAATGTGCAATATCATGGCGGAACAAAATCAAAAAGTGAATGCAATACAACACATATGCAGGCAATGTATGACATAATAACCCTAAATTTACTACAACCTCAAAAATAGAATATAGTAGCAATTAATGTAGAAATATGTGACAAGCCGTAATAGGTGATTATATGCTAAAATGGTGGAGGTAAAATAACCTGCATTGCATGGCAAAGATATCTGGAAGCAGCAGGTGTTCATGGAATCAATAATACATAATGAAAGCATAATATAATCCCAACCAGAATGGTAAAGGGTGCGCAGTCGCCGCGGCAGTATGAGACCAACCACACTCCCCAGAACGGGGGAACCATATCTAAGCACAAGTAATAGTAAAATAAAATAAATATATATTTAGTGTATATATACAGAGCAGGCACTACGAGAGCGAATGGCTGACATCAGTGTCAGCTGCAATGACAGAAAAGCAGAGTAAATACTATGCATTACGGTACGTTTAAAACAAAAAAGGTACTAAGTTGAATGCATAACGAGAGGGAGAGATTATATCGACAACATGAATACCCGGGTAATATTTACAAAGTAGTAAATGAGGGGCAAAGTGGCCCTCAACATAGTCCTGGTTGCAATTTCTTTCAAACACGGAGACTGGAGGTCATGGGGCCCGTACAGCCAGATATTCTATCATGAAATAGTTGTCATTTGAAGAATAAACGACAGAATCCGATGGTGATCCGTGATGGTGCATAATCCTTATAACTGGAATAGATAAGGCTCTGCATATAACCCTGAAACTCAGCAAGAAAAACAAATGAGTAGACAATCTTACAAGAACAGTGATGCTCATCGAGTAACACAAAAATAATAGCGAGCAGCGTAGATAGCCAAAGGTGATGGACGGAAGAAAAAGTAATATAAATATATAACCCGTGTATGATTAAAGAAGGACACCAGCATGTGAGGTGACTTAAGAGAGGTGGGCAACCCACCCCAATGTTTGGGGGATCAAAAAA
>CM033641.1:87793613-87908981 GCA_019512145.1 Engystomops pustulosus
TGGTAGGGTCAGAATTTGGCGTCAACAACATGAAAGCATGGATCCTGCCTTGTATCAACGGTTCAGGCTGGTGGTGGTGGGGTCATGGTGTGGGGAATATTTTCTTGGCACTCTTTGGGCCCCTTGGTACCAATTGAGCATCGTTGCAACGCCACAGCCTACCTGAGTATTGTTGCTGATCATGTCCATCCCTTTATGACCACAATGTACCCAACATCTGATGGCTACTTTCAGCATGATAATGCGCCATGTCATAAAGCTGGAATCATCTCAGACTGGTTTCAAAAAACAAATGAGTAGACAATCTTACAAGAACAGTGATGCTCATCGAGTAACACGAAAATAATAGCGAGCAGCGTAGATAGCCAAAGGTGATGGACGGAAGAAAAAGTAATATAAATATATAATTCGTGTATGATTACAGAAGGACACCAGCATGTGAGGTGACTTAAGAGAGGTGGGCAACCCACCCCAACATTTGGGGGATCAAAAAACAAATGAAAAATGAAAAAGGCAAGTAAAGATCCCAAAAAGTCAAAAAATTGTGAGGGTGAAAGAAGTAAAAAAAAGAGAAAACGTGAACCAAAAAAGGGAAGACAAAACACGTGGACAATAAACACTCTTACGTGTACTTACCAAGTTCAGGAGCATATGAGATGGCAGCTTCATAATAGGAAGACATCATGTTCAAACCATACGATTGGAACTGAAATCAAAATTAAATAAGTACAAAGAAAACCAAGCACGATGTACACAAAGTATCAATTAGTTTTAAGGGGCTTGTAGAACCCAGTGAACAGGAGGTCCTCGTTCAAGCCAGAGGGCACTTAGCTGCCCAAAGAAAAAATCCAGCGGCTCTCCAGTGCGCAAAAGCCCCCCCCCCCCCCGCGTGAGTTGGGACGAACCCAGTCCAAACCCACCACCTGGATGCCCCCCTTTTTGCCCTGATGATACCTTCTAAAATGATCCGCGACTGTAGACAGGGGTTTGTCCTGTAGGAAGTGGGTGGTGGTGGCGTTCGTTATCGTGGACAAGTGTTGTTGTGTCCTTTTTATTGTGAGGGTGAAAGAAGTAAAAAAAAAGGGGGAAACGTGAACCAAAAAAGGGAAGACAAAATACGTGGACAATAAACACTCTTACATGTACTTACCGAGTTCAGGAGCATATGAGATGGCAGCTTCATAATAGGAAGACATCATGTTCAAACCATACGATTGGAACTGAAATCAAAATTAAATAAGTACAAAGAAAACCAAGCACGATGTACACAAAGTATCAATTAGTTTTAAGGGGCTTGTAGAACCCAGTGAACAGGAGGTCCTCGTTCAAGCCAGAGAGCGCTTAGATGCCCAAAGAACCCCCATGAGTACCCAGTCCAAACCCACCACCTGGATGCCCCCCGTTTTGCCCTAATGATACCTTCTAAAATGATCCGCCACTGTAGACAGGGGTTTGTCCTGGTGGTGGCGTTCGTTATCGTGGACAAGTGTTGTTGTGTCCTTTTTCATAATTCTTGAGAGGTTTGTCCCACGTAAACTTTGTTGCAAGGGCAAATGAGAGCGTATACCACATTCCGAGTCCTACAGTTTAAGTAGTTCCTTAGCAGCTGGTGCTGCAGGGAGAAGACCTGTTCCATGCTCCACGTTCCTCTGTTGCAAGTAAGACCACACAAATTTGGCAGACAGTGGGGCACATGTATCATAAGTCTGGCTTTGTCCGTCTGTTTTTTTGGACTTTTCTTGGATCTTAGCAGTTTTTCCTTAGTGATACATGTGGAGTTTTAGCGACTTTATAAAACAAAAGTCTCCAAAATTCTCAATAGATTTCGAACTAATTTCTACGCCTGGTCTGGGGCATAGATTTGTGCCAAAATTTGAGATTTTTTTCTGACTTTTTAAAAAAGTCGCACCTTTCACATCTGGATTCAGGTGATAACTCAGGAAACAATGCATTAAACTAGACAATGGCAAACTTTGAAAGGAGACTATTTTAGGCGCAAAAAAAGTTTCAAAAGAGCACTAGCACTATGAAGTCTCAAATATGAAGCAAAATGGCATGCCAACAATTTGATACATGTGCCCCAGTGCCTCCACTTCCATGGGATTATCTTCACCATGCATTGCCCTCCACCTCAACCCTTTTCAAAGTAGCAACGCCATTTCAGCCACAAGTCATGAAGCAATTGCCTTGTAGGATGACTTTCATAGCTTAGATTCCATGGCCTATCCTCCTGTCCCAGTTATAGCAGAGATAGAGGTATATAGAGCTTTTATTGGAGGATGAGGGTATGCATAGTATACCATCAGAAGAGACCTATGATGACGATGAAACACAACTTCCATTGGCTATGGCTTTTTGCGATGTAAAGAATGAAAAGGAGGGCAATGCTGAGGGCTTGGTGGCAGAAGAAGAAAGAGATGATGAGGAGGTCATAGAACCAACATGGATGGAAGGCAGTTCCACACAATGGAGAAATCAGAACACTTGTCATTTACATGCTGTGCCAGCAGTCCATAAGCCGTGCTGAAAGCCTTAACAATCTGAACTTCAACTTGAATTTTTTGGAATTTTGTATTTCTGGAACATGAAACAACTTGAAATTTGTGAATTTCACATACCAGGAACTTCAGCTAAGTTTTTTAATTCTGCATTCCCAAAACCGCAACTTCAACTTTTTGAATTCCTTAATCCTGGAACTTCAGCTTAAAATTTTTGAATTCGGCAACTTCAATCCTGAATCCTGCAACTTCAACTTGACATTTTGACTTTCCATATTCCTGAAACTTGAATTTAAATTTTAACTTTCCATATTCCCAGAACTTAAACTTGAAATTTTGAAAATCTCTATTGTCAGAATCTAACTACAAATTTGAACTTTCCATATTGTCGGAATTTAACTTGAAATTTAGATAATTCATCTACCTGGGTCTGAACACCCTGTGCACCTTAAACCACAGTGAGAGGAATGATTTGTGGTTTTATGACTGCTTCTTTTACCACAGAAAGAATAACGAGGTCTGAACACCCAGAGCCCTTTTCAACTTTTGAGACTTTTATCTTTGCTTACTAACTTTTTTAGGTTATGTGCTTTCCTACGAAGGAAAGTTAGGCCCTATCCACGGGATAGGGCCTAACTTGCTGATCAGTGGGGGTCTGCAGATTGCTCCTCAGACTAATTGAGCAGAAGGCCGTGCATGACCGTTCTACTCCATTCATCTCTATGGAGCTGATGGAGATCGCCGAGCGCTATGCTCATCAATTTCCGTCAGCTCCATTAATTAATGGAACAGAACGGTCATGCGCAGCCGTTTTTTAGGTTATGTGCTTTCCTACGAAGGAAAGTTAGGCCCTATCCACGGGGTAAGGCCTAACTTGCTGATCAGTGGGGGTCTGCAGATTGCTCCTCAGACTAATTGAGCAGAAGGCCGTGCATGACCTTTCCACTCCATTCATCTCTGGAGCTGATGGAGATCGCCGAGCGCTATGCTCATCAATTTCCGTCAGCTCCATTAATTAATGGAACAGAACGGTCATGCGCAGCCGTCTGCTCCATAAATCTGATGGAGCGACGAGGGGTCTGATGGATTTGTTTTCGCGATCTGCGGGGGTCTCAGCATTGAGACCACCATTGATCTGCAAGGTTGGCCTTCTCCCGTGGATAGGGTCTAACTTTCCTTTGTGGGAAAAACCCTGTTAAGTACTTTCCCTTGCCCACCATGAGCAGGGCAAATGCTCTGTTATTTCCACCATGTTTCAGCCCTCTAATTCTTACTTCCCCCATTTTACAGCCATTTTCATGGGTTAAATACTTGTCCTCATTGCCTTCAATGGGGTTTGTTTTTAGGTCCTAAACTGAATTTTGTTGCGAAATTCAGATGAACCCCTTGAACCCAAATTTGAACTAACCCGATCATCTGATATATTCCCTTTAAGTTTACCACATAGGGGAAATTATATCAATTCTTATTGTAGAGTAAAGCTAATTTATTTGGATTTCAGAGGATTTCATATTAAGATTTGAGGTTCACACTTGGTCCCCCACAGGTTCTGCTTTTGTAATCCACAAGATAGATGCCACCCTAGCTTTTTTTAAGAAAAGAAATAGTAGACATTACAGCTGATAATTACAAAATTATATAACTAAAAGTCAGTATCTTGGCAAACCACTTATCGTATGGTAAGGTATGGTATGGTACATAAATGCAGCATTTTCTTTAGAACCTCAGTGGTGATAGTTTGTGTAACCAAATAGTCTATCACTCAGGGCGACAGCTTAACTTCTGGGCTGTGCCACAAAAAAAAGGATTTAGTCTGAATTAATAAAAGGGAACCTTAAAAGCTAATGGGAACATAACATATTATTATACCATTTACAGTAATGTAAAAATTGCCATTACTTCCCATATAAATTAAACATGACAATGTCCGGACTTGCTGTAAATTTGAGGAAATAGTTCTGAGCTACTGATCACCGTATTCATGTCAGATCTAGCCTAAGACCATGATTTGTTACTTTTATGTTTTTTAAACTCGTCTACAAAATTCCAGTACACAGCATTGTTCTATTTATTTAACTCTTTTTTTCGCTTCTTTCACAGCCTGACAAGTTTATGTTCTATTCATTATTATTACAACCTAAAGTTTATGTTCTATTCATTATTATTACAACCTATAGAACATGTTTATTAGTTGCCCTTCCCCTGTTACTGACTTTACTGCTTGTAGATATTTTCATTCATGGGTACAAATATTCCAATGAAAGAAATATTTTTGAGTGTATAATTTTTAGCCCCTTGCCTAACACTCCCTACAATTAATTGAGCAATTCTATCCCAGGTAGGACCTGGCATAGAAATACATGCTGTGCAGCCCAGCTGCCAGGTACATCAAGAGGCTGAAGAGGGGGGAAATCTGCAACGCAGATCATGTAATTAAGCTTCTTGAAAGTCATGCTTAATGTTAAGGCGCCTTACAAGGTAGCCATAGGAGGCAATGTTTTCCTTATCCCATCCTGTAAACGTTATTTTCATATTTTCCCAAAATGCCCCAGTACAGTGTCAATAAATGTAAGTCTTTACTCGCCTACATGACACCAGTCAAAAGCCTCTCACTAACCTAAACCAGAGTATCGATGAGATACAAAAACATTGAAACAATTCTGTCTAGAGTTGGGAATTTGTTCCATTTGGTTTGGCTTTAATTCCACATGATGTTATTAGGCTTCTTTAAAGTAACACTTGATGTTAAGGGGGCTGCCTTCATTCTTTGTGTCAAAACAAATTTGCATAGGTTTTATAATGTTTTCATACATGTATAAAAATTAAAACCTCCTGTACCAAAATTTTTTTTTCATTTTGCCGTCTTCTGGCGCTAATAACTTTTTCATACTTTGGTGTACAGAGCTGTGGGTGGTGTCATTTTTTGCAACTTTTAATGATGTTTTCAATGCTTTTATTTTTAGGACTATGCTCATTATACTGTACAGTTGGTCTAACCACCAAAATTGATTGATAACTAACATTAACTACATGTCTGCTTTATTTTATTAGGATTTTAGGAGGCTTATAGTTCGCATAGCGATTTTCCAAATTTTTCAGTAGATTTCAGACTTTTTTTATAGGACAATTCATCTTAGTAAGGGTTTTCAAAGTTCTATTTACTAGAAACTCCACACAAATTGGCTCATTTTTAAAATTGCCCCCCTCAATCTATTCAAAATAGCATTTGTTAAACTTGTTGCCCTGTTGAGCATCTCACAAGACTTAAAACATAAATGAGATTCTATTTGGAATATTTAAATTTTGACAATAAAATGATTGTTTACTACTAAAATTTACATGTGCATGCAGGATAAAATGAGAAAACACATATCATAAGGAGCCATTGAGCTTTTAGAGGGCAGATTTAAATGGTGTTGTTTTCTGGTGCCATCAGGGCCGCATCTGCCATGAGGCGAGATGAAAATCTCGCTTCAGGCGGCAGAATGCGGGTCCCTGTAAAGGGCGGCGAAATTCGCCGCTCTAAAGTGGGCGATTCGGTTTCGGGAGCGTCCATTAACGCCCTAATCGCCCACCAGCTAAATAAATCGCGCCTGTCTCTTTAAGACACAGGCGCGATTTATATTGCGGAGCGACGCAGCGCCTTTCCGGCAGCTGCGTCGCTCCGTTCTAGCAGTGACACAGGCGCCATGACGTCATGGCCGCCCTGTGTCACTGTGCGGAGCCGCGTCTCCAGGAAGCCGCGTGAACACGGAGCCGCGCCGAGGGAAGCACTGCCTGCAGGTGAGTATGATTTTTATTATTTTTCATGTATTTATTAATTTTGGCTAATAATTAATAACTGCGGGGGGGGGGGGGCTATGTTAATCATATGGGGCCAGAATTATTTTAAAACTGGGGGGGGGGATCATGGAATGCATTTTATTTTTGGGGCTATAATTATTTCTTTATTACTATACTGGGGGGGATGCTATATATTTATATTTTGGGGCTATACACTGATATTATTTTAATCTGGGGGATGCCTATATATATATTATTTGGCGGGCTATGATTGTTAATACTAGGGGGATGCTATAGATATTATAGGGGCCAGAAGTTTTATTCTAGGGGTGGGGGTGGGCGTGGGGTTCTGTATATTTTATTTGGGGATTGGAGCTATAATTATTTATACTGGGGGGGGATGCTATATATAATATTATTTGGGGCTATAATTATTTTTACTGGGGGGGATGCTATATATATTATTTGGGGCTATATTAATTTTATACTGGGGGGGGATGCTATATATATTATTTGGGGCTATAATTATTTTATACTGGGGGGGGGATGCTATAGATATTTTTGGGGCTATAATTATTTTATACTGGGGGGATGCTATAGATATTATTGGGGCTATATTATTTTATACTGGGGGGGGATGCTATATAATTATTTGGGGCTATAATTATTTATACTGGGGGGATTATAGATATTATTTGGGGCTATACTTATTTTATACTGGGGATGCTATAGATATTATTTTGGGCTATATTATTTTTATACTCGTTGGGGGATTCAGTAATATATATATGGGGCCAGAATCATTTTATACTGGGTTTGCTGTATATATTATATATCACTATATCACTTAGCTGGGGGGATGTATATGGGATACAGTATATTTCGAATCTGGGGGGCTGTATATGGGATACAGTAATATTACTAAGCTGGGGGGCTGAATTGGATACAGTAATTTACTAAGCTGGGGGGTGTTATATGGGATACATATATTTCTAAGCTGGGGGATGTATATGGGTACAGTATATTACTAGCTTGTCTGTAATCGGTACGTATATTACTGCTGCAGGGCTGTATATGGGATACAGTTTTATATGTATATATTTTATCCAGGAATATATATAATGAAGGGATGTGTTATATGTGGGGTAGCGTGCGGTCAGTTGTGTTGTGTGAGGGTTATATATTATTTAGGAGCGCAGTGTTGTTTCCAGGAGACTTCATACTGTAAGTTACTGTGGTATTTTAGGGACGCCGGGTGGAGATGCTGCACGGAGCTGAAGATATGCCCGTGATTCACAGTGATACGTCATGGATTGGAGAACCCGGAATAAAGTCGTCCTGATGAAGAGATTGGTCATCTATAGGTACTAGATGCCACTAATGTCTCATCGATCCTGTGTATCGTCCACGTGTCAGGGGAGCTGCCTGTAGGGTTGTTAATTGTTAGTAAGTTTTCAGCTGTATTACAGGGTAGCAGCGGGGGGGAGCGTGGGGGGGGGGCAGCATTTTAATATTCGCCTCAGTGCCAAATATGCTAGAATCGGCCCGGGTGCCATTAATATTTTGAAAAGTTCCTGAACCAATAACAGTGAACCCCATCTTTAAATGATTCTATTTTGAAACTACAACCACCCAAGAATTTTATTTAGGTTTGCATTGAGTTTTTTCAACACAAGATGTTTAATAGAAAGCACAGGCACTCAGACAGGCAGCCTGGCGTCCTTCATTGTACCCCAGGGTTGCCATCGAGATGATCGTATGCTCCACGGATGCAAAGGCCTGTGCGGATCTCCATGGGGGGACGTTAGGGAAAGTCATGGTCTTAGCACAAGCCTCACCATGACGTTTCCCAATGTTGGTGTGTTCTTAAAGGGTAAAAAGAATTTACCATGAAAATCATGCATGATAACCAGGGACATGTGGCCTGTGGTAATCTTTTATATTTGTTTACCCATGGCTTCCTTTTAAAAATTCCTGTTACCAGAGCCCCTCTGTGCTGTACTGTTACTTTCCATGCTGTTACACTGAGCACTTCTCTCTCCCTCTCCTTCCTTCCCGTAGGCAGAGTAGGGGGAAAGTGCTGAGGGAGTAGGTGGTGGAACTCAGTATGACAAGATTGTGACTACAGAATTGAGGGGATTTGCTCACACCCCCAGAGCCCTCTGGCTGATTAGTACAATTTCATAGAATGATGATTAGATAAGAAAGTTGATCATGGATTAACCAATGCAATCCAATGGTCACAAGCTTGTTAACTGGTTAGTCTTGATAACAAATTAATGAAGCTTAGACAAGTATGTGCCTCATGCTTATTTTCAAGGTAGATTTCCATTTGACAAGACTAACTAGTTAAAGGCTTGTGACTTGTGACTTTTTTACCTCCTGGCAGAGCTAGAGGCCTTGTTCGGGCCCACAGCTGCCGCACAGCACCCCCTTCCTCCAATCACAGAGCATTAGAAAAGTTTTGATGCCCTTAGTTGTCTTGATAGTGATTGACCGTGGCATCTAATATGTTAAGTGTCTAGGATAATAGTTATCTAAATGACTAGATAGTGTTACAGCTGTGCATTACAGCTGATTCCCACTACTTGTCACAAGATAATCTGTGGAATTTTGTAGGAAGGGGTTAGCATAATCCCTCTTTACTCTGCTATGTTTCTTTAAATGTGTTCTTAAATAAACTACCTTCATACTGGCTGAATAAAACCTACTTACCTATCAGTACTGACACTCCCAAAGTTCTCTTATTACCTAACTAAAAAGTCAGCCAGAAGAGGAATGTCAATGCAGAAGTGTAAAAGGTGGGGAGAATTTTTTTATTTCGTTTACAGGAAAAGCAAATTTTTCCAAGTGTATTTTTCATTTTTCCACATTTTAGGCCTGAAAACAATGCAGAGCATCATCATGTTTAGTCTCTCATTGCTTTTAATGGCAGAGTCAACCTGTATGAATGTGAATTCTGTATTACAGGACAAAATATAGATTTTGCAGCTTCCATGCATAAACATAAAACAAACCACTCTAGGTATCAAAAATATTACAAACTCTGCTCAATGGGTTAATCAGAACAAGGATTCGGAGAAGTGTAAACTGCGACAGAAAGCCAAGGGTCAGCCTCAGATTTATGCTGTGAATTCCACAGCAAACACACATCACATTTTTTAGATTTTATGTATAATGTGAGAAAATACCCTATGACTCTCTGGTTGAGGAACCCATGAAAGTTCTCTTTCTACAATAACCTATATTCACTCTATGAATCCACTCAATGAAAGTGAAATACTTTATTGCACTTGAAGCCTATGCATTGCAGATTTTGCATATAATACTGTATATCCTGTTATGTAACTCAGTAGCAATGGATAAAACGTAGCAATTCCTCTTCAGCATTTCCTATGGGACAAATACAAGAAAGATTTTCTCACAATGAGGAAATTCATGCCCCATCCAGCAAACCATCCCACTTCCGTTCCTACAGCGTGCTGTGACCAGCTGCCTGTGTGTAAAAGACTGATCAAACAGACTAATGTACTGCTCGGAAACATTCAGGTGACCTTTCTTGTCCTTCCAAAGACTTCTGACTTCCCGCAAACTTCAGCCACCATAAAATAACCTTTCATGAAGTGTAAGCAGCAGTGCAATGATATTTACTATGTAGACTTGTGAATTCTGCATCTGTAACCTTTTATAGCATCAACAAAACGATTACTCATATTTATTTTTATGCCTCATATTCACAGGATATGCGACACAAGTCTGATAGATGTGGATCCTACCCCTGAGATTCATAGTTATGTCAGAGAACACATGATGAGGTGGCTATTGGCCAACCACATGAACAGTGAGTGCAGAAAGTTGTGTATAACCCATAAATGTCTGAGATTAAGCAGCCAATATGGTTTACATGTTTCCTGTTCTCCTGAGAGTAAACCCAAAACGCCTTGACTTGCCTCAGTTACACAAAAAGCTGATTCTTCTATGAAATAGATCACATTTGTCAAGCTTTGGGTTGGGAGGTGGATTCATAGATGGGGTATCCAAAGAAGAGAGGATCGTCCAGGTCCAGGCAAAAGAAGATTATAATGTTTTGCAATGTTAAAAGTTTCGGACACTATTCAGTCCTTAGTCGTAGCTGTGGGATGAGCATTGGAAAGAATATTCCAATGTCCTCATAAGATGTCCATAATTTTGTTGATTACAGGGTGGAATGTGTGTACAAAAGGTATGTGGGATTGTTTCTCTCTTGGGACCATTAGTGGTTGTAGATTTTTTTGGATAACCTGTTTGGGGTAGCCGCATGTAAGAAAGCGTTCTGACATCTCATTAATTCTGGTAGTTTGAATGTTGGGATCATTCATGAGTCGTATGACTCGGGAGAATTGTGAGCAGGGAATCAAGTTTTTGGTTGAGGGTGGGTGGCAGCTGATGTCGTTGAGTAAGCTGGTGCGGTCTGTGTTTTTCCTGTAGATGTCAGTGGATAGTCTGTCATGGTGGTCTTTAATAATAAGAGTGTCAAGAAAGCTGATTTGTTGTAGATCGTGATGTAGTATGAATTCCAGTTCTGGGTAGATGTTGTATATGAAACAATGGAATCGGTTGAGTGTGGTTACATTGCCTATCCAAATGCAGAAGATGTCATCTATGTATCTTTTCCAGACCAGTGCGTGTTGTTGGAATGGTGGTAGATGTAATGTCTTTCAACTTAATCTATGAAAATGCCCCCCTGCTCCTCTATAGCCATTCCATGGGGACAAGTTTTCTAGTCACAGAGCACATGGCATTGAAAGGTACTATTTAACATATCTTTTTTTTCTGTAAAACCTATTTTTTACACAAAAACACTTTGGCAGTGTATGTACTATGTTCTATGGGGACTGGGTGAGTGCTAAAAATGGGTCTCCTGGTAACAGATTCCCTTTAACCATTTTAAAAAAATAGTGATATAATATTTTTAGTTGAAACAAATAATTGTAAGACACTAGTACAATTCTGCGATTGCTTTCATCTATTTCCTTGTACTAGATACTAGAATGACCAAGAAGAACCTATTTTCTTCTTTGTACAACATCCCTAGCATGAGGTAGACTTTGGTTTTGTAAGATAATATAGATTTACATAAAAGAGCAGTGAAAATACAGAATAAAGCTTCTTCTAACCCTGCTTACTAAAATCCTTATGGGAACGTATTTTCACAGATAAGGATGCCTCCATAACTAATTTCATTTATTGTTTAACAAAATAATAAATGTAGACAAAGCAAAATATGTGGTACTTCCCAACAAAAGTATTTTTATATATCACGGGTGCCCCTGTACCGCCGTGTGGGCCGCTGCTCCTCGCGCGCGTTCCCGCCACCTATGTTAGATTTAAAGGGCCAGCACACCGATGATTGGCGCTGGCCAGCTGCCATTCCTAATGAGTTCCCAGCCCCTTTTTGTGTTCCCTGCTGGATCTTTGTGCCTCACAGCCTTAGAAAAAGCTTTGTTCCCATGTCATTTATAGTGATTTCCTGTTGTGACCTTGATTCTGTGCCTAACTACGCTCCTCTGCTGCCTGCCTTGACCTGTTGCTACGTCCCTGACTTTGATCCCGTGCTGCTCGTCCTGACCTCCTGCCTGTCCTCAACTACGATTCTGCCTCACGTCTCTGTACCTCACTTTGGCTGCCACTGTGGATAAAGTCGCACCTGTGGAACGACCTGGTGGTACCACGCCGCAGCAAGTCCAACTCGCTTTGCGGCAGGCTCTGGTGAAAACCAGGTGCCACTCAGACTCCGGTCCCAGGTGTCGGCTTACGTCATCATCCGCAGTGGTCCAGTGGGTCCACTACCCTTGAAGCCTGATATTATACAGTATATATAATGCTGTATAACTGACTTGAGCTTACTATTGTACCCCACCCAGGTATAAGCAAGACAACATAGCACAGATTTCTTCAGGCAAGCTTCATGATCTCATGACTAAGGACTTAACAATTTAGTCCAAAACGCGTAGATCGTGTATTGGTGTTCATACAAGTCATGGGTGTACGTTTTTAAATGTGAAGAATAAAATGCTATGATTTTAGAAGATTTTGCGAGTGCTGGAATACTTCCCCACCTTTCAACATGTTTCGGTTGGCCGGCAGGACTGCTTAATTCCTTGCACCGGGGGCTGTAGAGGAGAATGTGATTTTCCACACGCTGCCAGCAACAACGTGAGTGAGCGGATATTTTCCCTTTCGTTTTCTTTTTTCTATTTATATGCCTAATATACTTAATTTTTTTTTAAAAAAATGAATCCATATGGTCATAAATCCCTCTAAAATGGGCTTCCCTGACCCATAGTTATGGGTAATATTGTCCCTAGATATGGCCACCGGCGCACAGTAGCAGTGGTGGCCAAGCGGCACTTGGTAGGTGGAATTCCACCCACTGAAATAACCACCCACTGATTTCTCTAAGCTCATGCATGCACCGTTCATATTGAGGTCCACTTCAGTCAATCATTGAGGAAGGCTGCAGGGCATGCACGGTAGCAGACGCAAGCATCTTAATCGCTGTTCAGCTACATCGAGCTACAAATTCCCAGGAACTGTGAGATCTTATCACGTGCTCTCCGCTACCCTGGCTTCTGCTCTATTAGCCACACACGTCTGTGGCCAATACAGCAGGAGCCTGGGAAGTGAAGAGCACCCAGCAGCCTCTTGCAACCACCGTTAGGTGTCCAGGAGCTGTAACATGCTCTCAGCTACCCAGGCTTCTGCTTTATCAGCCAAACACATGCCCAGGTAGTGAAGAGCACAGAGCGGCCGCTACAATCAGCAGCCAGGGAGTGGAAAATTACACTTCAGCCTTGAGATGTTGTCACATGTGCGCAACGGGTAACTGTGAGCTCATGTGACAACTTCTCACCACTCTTGGGTGCAGATCGGTGATGCTAACTCGCTCACGCAATTAGAAGACAGCAGGCAGTGAGAGTTTTTACCATGTCGCCGAGTATCTGAAGAGGAGTCTCGGGAGCATGCACATTGTACTCAGTTTCACTGAAATCACATGCTAGTGGGAGAGTGGTCCCACCCAGCCAAGTGAAAATTCAACATAGACTCTAGATTACCACCTGCAGCTTACTTGATAGAGCTTTTAAGGTAAAAACGAGTCTATTTAAGTATATGATATATGTCACCCTTCAGCCTTCTTTAAAAAAAAAATTGGTAAGGGAGTACCCAGTCTTCCTCTTAACACACACTCTCAGTTCCATATGGATAGTGTTATTTATGACATGAGCCTTTTAATGAGGAAAGGTGGGTGTGTAGCTGTAGATTTGCACTTGCCAGGGTAAATTACAGATATTTGGTAATTCACTGTAACTCAGAGACTCACTAATCCACTAGACTACTAGTACCCTTAGGTAGGGTATGAAATATCTTTACTAGTATTCCATATTTTATGCGAAATCTCGCCAGCTAACCTACAAAAAATCTCCTTCAAAGTCATGTAAAGAAGAACAGAGTTGAGTCAAGTTTAGAGGCTATTTAGACACCCCTAATATTGATTCAGTAGTAACTAGAACGACAGTTTTTTAACCAGAGTTAAAGATAACAATCTCATCTTTCAGATCATATCAGGATTATGGTTCTGTGAGCTACAGAACTAGGAAGGATATTTCATACTCTACTTGAGGAAACTAGTTCAATGGGGTAAAATCTGGTGACAGAGTCACTCTGGGGACAGAGTATATAATACTGTCCTCAAGAGAAAAATAGAAATATTATATTATTTAGATAAATATTTTAAAATATATTATAAATGTCCATAAAGAAACATAAGCTGTGATTTGAGTTCTACCCCTGAGGAGAAAAGCAATACAGCTCTACCATGAGGGAAGCCCGCTTCCAGCAGTATGGACCCTCACTCCAACTTAGTTCAATGCAACAAATCTCATAAGGTAAATTTATTCCAACCAATCCATCCATTCCAATCCATTTGTTTGTGTTTTTCATCATTTTAAAAGAACAGACATAGTTCAATTCCAACACTTTTGGATCCATGACTAAGAATGTTTTTGCATCCCTAATGCATTGGAATTCAACCACGTCTGTTCCTTTAAAACGAGTTCTACCTCTGCACCTGCAGGAAGTACCACCATGGGAAATGTGCAGTGTTAAATATCCGTGCAGTGATCATAGCATACTATAGCAGCATGTGTTATCTTTATTTATATCTACAGTTGTCATCTGATCTTGTTTTTAATCTAGACCTAGACTCACAATTGTCAAGAATTCATGAGGGTAAAATGATACGACATATTATGTTTTCTTTCACTGGTTACATATATCATGACAATATGGTTATTATGATAAAACAACTTACACCTCTTTCTAGAAAGCCATTGCCTTCAGACAGGAAAGAAAAATCGCTGCTTGGTTACCTAGGGAGACTCCTGAAGTAGTCTGGAGGGAATACTTTTATATTATACCGAACATTATCAGGTACAGACATGTTTAAAGAGAAGATTAAGTGCATAAGGAGGGGTTAGATTGTTACAAGCTGCTATTTCATTCTCTAGCATGTGTTGCTTGTGGATGTCCCTTTGAGTGATCCGACCTCAAAAGAAAAGAAAAACACAAATGCTTCAGTAAATAAAGCACTTTACAGCTCATTTGCTTTAATGAGAGAGTGGTGACATTTTCTCCAACAAAAAACAGACAAACCTCTTTGTCACATTCTGCTACAATGAATCAGTCATTGCAAGGTCTGCCAGAGCAGTACTACATCTAAAAATGCCCATGAAAAGCCCTAATGCAAATTTTAGTCACAACTTATAGTCAGATAAAATTAGGAAAAAAAGGAAGGATTAAACACTTTTATGCTTATGCAACTTGCAATGCTATCGATTTATGCAATGTGTTATCCACAGCTGCATTCACAATACAGACTACTTTTGGAGCAATAGGTGACAGCTGTTTCTCCAAACCACTTGACACATACATGTATGCTCTTCTCAGTTAAGAGACAACTCTTAATACTCCGAGTACAAAAGGATTGGGCATGTTGAGAACCGTCACAGCATCTCTCTGCTGGGCAGGAGGCATTGAGTCAGGAGGTCTTGATACAAATTAGCCAGCAGGTATTGATGTTCATTGGTATTTGATGTTCAGCTGATACATACATCTAATATATATCACCAGCTTAACATATATTTGTTGTAATGGATATTCCATGTTTGATCTAGAAGACTTTGCCTCATACACTAAACACTAAAGAGGTTTTCCAGAGATCCAGCGAATCTCTGGAGGGGCGTGGGGTGTAAGCAAAAAAATATAGTCAACATGCCCTGCTCTAGCTCATAGTTTCAGTATCATCTTGCTCTTTTCCTGGTCTTGATCCTAGAACATTCATTATTACTTGCAGTGTTTTTTTGCATGCTTAGACTACATTTCCAATGCAGACTTGCACAGCAGGTTGCATGACATGGTCTCCCCTCGCTCTCAGGCCTTGCATTGCAGCTCAGTCAATAAAAAAACTCCAGCAGAGCCAGTAAGTGGGGCCATATTAAAGGCCCAGAAACTGAAAATAATTTGTTAGACACATTGGGGCAGATTTACTTACCCGGTCCATTCTCGATCCAGTGGATTCGGGTCCGAACGGGATTCACTAAGGTAGTTCCTCCGACATCCACCAGATGTCGCTGCTGCGCTGAAGTTCCCCGAGGCCCGCTGGAATGCAACATCCTATACCTGGTGAAGGTAAGCGCGAGTCCCGCGACACTTTTTTTTTTTTTTAAATGCGGCGGTTTTTCCAAATCCATCGGGTTTTCGTTCGGCTATGCCCCCGATTTCCGTTGCGTGCATGCCTGCGCCGATGTGCCACAATCCTGTCGCGTGCGCCAAAATCCCGGGGCAATACAGGGAAAATCGGCACAAATCGGAAATATTCGGGTAACACGTCGGGAAACCGCGATTCGGGCCCTTAGTAAATGACCCCCAAATTGTTGCCACCTTCTGCGCTAAGTGTGATTTTTAGCTGGTGACAGGTTCCGATAGCCTATGCCATACTCATTTTAAAAATACTTTTGTCAGCATTCTGAATCATTTCAGTAGTTAATAATAGTTTATTTTACATTACCTGGCTCCCTGCAAGTATCGTGTGTTGCATCCAGGGGGAGGGGAACTGAAGCCTATATGTGCCTGTATCTCTTCATGCATTCTTCCTCTCCTCCACACCATACCCCTCCCTCACCTGCCTGCTCAATGCACATGACAGGGAGTAGGAGTGGTGAGGGAGCTGCACAGACAAACTGCAGCTGCCTCCACCTACCACACCTCACCACATGTTGCTGGCAGGTAGCCAGGTAAGGTGAATTAAATTTATATAAACTACTGAAACTACCTCCCAGAGCAGACCTCTAATAGTGTAGAGTCAACAGAACATGCCAACAGTGCTGACTAAACTACAGGATCAAACAAAAAAAAGTTTGAAAATATATTCACCTATCCAGACTTCTTTTCTCCTTCCTGCTGCTAAGCTCTGGTTTCTGACACTGGCTGTATGTGTCGGCGTCAAGACCCAGGGCAGTGCAGCAGGAGAGGAGACAAGCATTGAGAACAGAACGGCTGACATGTACTCAACACTTGGGTCCCCTCTTGCTCTGGGACGACACTGCACGCTGTCCTGACACCGGCACATACAGCCTGTGTCAGAAGCCAGAGCAGGAGATACTAGGAGCGGTGAGGACTTGTCAGTCATGTTCACTTATACCTGGCCTCCTGAATCATTGAAGGCAGTGCCCATTGGTCTCGAAGGCAGTGCCCATTGGTCTCTGTGGGCTGTGGGTATAGCCTGCTGGTTGTAACCTAAGGCTCTGTATAGATTGTCCTGCTACAAGCTGGTACAGCTATGGCTCCCAGATGACAATAAGATAGTGTCTATTGTACCCCACCCACATTAGGTAAGGTATATACAGTTAAATGTATAATGTTGATGGGGGTACCACAGAAACCAGCTTATTGACATCTGGGAGCTGTAGTTCTACCACCGTGTAGCAGGACAATCTATACAGGATCAAAAAACACTCTGGAATTTTAACTACTGGGGGTGATGTTTTAGTAATTTCTTAATAGAAGTTAATTTTTTGTGGAAAATTGGGCTGAATTGGCCCCTATTGTGTGTATAAATATTAGAAATGGAAATGAGGCACATATTTTAAAATCAGCAGGATGTGGAAATTTCTGTTTCGTATGCACTGCTGCTTTTCAGTAAAACTGAGACCGAACTTTAATACATGTTGTTGATTAATAATTTTAGAACTTACAGCAGTCTTTTTCATAATATGCTTACAATAAAGGTGCATGAGGCCCCTACCTTAACAGTGTATGCCTCTGATTTCATACACTAGATTTAAAAGGGGTTGGCCACACATATAAGAAGGTTTACCAGGGTAAGTACAATACCGTATTAGGGTCCTTCATATTGTACTTAGCCTGTTAAACTTTACCCATCTGCCAATAAGAGTCATGGGTCACGTGACCCACCAGCAGCACTTTCGGAACTTTCTATGATGTCCTGTGTTCCACAGACCTCCATCGAGAGCCCCCTGAGCTAACAGAAGTGCGCAGGTCACAGGACATGACAAGAGGATCTAAAAGGGTCCAGGGTCACATCAAGTACAGAATGGGTACCTATTAGGGTATTGTACTTGTCATGGTAAACTTTTCTAAGTTTGAACAACCCCTTTATTTATGGAGTCAGAGTTGCAGTAAAGGATACATGTTTGAACCCTAAAGTGGGGTTCAGAGGTTTCTTCTAACATATTTAAGAATCAGTTCAGTAGTAGTTCATCGGTTCAGTGCAGGTGTTTGCGGTTCAGTAGTTGATTTTTTTTTTGTCCATCCACACCACCACTCTCACACAGACAGAAACTAACGACTGATTCATATGTATTACGCCAACATCTGCCCTTCAGTACATGCCCTCCTAATGGAGTAATTATCACACCACTTTTGCTCTCGCAGTAATCATCCACTTATTAGCCCTCTGATCTTTCGCTTCCCTTTGATAGCATTACTCCTTAATAAGTTGTATAATTCTATGTTATAATGAGTTATTTTACATTTTCCATGTGCATGTTTACCCACCAAAATCAAATATGAAAGCCACACTAGATTTTGTTCTGACTCATAATTGTAGTTGTTTATATTGTAATAGAACATCCATTATTTTCCGATCATTATCAGAACTGTCTGTGCTTCAATATACAAATCTTCTGAAGGTGTATTAACCTGTCCTATGTAAAGGATACAAACTTTCTTAACAACAGGAGAACCCAAAGAGAAGACCCATCATCTTCCCTGGCATATAATCATATAATCATTGTATTTCCAAATAAATACCCGGAATATAAGAACTCTGCATTGTACTGTCCTTCTAGCAAGAATTGGGTGTTCAGTTCACCTTTTGAGGGGAGTCTAACACTGTCCAAACACAACCCTAAAGGGGTTTTCCCACGAAGCAAAGTTAGGCCCTATCCACGGGATAGGGCCTATTTTGCTGAACAGTGGGGTTCTCTGTGCTGAGACCCCAGAAAATTGCGAAATGATGGGCCCCTCTTTTTACATTCACAGGAACATATACTCGCCTGGCCATAGGCCATATAGGCCACGTCAGAGTGCTGGAGAGGAGAATGTATGATAGCTGTTCACCCCTCCACTCATGTCCTATATTTCACTGTGCACAGCCATGGTGAGTCGACGTGTGCTCACCACACCATGACCTGGCGCCACAGGTGTCAATGAGGACCGATATCAGTCCCCATTACGATTGTGTGAATGAGGCATAAAATTGATGATAACTTATTCTGAATCTTATTTATCTAAACTCTATTATCACAAGGTCAGTGCATGGGGACCTGATGTCCCACATAACATTAGGGCTCATTTTCGTTTTTTGTGAAAGTTATTCCAAATTCTGTTAACGAGGACTTAAATAGTTAGCATTCACTGTAAACAAGAATATTCATCTATGAACTAGGAGACATTAGTGAAAATGTGGTTTTAGTGTAGGAGGTGGAATGGAGACATTCAGGTTGGAAACGCTGATAAATGCAATGACTGCAAGCATGTTGCTTCATGTACCGTAATAGTTATTTGCAGGCTGGTTATGTCTATGTGTATTATTTATAGATTGTTTATATCTAGAAATATCTCATGAAAAGCAGATAAAGGTGAAGAACCTATATACAGATTGACTCCTAAAGACTGCAAACAGAAGAAAACATGTTTCTACCTTTACAGAGCATTACAGAGAAAGAACAGGGTCAGGAGAAATAAAAGAATTGAGGACCCTGTCCCAAGGGCTTCCACTCTGTGAGCAGGTAGCGGTGACACAGGAGTGATTGTACAATGGTCCAGCCATTCTTTATAAGGTATGAGAATAAATAAGTAAATAATAAATCATTCTGCATGAGATAACATCTCTCCATCCGCTATGTTTCTGTACAGAGGTCATGGTTCGTTGGCCTGCAGATTAACCAGTATGATAGTATAAAGTACTGAGGGATTACATAGATGAGAGGAGTAAACAGGGATGGGTTAGTGAAAAAAGAATCAAAGTTGCATGGAGTTAGGGAGTGTCATAGGCCTGCTTGAACAGATGGGTTTCTAGAGCACATTGAAAACTTTGGTAGTTGGATATTACTCTGATAATACGGGGTAGAGCCTCCCCCTGAATTGGTGCAGCTCAATACAAGTCCTAGACATGTGCATGGGAGGTTCGGACTGAAGAAAAGAATGATCTTAGGTCACTGGCAGATTGACAAGCATGTGTAGGGTGACAGACTGAAATAAGGGTGGAGAGGTAGGATGCAGTACTGTGCAGAGCTTTGTGGATGAGGGTGATTAGGCAGGAGACAGATGACTAGTTAAAAAATTAGATCAGACTGGAGGCATCCGTTTATTGTGTGAATTGAAAGACAAGGCCCGCTGTTACATTGTTACATTAAAGAAAGATTGAATAAGAGAAAATTTCGTAAGTGCAACAATAAGGGTTTTAGAGATTTCAATAGTAAAAAATTTGCAGACTGGGGGGGACTATAACTGGAGGCAGCAGGGGGAACTAGGGCTGGGGACAGCAGGTAGAGGACTATAACTGGGGGCATGGGAGTAACTATAACTGAAGGCAGCAGGGGGGACTATAACTAGCGGCAGCTGGAGGAACTAGGAATGGGTGCAGCAGGGGGGACTAGAACTGGAGGCAGAAGGGGGTGGGACTATAACCAAAACCAGGAGGGGGGAACTAGGACTGGGGGCGTGGGGGAACTAGGACTGGGGGCAGCAGGGAGAGGACTATGACCAACGGCAGGAGGGGGGAACTAGGACTGGGGGCAGCAGGGGGGACTAGAACTGGGGGCGTGGAGGAAATATATCTGGAAGCAGTGGGGGGGCTATAACTGGAGGCAACATGGGGGGAGTATAACTGGAGACAGCAGGGGGGAACTAGGACTGGGGGCAGCAGGTGGAGGACTAGAACTGGGGGCATGGGAGGAACTATAAATGGAGGCAGCCGGGGGGACTATAATCAACAGCAGGAGGGGGTAACTAGGACAGGGGGGACTATAACTGGAGGCAGCAGGGGGGACTATAACCAACGGCAGTGGGGAAATAGGACTGGGGGCATCAGGGGGGACTATAACTGGAGGCAGCAGGGAGAGATGGCTGGAGGGGGGGAAGTAGGATTGGGGAAGCAGGGGGACTAGAACTGAGGGTGGGGGGACTAGAAGTGGGGGCAACAGGGGGAGAACTAGAACTGGGGGCAGGAGGGGGGACTAGAACTGTGGCAGGAGGGGGGAGAACTGGGAGCAGGAGATAGGGAAACTAGAACTGGGGACAGGAGGAGGGGAACTAGAACTGGGGGCAGGATGGGAGGCTAGAACTGGGGGCAGGAGGGGGGAACTAGAACTGGGGGTAGCAGGGTGGAGAACTGGAGAAGCAGGGGGAGAAGTAGAACTGGGGACAGGAGGGGGGACTACAACTGTGGGCAGGAGGGAGGGGGAACTAGAACTGGAGGCAGGAGGGAAGGGGGACTAGAACTAGGGGCAGGAGGGAGGGGGAACAAGAACTGGGGGCAGGAGGCAGCACTCCATTTCTGAAAACATAAGCTTTAAAGATACTCACTGAGGAATTGACTGAGTAAGACCTCTAAAAATGTCCACTGGAACTTGCATGATTGAACTTATTGTAAGTGTTTACTGGAGCACTCTTTTGACTGCAGCCTGTTTGTATCTCTGCAAGTCACAGATATATGTCATTAGTTCATGATATTGTACTGATACAACTGATCAATGAAATTTAAAAAAAAAATAACAAATAAAAAATAAAAATGTCCGCTGGTATCAGGCAGAAATGGAGCTAGAGCTTCCACAGATTGGACGTGTTTTTCTAGCACATTCCACAGATGCTTGATTAAATTGCTTATTAATAGGCCAAATCAATAGCTTCAATGGCAGATCTTCATATTCGGTAATATAGGCGGGTACCCAAAGCCTTCGGCTTCCCAGGGGTCCATGCCCACCCATACCCTGGCCCTATATGAAGATCGTCATGGCCAATAGCTTCAGGTTAAAAAAAAATGTATACTTGCCACCGTCTTCTTCTCCCTGTGGCTCCCTCTTCTCCTCCTTTTCCTTTCCTCTGCTGTGGACATTTTATTAAAGGGGGGCTCTGCCTTGGATATTTCATTAAAGGGAGGCTCTGCTGTGGTCATTTCCATAAAGGGACCTCTGCTGTGGACATTTAATTAAAGGGGGCTCTGCCGTGGACATTTCTGTAACAGGGAGCTCTCATGTGGATATTTCATTATAGGGGAGTAAGTATGGCGCTGTCATCGGGTGGAGAAGATTAGGCTTCAGGGCACAAGGTTGGTTTGGAAACTGAGGGGCCCTAGTTGTGTGAACGGCCCAAGGCCCATGGGATAATTAACCCACCATTGAATATCTTTAACTCTTTTGTTCAATTTCCTCAACTCTTTCTAAACCATTTTTGCAATATGGCAGTGTGCATTAAGTTTATGGCGATAAAAATACAAAAACATCAAATTTTTTGACAGTTTTATTCCAAAACTTTTCTGTAAGATAGGCTGGGATGCTTGAGCCATAAAACCAGTATCCACAGGAACCAGATCCTATCATAAAACACAATGGTCTGATGTAAGGGAATTCTGATGTAAGGGAATTCTAGCAACATCCATTACAGAGGCCAGTAAAAGATGATGCCCTGTATTGCGGAGGTCATATCTAGAAACCCCCATCTTGCCATCATGCTATACACATCAAATAAATATGTTGCATAAATCATCTTTCAGAGATGTTTTTCTCCAATTACTCTTTCTAGATCTCTGCTGTTACTGTATCAAAGGCCACTGAATAGCACCCCAGCAACAGGAAGCAACTAAATAATTCCCAAATGATTACTACTGTATCATCATGCTTAGTATGTATGTGTTCAGGACATTATGATGAAAGTAAGACCCAGTAGGATGCCCACATGGTAAGATATTGTCATTTAAAGATTTTGAGGCATAAAGGTGTCGTAAAACTCTAAAACTCGTAAAGGGGCATTACAGTATTTTTTGGACTATAAGGCGCACAAAAAAATCCTTTGATTTTCTCAGAAATCAAAGGTGCGCCTTATAGTCCAGGGCGCCTTAAATATGAAACATACTTACAGAAAACAGCTGCCTTGAACTGTGCACAGGTCAGCCACCTGCTGGTCATTCATCCTTATAATCAGGTGGGCCTTATAATCAGGTGTGCCTTATATATGAACCTGGATGTTTTTAGCAGGCATTTATTGATGGTGCACCTTATAATCCGGTGCGCCTTATAGTCCGAAAAATATGGTAACTTTAAACCTAGCCTTCCTCATGTCATCACAGGAGGGGGGGGGGGTTAAAGAAAATCTACCATTTGATTTGATGCATTATGAACCAAACATACCTTGAGAATGCTGTAGCTGATGCAGGATCATATCTTGCTTAATCCCTGAACTGAGTGGATTTGCTAAAAAAAACAATTATAAAATTCAGAATAACGAGTCTCTGACACTCCTTTGCCTGGATCTATGCTTCTCCTCTTACAGGAGAATGATGTAATCCCTGACAGACAGAAGTAATCAATCGCTCACCCCCTTCCCCAGCTGCTGTGTATGAGTGATCTGGTTCAGGTTGTTTACTCCTGTCTGGAAGAGTACAGATAGCTTGTGTAATTTGTTTATGTACTGCAAAAAGCATACAATCCATTTTTTCTAAGGTCCTGAATGTTACAATTGTTATTACAGCAAAACCTTTTAACTCAGGGATTAAACAAGATATGATCCTGCATCAGTGTAGCTACAGCATTCTCAGGGTATGTGCTGCATAATGCATCTTACTTAGGTAAAAGTGTCACCATTTGTAATCATCATTCTTTGAGGATCCCTTGTGGATAGATTGATCCCTTCCCCAGGCACCAGACTTATAACTTCACGTAATTTATTACATTCTTTTTGATTCCTTTTATTTCACCAAACTTTTTATTTGTGAACTGTATTTATAATTTGTTTACCCCTTTGTTTTGGAAGTCCTGTCCTTTTGGATATTAAAACTTCAATTTAATAAGAGCCTTCTTGTGTTCTAATGATTCCATTAACTCAGAAGAGACATTTCCTAAATTATTCGCTTAATGACAAGTGGTGGCAGCTAAAAGTCCATCATCCTCACAATCCTATTTAAAGATGCCATGGCCATTAAAGAATACAAGGGTCTTATTGGGGTATAATTGGTTCCATGGTCCGAGGTCTCCACGCAGAACCTATGTTTTCCAACGACCGATTTGGCAAGCTCCGTGTAGCGCTGTGTAATTTGTGTGCTATATAAATAAAGGAATTATTATTATAAATCGAAATAGCACCTTTCCTTCAGGCAAGCACCAAAAAGAAAAAGATATTATAGATTCATTGACTGTGACCAGTCTGTTATTATGAAGCAAACTGTGATGTACTTAGTGTTCTGATACCTTTCTATTATAGCCAGGAGTGGACCGGGAAAAAAAGTGGCCCTATATTTTAGGCTGGGCCAGCCTAGATGGGCGTGGTCAACACAGGTGTGCGGGGTCCAGAAGTCATTGGTGGAAGATTAGCAAAATAGCAGTAAGTAAGGTATCCCTCAGTTATGATAAAAACTGGATGACAATATCATGGATTAGACATCATCGCCTTAATGAGATACAGGCAGTCCCCGGGTTACGTACAAGATAGGTTCATTAGGTTTGTTTTTAAGTTGAATTTGTATGTAAGTCGAAACTGTATATTTTATACCAGACAAAAACAGTTTTCCCCAGTGACAATTGTAGTTTCAAATTTGTTTGCTGTAATTGGACCAAGGATTATCAATAAAGCTTCATTACAGACACTTTACAGCTGGTCATTACAGCCTGGGACTAAAGTAACACCCAGAGAGGTCACCAGAGGTCACAGTGGGCAGAGGGGTCCATTTTTAATGAGGGGTTGTCTGTAAATTGGGGGTCCTTAAGTAGGGGACCGTCTGTATACTTATAATCTGTACAGTGCCCATGAACCCCCCCAACATACTTATAATCTGTGTAGTGCCCATCAGTCCCAATCCCCCAGTGATATATTCATAATCTGTGCAGTGCCCATCCATCCCAATCCCCTGCAATATAATCATAATCTGTACAGTGCCCATCCGCCCCAATCCCCCCCACAATATACTCATAACCTGTACAGTGCCAGTGCCCATCAATCGCTATCGCGCCCCCGCAATATACTCATAATCTGTACAGTGCCCAGCCATCCCAAACCCCTCCGCAATATACTCATAATCTATACAGTGCCCATCTGTCCCAATCCCCCCACCCCCTGCAATAGACTCATAATCTGTACAGTGCCCAGCCATCCCAATCCCCTTCACAATATACTTATAATCTGTACAGTACCAGTGCCCATCAGTCCCAAGCCCCCCACACACACATTATACTCATCTGTGCCGATCCAGCTCTGATACCCCCTCCCCCTCAAAGCAGTAAGTAAATAATCAGCTCACAATTCATTTTATGAATAGTGGTGGCACTGTGGCAGTAATTATCCATATTAGACAACCCCCTGCGGCTGCCCGATTACTAGTGGTTTAGTGCTTGTAAAAAAAAAGTTAACTTACCTATTCGGCACTAGCACATGCTACTAATCCGCTTCTTCGGGACGCTCCTTGCGAGGAGGAAGCTCTCAGTGCGCAGCACAGCACAGGTAGGATGTGTGTGCCAGCGCGGGACTGCTTCAAGCTCCGTACGCCGCTGAGCAGCCTGCGCAATGATGTCATTGCAGGGGCTGCTCTGTACAGCAGCAGCGTGTGATCAGCGGCGGCGTAGCACCAGCGATGTGCTACTACTGCTGTCTCACCTGTCAGTAGGCCAGACCGGCCCCAGATTGGCCCTGGACCTGTCGGCCCACCGGGAACGGCTCGGTGGGTTGAATAGCCAATCCGCCCCTGATTATAGCAATAATTATGTGAACAATTTGTACTTCTAAGACCAGGGGTGGGCAATTAATTTACCCACGGCCTCATGAGAAATAGTCAGAGGTAGTATAAGGGCCGGATGTGGCCCTCAGGCCGTACGATGCCCAGATCTGTTTTAGACCATGACTCATTGTCATTCCTAAGACCACTTTAGACACTATACATCGGGACATCCTGCAATGGATATGTTCTAACTCGATCATCTACTCACCACAATCTGTCTATTGTCTAAATCACTTGTGTCCTTATACTACCCAAATTCTCAGCATCTAACCTATCAATTTCATTAACTGACTGTTCTATTGCTGTCTTATATCCAAACATTTGACAGGTGTCATTGACACACAACAGCAACTGTTTTGCCAGTTTTTGCTTTAAATTAATCATATATTATATACTCAGTTTTCTGCTAATGGACTGTTTGGAAGGTCTAACACCATGATGCAACTACCGATTACTGCCATTGCAAAATAAGTCCCCTTTAGAATATTCTAGAATATATGTTTAATGACAAAATGTATTAATTTTTATATATTTATTTCATCCATTAGACATTGAACCTTACTAAAGCATATAACAGGACACGCAGCTGACAAGGGATCAAATATCTAGTTTCTGATTTCCTGCTTGGTTGATCTCAGGCAGTCAGATAAGACACAAATTTGTATAAATCAACTAGAACCACCTACAAAAATACATTCCTGTACTTGGTAACTAGTCAGAACTGTGTTAGGACAGCATCCCAGTACTGTAGGCATCACAGATACTTCTGGAATGGTCAGTGGGGTAAACCCTGGGTCCCCCAGCACAACTCTGCAGCTTCTACACCCTCCTTTCCTCCCTGGCTCTGCTGTGTATTGTTGGAAGCTGTCCAGTCTTGTGTGTTATGAGTGTGTGTGTTTTTTTTCTCTTTTTCAATCCACAGTTGAGCAGATCCAACTCCAAGCTCTTTGATGTTTGCCTGAGTCTTCTTTACCCGGAAGAAAACACTTTTGCCTGCTCAGCTGGGAGCTTTGAGCACACGTGGAAAATGAAAAAAAAAATCCTTGCACAAGCTCCAAGTTTTTTTTTCTTCTTCCAAATTTAGTCACACAAAAGGGGCCTAGAGGAGAGAGAAGAGGAGGGGGAGGGAGTAGGACAAGGAGATGAAAGGGACTGCCGCCTGGAGATGAAAGGATCCAGCCTGAGCAGCCAGAGCCCGCCCTAGTGTGTGTATGCAGCCAGTCCCCCTACACACCACAGTCCTGCAGCTTCTCACGCAAGCCTGTGCTGCTGCTGCACACCACTGAGTCACACACGCACTTACGCTGTATACCACTGTGTCACAGCGCTTGTGTATCACCCCACTGACTCAGACACAACTATTACATATGGTGTCCACCGCTGTGTCGCCCTCTTACAATACTTCTGAGTGACTCACAGATTGTGCCCAGTGTGCGGTTCCTTGGGCCCAGCAGACAAAATTATTCTGCGGCTAACCTTCCATTAACCTCTAAAAAATAAACCTTAGTTGCCTTCAAAGTTGCCTTTTATTGGTCCTCTGACCCCCACTGTAAGGTTGACCAGTTTCACCCTGCTTGTGCAATACACAACTGTGTAGAGATTCATCGCTTTTACTGAGCAACACCAATGTTACATCCATCCAACCTATGTAAGAGCATGAAAAGGATTTGTGAATACAGGACTGTAAATAGACCTAATCAAATGTCTTCAGACAAGGACACACACAGAATCAGGCAACCACATGTACTTGCCAGTTGCAACCTATAAGTGCCCTTATAATAATAATGCCCCAATAAAATTGACAATGGCAAGAGACAAAGGCCAATAATGATATATTAATGGTTTAACTAGTAAAAATGGGTACTTAGCAGTACTTTAAATTGTACCCTATACTACCATGACCGTCATTATGAGCAAGACATTTTTGTTTGCCTCTCAAATGCACATTGATAATATACAAAGTGATGTACCAATGAGTAGATATTACACAGTCAAGTGGAAAAAAAACTGTGCAAAAATAGCAAAAAATGGCAAAAAACAGAGCATGAATATGAGCATGATGAAAGACAAGGGAAATTACATACTTTTTTCTAAATCTTAAAGGTGTGGAAATGATTAAGTACATCTCCACAGTAATAGTACTGGAGCAGCCTGTTCTGGTTGTATGGAGTACTTATCAGCACTTGATGGGGCCCCCTGTGAGGAATTGGGTCCTGTCCATACAGTAAGTGACAAGGGGGTGGTCTGTGAGCCCTGCTGGCTCAAGGGCCATTTCACAATAGTGATATCTGAATACAGTCATGTAAAAGAGATAAGAGACAATGCAATGTTACAGTTCTGGGATAATATACATGGTCATTTCATAGCACGGGGATAATACATATAGTGATGTCACAGTACAAAAACAATGTACACAGTGATGTCACAGCGCAGGAGCAATATACACAGTGATGTCACAGTACAGGAGCAATATAAACATTGATGTCACATTAAAAGGATAATAAACATAGTATTGCATTATATTATAGTCAGGCCTTGCAACCACCATCATGTTTTTCAGGGGGTGCTGGGGGGCTCCCTGCCCATCACTGTGTGCCAGAAGGCAAGGGGTGCAGTCATCTTTTCTGTGCTCACCTCATCTTGTCTAAAAGGGAACACCTACAATGAAACACTATAGACATGATGATGTGTTACAATTGCCTATGGAGTATAGAGCAAAAACTCCAGGTCATAGAGTGAATGTAACCCCCAAGTTGAAAGTCATTTGGCAGCTCTGTTTTTCTTTCCAAAAGTACTCTCCATTTAATGGTACAGGTATGGGGACGCCAATAGAGTGTACATAGCTGGGAATCTGAGTATTACCTCTGGCTGAATACTCTAGTTCTGGCACCAGAGGCTGATTGTGGGGGAACCACTTACGGTATCTCCCAACTTAGATGATGGAGAAAGAGGGATATAAGTATCAGTGGTCCTAAAATGTTAGGGTCCATTGGACCATAAACACTCAAAATAATATTGTGATGACATTGAGGATTAACACTAACCCAGCCATAAATAAATTCTGGGTTCCTCCTATAACAGCATTAAAAGTATTCAATGAGTTGTCCAGCTTATATTTATTGATGACCTGACACTCTGAACCCCAACTAGTCAGCTGATCCCTGCTGCATCAGCTTCTGCAATACATAAGAATAACACTATTCTCTGTTTACTTGATGTTAAGGGGGCTGCCTTTCAAAGTAGCAAAAAGAGGCATTGTTTTTCCATTTAACACCTTGGAAAACATATTTGCATACTTCCCAGAATTCCCTAGTGGAGCATCTATGGCTTTAAGTCTCTACATGCCTTTAAGGTGGCCTTAATTGCCAATCTCTCCTTAAGGAGAACACCTACTGTCACACCATTCTCTGTTAGTAGCTAGGGTAGGTAGATCAGATGTAGAGCATCATTCATATTTACAAAGTGCTGTATGCACACAACGTTCAGGGATTCACAATCTTTCCTGAGACTGTCCATGAAACATCCCCACTAGGGGACAATAGTTTATGGGGGAGCTGATAACCAGGAACTGAGTGACTGGCTGCAAGTGTCATGGTAGCCTTGTGCTGGTGTAGCTCTAATCCACACCTGTCAATGCCAGCAGGGTGCAGCAAGAAGAGAAGGAGGCTGCATGACAATTAAGATTCACCCTGGGGCACTCCCTGCGTAGGTGACAGATCCCCAGGATATGGTAAAATGGAGGCCCATGATGGTGGTGGCTGCACGGGGAGGCACACAGAAAACAGAGATAATAATTCTTTATATAGTGCCTATAGATTACACAAGCGCTGCACAAAGCATGCCAAATTGGTCCCTATCCCCATGGGTTTCAAAATCTAAACTACCTACCAGTATGTTTTGGAGTGTGGTAGGAAACCGGCGGACCTGGAAGAAACCCACACAAGCATAGAGAAAACATGCGAACTCTTTGCAGATGTTGTCCTGGTTGGGACTGGAACCCAGGACCCCAGCGCTGCAAGGCAGAAGAGCTAACCACTCAGCCACCGTGCTGCCATCAGTGATAATGTAAACTTAGGGTTCCTTTATTAGAAGAACTCTCAACAGGAGTCCATTAGCAGCAAGTAACCGCTGGTAGAATGCCATTCTCTCAGGGCAAGCAGGGCTGTTAGTTGGCTAGCTGTAGCAGGATAATAGTCCTCTAGATAGCATGAATTTGCGGTGAGTACTTTCCAGGGAGCCAGTTCAGCTCTACTACCCTAGCAACACAGAAGCAGCAATTAGTGTGTTCAAATCTCAGGATAGAAAGTCCAAATAATAAGACCCAGAACTCCTGACTGATCCTTTATAGACTGGCTCTGTCTAGACAGTTCTTGGCTGCCAGGCAATGACAGCCTGCAAAGCCTCAGGAAACTTACAATAGTTTAAGACATAAACAAAACTCTTAACCCTTTCAGGTTACACAGGTTATACAATTGATTATGCACCTATAACCTATGCACCTATGCAACTTAGTGGTGGTGTTATATCATGCAGCCCACATCAGAGGGATAAATATATTAATAGTACCTGAAACAGTATAAGTTGGAGCCTGAAACTAAGTGATACCTGGGCTGTGGAGCTCAGAGGGGTGCACAGTCCCACTGGGTCCCGTAGGCAAGAACTCTAGGGTTAAATTTTGTAAGGGATCCATGCACCATCCTTGAAATTCATTATCCCTGTATCTTCTGTGTCGAGAAATACCCAAACTATCCCTGATGATAGTCATCAGTATCAATAATGCAGAAAACCTTAAAGGAAACCTGTCACCAGAAGACCCATTTTTAGCACTCCCCCAGTCCCCACAGAGCATAGTACATACACTGCCAAAGTGTTTTGTTTTTAAAAATTGGTTTTACAGAAAAAAAGATATGTTATATTGTACCTTTCATTAGCATCACTCCATCTTGAAATCAATGAATTATCACTTCACTATAAACTTTGACTTTCTATAATAGGGGGTATAAAATATGTTTCCTGAAATAAACCCCCTCTCTAACATAACTACTTACTTAACATAATTATGTACGTGTGTAAAATAAAAAGCAGAACAGGATTTGCAGGAACTCTACTTTTTAATATACTTAAAGGGAACCTGTCACCAGGAGACCCATTTTTAGCACTCCCACAGTCCCCACAGAGCATAGTACATACACTGCCAAAGTGTTTTTGTATAAAAAATAGGTTTTACGGAAAAAAAGATATGTTATATTGTACCTTTCATTAGCATCTACTAGCGCCTTTTGGGAGGAGCTGGAAAGGAGCAGTCCCCCCCCACCCTTGGGAAACATGTGACCTTTTCAAACACTCGGGATTGGCTGCAGAGGAGCAGGGGGCGTGGCTAAGCTCAGTGAAGGCTTTTTTCAAATATTTGAAAAGGTCACATGGAGAAGCAATTTCCCAAAGGTGGGGGGGGGGACTGCTCCTTTCCAGCCCCTCCCAATTGGCAACTGCCTAGTCACAAGGCAGATGCTAATGAAAGGTACAATATAACATATCTTTTTTTCTGTAAAACCTATTTTTTATACAAAAACACTTTGGCAGTGTATGTACTAAACTCTGTGGGGACTGTGGGAGTGCTAAAAATGGGTCTCCTGGTGACAGGTTCCCTTCAAGTATATTAAAAAGTAGAGTTCCTGCAACTCCTGTTCTGCTTTTTATTTTACACGTACATAATTATGTTAAGTAAATAGTTATGTTAGAGAGGGGGTTTATTTCAGGAAATTTTATACACCCTATTGTTGAAAATCAAAGTTTATAGTGAAGTGATAATTCATTGATTTCAAGATGGAGTGATAAAGGGATGGACATGGTCAGCAACAATACTCAGGTAGGCTGTGGCGTTGCAACGATGCTCAATTGGTACCAAGGGGCCCAAAGAGTGCCAAGAATATTCCCCACACCATGACACCACCACCACCAGCCTGAACCGTTGATACAAGGCAGGTTGGATCCATGCTTTCATAACCATGCCACGTTCAAAGGCACTCAAATCACCTTTCTTCCCCATACGGATGCTCGGCTTGAACTGCAGAAGATTGTCTTGACCATGTCTACATGCCTAAATGCACTGAGTTGCCACAGATTGTCTTGACCATGTCTACATGCCTAAATGCACTGAGTTGCCACCATGTGATTGGCTGATTAGAAATTAAGTGTTAACGAGCAGTTGGACAGGTGTACTTAATAAAGTGGCCGGTGAGTGTATATTGGGTCAACATAACAGAGATAAAGTTGTATTCTTATCCATTGCATTTCCACTTGTTATTTGATAAAAGTTTGATATGGGCAAAACTCTACTCTAGTTTTTCCAGACCATGCATGTTAATTACCAGTGCTTTAAGATAGGCTATTAACATGAAATCTGTGTGAGACCCAGAACCACAGCCAGAGCAGTGCCCATGTATTACAGTGTTTCAGTTTTACTGATCTCAGCTGATTGTAATACTGTAGTTTATATATTTAAACTAGACTAAAAAAAAAAAACATCGGTGGCCAGGAGGGGGCTAGTTAAAAAAAATAAACGTTTACTTATCTCTGCGGTCCCTCCCGTTGTCCCGCCCTGCCATCTCCCGGGCCTGTTCTCTATGTAAACAAACAGGGGCATGGAAGCTGCCCACCGTCCCGCATTATACAGCACTGGAAATAGGGACGGATGGATGTGCCCAGTCAAAGTTAAACACGGCGCGGCTTGCCTTCCCCTGTTTATTTACATGGGGCAGGAACCAGAGAGATGGCACGCCGGGAGGGACCACAGAGGTATATAAAAGTTTATTTTTTTAACTTGCCCCTTCCTGGCCACCAATGGGTTTTTTTAATGCTCTCAGACAACCCCTTTAATGACCCATGCTGATCCCTTAATGGGGCTTCTATGTACCCTATAAAACAGAATGCTGCTCCTGACATTTACACATTGCAGTTTTAAGATACCTTGTTTTGTTATGTTCTTATGATCTTTCGCATTGATTGAGAACGGTATTCCTATTGGTAAATGTAAGAGAAACTTATATTGTTTACTGACATGCTTAGACACTGTGTCACTTGAGAGCAATGACTCATGTGGCAGCGTGTTCTGCAGCTCTTTGAAGTGATAGGGTCCCCTTGCATTGAGTCACTGTCAGGTAATAAAACCTTCACAGATTGTAACCTGGTGGTGACTCAATCCCGGCATGCCTGTTGAACTAATGTACACAAAGAATATCTGTTTTGTGGTGGCTGCAGGCGCTTTGTTTCAATGTTGGTCTTGTTTGTCTCCTCGAAATTCTCTTAGTTTCACTCTAGACAAATTCCTGCAACAAACCTAATGACAACACAAATATAGGGGCTACCCAGATGTTTTCATGGTCACAATCACCCCCACAAAAGAGAAAAAAAAGTTAAATTGCATTAGTCCTAGATTTATATTAATCAAGTCAATTTATGGGCCGAGATGACCATAGACAGAAAAGGTTTATGCTACTTAAAGCATTAGTAAATTCTAATTTGTTGTCTCTCAGCATCAGCACTCAAGAGCCTGAAATCTCAGTGCCAGAGTCAGCTGTAAAGCACAGCACAACTTCACTGCAACAATGAAAATGGATTTTCTGATGAACAAATCTTTTCTGATGAACAGATCAGATTGTTGCTTGCATTGGGTGCAAATCATTGGGTGACATTTTGATTATTTTTGCAACTACGCCCCCTCCACGCCACGTGGACATGGAGGGGACATAAGGGGTTGAGCGTTACTGCCCCTCGTCTGCCTACTTTCTAAAAGCCTATGAACATTCACCACTTAATGTTTGCAGGTTTTATACGCAAAACGACGACAGGTGCTGTCTTAATTTTGCCATGTGACACTACCTCCCGACGGATACGTCAAGAGGTCTAAGCCTCTTCATGTATCCACTGTGACAGGGATGGCATGGCTTGCAGCATACGCTGGCACACGGGCGGCGGAGTATGATAAATTACCCCATTATCTTTATTTTAAGACCAAAATGTTTTGAAGGTGTAATTCTATGTTGTCTGGGATAAATTATTTTATTAGTGGCCTCAGTGGCTTTAAAAAAATACTAATGCTTACATCTGTAGCCTCCCCCTCCACTTGTGGTCCAGCACAACTCCTCCCATCATCAACCGGCCATTGTCGGTACATAGAGGCTCAGTGATGATGTGGTCCAACCGTGCACACTAACTAAGGTCTAATACTGTCTTCAGGTGCAAGCTGTATTGGGTTTGTGCCGGCGGTAATAGGAGGAGTAACCCTGAGCTAAAACCCTTAACCCCTTTAAGACCATGTAGATGTGCTGTGCGTCAGCACAAGCCAGATCCACCAATAATAAATAATGCATTGATCAGCCCCTTGTTTGCTTCATATAAAGTACATATAAAAATAATGATCTCATGTGTATGACTATTGATGTGCAATTATGTATGCAATGTTTGTTTAGAATTTGAATTACTATCATTATATCTTCATTTGTTGACTATTTTTTTTTACCTATAGATCTATATAATACCACTCCGAGGAAGATGATCATGACCAAGCTCTATTCCTATACTCTTGGCCTCAGTATATTTATACCAGGTTAGGGATATGAAGCCTATAAGTGAATCCAGCTGGCTAAACAGGGCTTACAGATTTTGTATGATGCTACAACTTGCATTGAGTTACAGTTTTAATGTCCTCTTTAACAAAGAGATGACATAAAGAACCTTGTTTATTGCAGTTCTTTAGTGGAATTTTAACTTCCATTAAAAACAGCAGACCTGTGACCTCTTTACACGATGTTAAAATTATTTCTATAGAAATCCATGGATGAGATTTAATTACTAAATTTTTACTCATGTCACATAGGACATTTCTGCTGCAAATTTCTCTTAAAGGGAAATCAGCCTTAGATTTAACCACTTCTTTATGGCAATAACCTACATATCTAGGGGTGTAACAATTGTGATAGCAGATTTCTGATTGAGTGAATTCTGCAGATAAGTTGCTGCCTGGAGAAGATATCATGAAGTTCTGTATCAGATGAAGAAGAATTGCCACATGTGAGGACTCCACCAGGATAAGGAGCAGTCAGCACAGAGGGAGCAGGGGGAGAGGTGACAGCAGTCGTGCCCGATTTATACAGTGGGGGCAACTTAACTCCAGGGGACATTCACTTTTTTGTGGTGCTCCCACTGCTTTTTCTCCTTTATGACTCATTTAAAAGTGGTCGCTAACCCACAGTGGACAGGCCCCTCCAAGACTGTTGGGACACAAAAAATG
Organism: Engystomops pustulosus; assembly: GCA_019512145.1. Taxonomy (NCBI): domain Eukaryota; kingdom Metazoa; phylum Chordata; class Amphibia; order Anura; family Leptodactylidae; genus Engystomops; species Engystomops pustulosus. Next base: position 87,828,727 of record CM033641.1, read on the forward strand.
ATGGTATGGTGTGGTATATGGGTTACAAATATAGTGGAGCCATTCTTCATCATTGGAGACCTCAATGCCACTGGATATCTGAAATTGCTATATGACGATGCACTGAAGATGACACGTTCTCTGAGTTTTAATTTATTTGGCCCCCGAAACTGATGATAGATGCCCTTTAATTTTATTCATGTTTTACATGTTTTGTATTTTTCTTTACATTAATCACATGTACAACTTACCTGTCATGTCAATGCATCACATACTATTAACAAGTAGCAGGTTAATTTGTGGTTTATTTCTAGAACGTTAATATTGTGTGGCCTGATCAACCTTATATTGATTGCAACACAATATCAAACTTTCTAGGATTTTAAGGCATAGTTGCATGAATTGTGTAGTAAAGGAAAAGTTCATGTGTAATGAAAAGTTATACAATTTTCCACTATACTTTCTCTATCAGTTTCTCATGGTTTTCTAGATCTCTGTTTGCTGTCCTTTTCTAGCTTCTAGGTTTACTCCCAGTGGATAGAAATCTGTCCATGTTCCCAGGTGAATGAGCCATTATTATCACAAAGAATAATCAGAGCCGTGTGATACTAACAACTTGTGCACCTGCATGTCCATCACATGACCATGGATAGATTTCTATGTATTCTATGTAAACATAGAAGCTTTTTATAGAAAGATTGCAAGCAGAGATCTAGAAAACTGTGAGGAATTGATACAGAAAGCATATTGAAATGTTTTCCCACATGGAACCCAATTTAAAGAGAATCATTCTCCTTTCCCTATGTATTCAGTGACAGATAAAGTGTCCCATGGGCCTGGGCTGTTTACATGACTAGGGCCCCCCAGCATCCAAACCAACCTCAAGCCTAATCTCCTCCACCTTGACTACACCACCACAGCCCATGCTGGCAGCCCCATTACAGAAATGTCCACAGCGGAGCCCGTTTTAATGAAATCTCCACAGCAGAGCTCCCCCATTTACAGAAATGCCCACAGCAGAGCCCCTTTTAATAAAATATCCACAGCAGATGCCCTCCTTACAGAAATGTCCACAGCCGAGCCTGCCCTTTACAGCAATGTCCACAGCAGAGCCCCTCTTTAATAAAATGTCCACTGCAGAGCCCACTTTAATGAAATGTTCATAGCAGATGCCCTCTTTACAAAAATGTCCACAGCGAGTCCATCTTTACATAAATGTCCACAGCAGAGCTCCCTTTAATCAAATGGCTACAGTAGAGCCCCCCTTTATTGAGAAGTCCACAATAGAGCTGCCACCCCTTTAATGAAATGGCCACTGCAGAGCCCCCTTTAATGCAATATCCATAGCAGATGCCCTCCTTACAGAAATGTCAACAGCAGAGCCTCCTTTACAGAAATGTCCACATCAGAGCCCCCCTTTAATTAAATGTTCACAGCAGAGCCCCCTTTAATAAAATGTCGACAGTAGAACCATCCTTTGATGCTATGGCAACTGCAGAGCACCTCCTGTAATGAAATGTTCACTGCAGAGCTCCCCTTTACAGAAATGTCCACAGCAGAGCTTCCCTTTACTGAAAAGTCCACAGCAGAGCCCCTCTTAACAGAAATGTCCACAGAAGAGACCCCCTTTACAGAAATGTCCCCAGAAGAGACCCCCTTTACAGAAATGTCCACAGCAGAGCCCCTCTTTCATAAAATGTCCACAATAGAACCCCCCTTCAATGAAATGGCCACTGCAGAGCCCCCTTTAATTAAATGTTCATGGCAGAGGCCCCATTTTCAGAAATGGATACAGCAGAGCCCCTCTTTACAGAAATGTCCCCAGCAGAGCCCCTCTTTAATGAAATATCCACAGTAGAGTCCAATTTAATAAAATGTCCGCAACAGAGCCCCCCTTTAATGAAATGTCCACAGCAGAGCCCCCTTTACAGAAATGTCCACAGCAGAGCTCTCCTTCACAGAAATGTCCACAGCAGAGCCCCCCTTTACAGAAATGTTCAAAGCAGAGCCCCTTTAATGAAATGTTCACAACAGAGCCTCCCTTTAATAAAATGGCCACTGCAGAGCCCCCTTTAATAAAATGTTCATAGCAGATGCCCTCCTTACAAAAATGTCCATGGCAGAGCCCCCCTTTAATGAAATGTTCACAGTAGAGCTCCCCTTTAATAGAATGTCCACAGTAAAACCCATCTTTAATGCAAGAGCCTATGCAGAGCCCATTTTATTGATGTCTACATGATGTAGCACAAACCCCCTGTCTCACTTTAAACTTCCTTCTCACCTCACCCTCAGGAATTCTCTTCAGCCAGGTTAGGAGTATCAGCATCAGTGAGGAGGCAGGCTAGTTCACTGTATTCTGCAGCTCCCGCAGGAACAGAGGACATCAATAAGAGGTCCTCTATATGGTCTGTGGGGGAGGGGTGTCCTGGTGACAGGTTCTCTTTTACACCAGATGATCAGTATCAGACAACAATAAAACCTGATTATCTACATTGCCATTGTCTTCTCTGAAACATCTTTAAACATGTCTACCTAACTGGGAATTAATGGTATTGAAGATCCCCAATTGACAGATGAACACATCTGATTGGTATAAATTACTTGCTGGCATTTGAGCTTACGTTTCCATAACCAATAATACTTAGGAGTCTTCCGCCACTGTCAACCATTGCACATCAGAGCCCCCTTTAATGAAATATCCATAGCAGATGCCCTCCTTACAGAAATGTCCACATCAGAGCCCCCCTTTATTTAAATGTTCACAGCAGAGCCCCCTTTAATAAAATGTCGACAGTAGAACCATCCTTTGATGCTATGGCAACTGCAGAGCGCCCCCTCACCACATCACTAGTTTGCATAGCTAAACTATGCTAACAAAATAGTATTTTTGCTAAATTATTGCAAAACAATAGCAAAATTTTAAAACAAACTGTGGAATCATTAACAAAATTTCAAGGACATACAGTGGTGGCCAAAAGTATTGGCATCCCTGCAATTCTGTCAGATAATACTCGCTTTTTTCCAGAAAATGATTGCAATCACAAATTCTTTGGTATTAATATCTTCATATATTTTGCTTGCAATTTAAAAAACACAATAGAGAATGAAAAGCAAGTCAAATCATTGTTCATTTACACAAAACTCCAAAAATGGGCCGGACAAAAGTATTGGCACCCTCAGCCTAATACTTGGTAGCACAACATTTAGACAAAATAACCTCGAACAACCGCTTCCGGTAACCATCAATGAGTTTCTAACAATGCTCTGCTGGAATTTTAAACCATTCTTCTTTGGTAAACTGCTCCAGGTCCCTGAGGTTTGAAGGCGCCTTCTCCAAACTGCCATTGTGAGGTCTCTCCACAGGTGTTCTACGGGTTTCAGGTCTGGACTCATTGCTGGCCACTTTAGAAGTCTCCAATGCTTTCTCTCAAACCATTTTCTAGTACTTTTTGAAGAGTGTTTTGGGTCATTGTTCTGCTGGAAGACCCATTACCTTTGAGGGAGACCCAGCTTTCTCACACTGGGCCCTACATTAATGCTGCAAAATTTGTTGGTAGTCTTCAGACTTCATAATGCCGTGCATACGGTCAAGCAGTCCAGTGCCAGAGGTAGCAAAGCAGCCCCAAAACATCAGGAAACCTCCACCATGTTTGACTGTAAGGACCATGTTCTTTTCTTTGAGGGCCTCATTTTTTTCACTGTAAACTCTATGTTGATGCCTTTTCCCAAAAAGCTTTACATTTGTCTCATCTGACCAGAGAACATTCTCCGAAGACGTTTTAGGCTTTCTCGGGTAAGTTTTGGCAATCTCCAGTCTGGCTTTTTTATGTTTCTGTGTAAAAAGTGGGGTCTTCCTTGGTATCCTACCACACAGTCCCTTTTCATGCAGACGCCGTCGTATAGTGCAGGTTGACTCTCTTGCACCCTTGGACTGCAATGCAGCTTGAACTTGTTTGGATGTTAGTCGAGGTTCTTTATCCACCATCCGCATAATCTTGCGTTTAAAACTCTCATCAATTTTTCTTTTCCGTCCACATCTAGGGAGGTTAGCTACAGCGCCATAGGCTTAAAACTTCTTGATGACACTGAGCTCAGTAGACACAGGAACATTCAGGTCTTTGGAGATGGACTTGTAGCCTTGAGATTGCGCAAGCTTCCTCACAATTTTTATTCTCAAGTCCTCAGACAGTTCTTTGGTCTTCTTTCTTTTCTCCATGCTCAATGTGATGTACACAAGGACACAGGACAGAGGTTGAGTCAACTTTAATCTATTTCAACTGGCTGCAAGTGTGGTTTAGTTACTGCCACCCCTGTTAGGTGCCACAGGTAAGTTACAGGTGCTGTTAAGTACACAAGTTAGAGAAGCATCACATGATTTTTCAGTGCCAATACTTTTGTCTACCCCCTTTTTTACAACCAATCTGGCTTTTTGACAATTCTTTTTGTGGTTTTCCATTGAAGACAAATTAAATGAAGATATTAATACCAAAGAATTTCTGATTGCAATATTTTTTTGGAAAAAACTGAGTATTGTCTGACAGAATTGCCGGGGTGCCAATACTTTTACCCACCACTGTATGAAAGGACTGACTAATCCAAGTGAAACATCAAAAAATAAGTTTTAGCAAAAAACATGCTATGTGCATTGTGGTTGGGTCTGGATCTCTAGTTATGCATGAACTGTGTTGTGGTTGCGGCTGGCATGGTCCACAGTACAACATCATCAAATATGGCTTATATTAATCTGTTTATGTCAGGGGAGTTAGGATGTCTTTTAAACATAATACTTAAGAAGATTAAAGTGGCAATATTGGACTCACCTGTGACCTCTGATTCTCTTGGCGCAATTCTTTGGCAAGGTTGTATCAGCAGGCATCTCACTTAGCATCACTTAGCATGTACCACACTTTGAGCAAATCCAGAACAAAGTACATGCTTTTATTTTTTAAGCTTACCACCGCTGACTACTTTAGACATATGTACATCACAAAGTCCAAAACTAGGTTGACATGTCCTCTTCAATTCAGTGATGTTGCAATGACACAGAAGATGTGGGTCACCATTTTTATTTGCCCAGGGTTTGAACCAATCTTAATCATACCTTAGTATACAGGACAGACAGTTTCCAATTAAGCCATGAAATAAGTATAGCTGTTTTCATCCTCCCAAGATCACTGGGCAGTATAGAAGTGATACTATGAATCCTGCAAACTTCTCTGAAATACAGGTCCTTCGGCACATGAACGATGGCAAGTGCCTGAAGCCGGTCGGTGTATGATCCCAACTATTTTTACTAACATTGTGAATAAAATAGTTTGTTTTAATACCTACAAAATTGCAATTCCAGCAATATTTGGCTGTTTACAAGCTATTTTTTTATCATGTGTTGCTCCCCTCAACATGTCCATATCCTTATATATTTCTCTAGGAAATATTAAATTTACTATTCATACACAAGTACTGGTGTTAATATTAATATTACTTTTTACTATTATTGTACTTTTTGTGCTCATACTTGTATTATATGAAGGGACATCAATGGTATTAAAACATTTGCAAAGAGTTTGTATGTTCTCTCCGTGTTTGCATGGATTTCTGGGTCCTCCGGTTTCCTCCCACACTCCAAATCATACTTGTAGGTTGATTAGATTGTGAGCCCCTTTGGGGACGGGGTCCGATTTGGCAAGCTCTGTGTAGTGCGGCATAATCCTTAAGCACTATGTAAATATGGGAATTATTATTATTAAAATGTAATTCAAGTCCAATTCAATATTAAGGCCAGGTTTGTAAATGAGGAAGCTCAGAAATGACAGTATATGAATTTTTAAAATATTTTTTGTGTCCTGTATTTGAGGAGACCACTACTACTTAAGGAAAGAGTTCAGAAAATATTCCTGGTACTAATGCTATAGAAAATTCCATCTCGAGTACACTATTTAAATAGTTTTTTTCTGGATTAAAGCATATGGGGATAGTATATGTTTTGGACAAAGACTGATGTGTTTTTAATTGAGATGTTACCCTTTGTAGCTGTTTAATACCCCAATACAAAGTCACAATGTCACAATGTCATTTAATTTAACGTAAACCTATTCAACACCTTCATATTATTCTGTAGCATTATTTTTTAGAAACATTGTAGTTGCTATAATGTGATCCGCAATTGCAAATGACAGATTTCTGATTTCAGACTCCATGAAAATGTTGCAGAGATTTTTATCACTGAATCTATGAATGATTATAATATTTTTTTTATTGAGGTACATTTATTTTACCATCATTGACCAGATTAGGCCTAAAAAAGCACAAATTAGATTGCTTTGTAATGACACAATGTATCATGCACACAAAACAAAAAAATACATTCATAAAATTCAACATTTTATTTCCATCAAGAATTATAACATCTCTGTGATCCGTAAATTAGAACATAATAATAATAATAATAATAATAATAACTGTTCTTCCCATATTCTAGGCCTACATAAACATTAGCACATGAGTCAGACACTACTAATTTAATGCCCAGTTACAAGATCTTATTGTTCGTAAATGGAATTATGCAATGTTATCACGGTTCTTGATAATTGAATGCTTATTATAATCTTCCAACGGAACCCATAATAATTAATAGATGAATGCAGCTAATATTTGTAATTCATTGGGGTAATATAATAATATCTCCCCTTTTATTCACAAAGCACAGCTCTGCTAGATTTTGCCAGAGATACAATAAAAACATTTCTAAACTGAAAAAAATTGCAAATTGAAAATAATGTACATGTCTTTATTATAAATATTATTTTTATGCGTATCCAACAGAAAAATTAAGTTAGAGGTAGCTTTAATGTTCTAATTGTCTTCTACTATTTCTGCCACTTACTAACCACACACTCAATGTCTTATATAAATGTCTCGAATGTAGATGTGATTTTAAAAGGAAACGGGCTTTACAAAAAAAGTATTTTGATGTCTGTTTCCCTCCAGCTTTTTCCTTTCCTGCTCTCATAATAATCAGCATCCTTTCCTACTCCCCCTTATCACTGTAATCTCCTCCTCCCCCAAATATTCCTGCAGGTTTGTGTTGTCTACAGTTAAAGTTGGCGTGCTGGTGAGGTTTCCTGAGCTCATGTAGTAGACATAAATCATTGTACCTCTTTTGTATGTTATAGAAGAAAAAAAATCTGAAGATGAGGGAAAAATGGGAGTGGGATAACGTGCTGCCCACATGAAAGAGTTGGGAGATAGGGGAGGCTGCAGCTCATAGCATCTCTTGTAATGAGGCTTCCAGCTTTCTGCTCAGCCTAGAATAAACACCCTGCAGTCTTACAACTTCCTCTCTACTTAAAGCAAGAAAACAAACGTGAAATTCATTAGTCCTTAGAGCACATGTCAAGCTGGTCATGGACGTAATGATTTGTCACACAGTCCAGCCAGAAATTAATTAGAAAAATTCATTATTTATATTTATAATGCAACATCTTCTTCTCTAGAGCTGTGCGTTGTGTTATTATAGAGGCAATAATTTCAAAGATGACAGTAACAGGATACAATAGGGGAGAGCCCTGTCCATAAGAGCTTACAGTCTAACGGATTGAGGCTATAGGAAACTTGTTATAAATTACAATATGTCTGCGGATAGATAGACATAGATTGTCACATTTTATTTACATGGTTTTACTTAAAAAATTTAGCAGAAACCAAATATTTGGTTGCGTTACAATAATTTCTGGGGCATTCACCTGCTGAGAAAATAATAAATGCTTCTTCCTAAACATGGTTTGGAATTGTAAGCAAGGAAGTCAATTGTCTTTCCCTGAACCAATTCAATTGTCCAAATCTCAAGATTTCTAAAAAAAAATGCTCATAACTGATTTAGAACAATATCAACCTTTATTGTTATTGTGTTTATAAAACAAATATTGTTGTATACAAAAATTAACAATGCATGCATCTAAGGCTTCAATTTCTAGAGTCTTCAGGTGGTGGTTTGGTATATCTAGTAAATGAAATAAAATAGAAATAAATGGTTTATGGTATATAATTATCTATCTTATTCTCTGTCGATGTATTTATTTCTATAACTTTCTTTGAATGCAATAATCTATCCATCATCTATATTACAGCTTCTATTATTTACCTGTCTATCTCTCCTATTCTCCCTCTATCAATGCCTTTATCTAATTTTCTGTCTTCAATAATCTATAAATCTGTTATATTATGTGTTTATCAATGTTATTCTCCATCAGTGCATTTATCTATGTAACTTTCTTTGGATTCAATAATCTCTCTACCTTCTATTTTGTATCCATCAATCTGGTGTTCTTTGTGAATGAATAGATCATGGTTGCATTTGGGCAGATAATACAAATATTTAGCATATACTCAGCTTTTTTTCCTGTCTCATGATAGCACCCTGCCTTTCTTGCCCTATCTCCCTGCAGTGCAGTCTGTGCAGGGAAAGGTGCTCTAAAAATTAGTATGCAAATCCAAGCAATTAGCATGAGGGTGAAATAGGATTTACACAGGCAATATGTGTGATTCTGTGCTAATGTGTCACCAACTTCCAAATAACTGGCTGCCCCCTATCTTGTCACTTTCTATACTGCATGATAATACCAGAGAGGCTCACTTAAGTACTTTCTTGCTCTGTAATGTCTTATTTTGTCTGCATATTGTACCCCATAAAGCGATTAATGAATATGAGGGTGCTATATAAATAAAGATTAATTATGATTATTAATATTACTGCATGGTGACACATCTGCATCTGAATACAAAACTGAATCTATAAGGACAGGTCACACTTTATTATACAACGCATGATGTGCACTTTTTTATGTTATATCTGAGAGGTGCAGTGGGTGCCAGTGAGTGCAAGGGTGCAGTGCAGAGGGTGCCAGCATGAATCTGCAAGGAATGTGCTCACCTCCAAATCTCAGCTGGCCTTCTCCTTACAGGAGCCCAGAGATTTAGCAGCATGCTCCTCCACGTCCTCTCTGCTAATAAAAACTGCTGAGATCCCTTCTTCTATATCCTTCATCATTCAAGTGGGATCTATATGGTGTTACTTGTGTTTGATCTCAGCTTATACTCACCCAGCATCCCAGTATTAGAGAGCTCTCCTGCTGCCTGCAATTATTCATACATACATAATCAGACTAATGCAATATATAGCAATGTAACGTATATAACATTTTCTATACATATAAAATACTTAGTTTCTTAGTAGCAAAATATCCATGAATATATCTCATAGATTGCAAGCTCTTGTGCGCAGGGCCCATTTTCCTATTGTTTGAAATGACTGTATTATTACTCTGTGATGTCTTGTTTTGTTATATATGTATATATGTACACATATGTATATGTACCCCATGATTTGTAAAACGTAATATAGATTTCTGATTGTGTGATTATTGTTATGTCTGTATAATGTCCGATGAAGTTTGGCTGGGGGAGGGGGTCTGTGGTCCATCCAGGACATGTACACCTGCCCCACTTATTAGATCTTTCTCCTGTGTTTGGCTTAATTGCAGTTATTAGGAGTATTTCATTTTGGGCTGTGTTGTCCCCTCTTGTCTGCCCCCTCCTCTATCAGGGAGCTGTCAGTCAGTGCGGCGGCTTCTCTTTCATCTCTCTCCACCGCCTCCTCCTCCCCTCCAGCAGACAGAGAGGAGCGGGGGAGGGGGGCACTGGAGGAGGAGGAGGGGGATGTTAAAGTTACATTACACAAACACACAGGGAGAACACAATCCCACCCAGAGCAGGACGTGGAGCAGGGGCTGCAGGACAACGTAATGGAGTAACCTGGGCTTGGTGGGCTCTATCCTGTGAGGAGAGTAACAAAGAGGGATCAGTGCTCCTCAGACATCCTCCTGGTCTACTCAGCCCTGACTCACTGCCATCTTACTCACAGTCACAACAAACTTTTTGTCTGTTCCCTGCCGCCTTCACAAAGGAGAAGAAAGTTTGGATAGTGACACCACAAGGCTTGTCCTCGGGATCTCACAGCACAGGTGAAGCCTGGAGAACCAAGGAGTAAGGAGAAACTTCTCAGCCTGGATTCAGGGATCTGCTGCTACTGCTGGGTCTCCTTAGGGTGGGGGAGATTGGGCATTTTCTTTGGTGATTTCTCATCTCCTGGGCACAGAAGTGGTGTCTTCTCCTGTCACAGCCATGCCTCAGCTCTCTGGAGCAGGGGGAGGCAATGGAGGTGGTGGAGACCCTGAGTTGTGTGCTACTGATGAGATGATCCCATTCAAGGATGAAGGGGATCCCCAAAAGGAGAAGATCTATGCCGAGATCAGCCACCCGGAGGAAGAAGGAGACCTGGCAGACATCAAGTCTTCTCTGGTGAATGAGACTGAGATCACCCCAAACAGCAACAGCCATGAGGTAACTACAAGTCACAGTCCTAGGAGCCACCTGGGGGTTCAGCATGGGGGGGGGGGGGTCCTGTTTACATGGAGTGGGGTCAGCAACATCTATTTTCCTAGAAAATTCAAAATCCACAAGAGTGTAAAACTACAGAGGGAAGCTCTTCTCTAGACCATGGTCTGCATGTGTTAGTTTAGGTCAGTTTCATGGTGTGTCGTGCATGCATTGTATGGAGTGAATGGATATGTAACTTATTTATGTGTACTTTTTAGGAAACATTCTGATAGGATGAACATATATGTTACAAATTGTATCACCTATATCAAATCTGTCCTCATACACGCTGCATAATAGTGAACACATCATTGTGGTAAAATCCACCTAAGAACTGCGTGGGCACATGTGCAGAGATCAGATACATCTACATTTTTCTATCTATTATTTTTCAGCTATACCTTACATGCAGAATAACATCCACATTTCTCATTTTCACTGAAGACACACAATCATTTGGAGACCTGCACTAAAAGTTAATATTTTAGCTAATTTTCTTACCACAATGTGTTGGATTAGTAACTCTGGAAACCTCATTTTCTGTTCTCAGTGTTTTTTTTTGTTTTTTTTTTGAGTGACCTTCTATGGAGTACATGACTCTTTGGCCTTAGCATGTGTCACATCCATTGACCATGTGAGCAATAGTGCTAGGTTTCATTTTTTGAAACGGTGTATGTAAATATTACACAACTAGACAGTTAATAAGCAATTGTTTTTGTTGAATATTGATTGTGATGGTACCTTATAGCCATGTGATATCAATATAAAGGCACCAAGTGTCAATATGTTATTTTTGCAGAAAGCAGCCATGTTAATAGTAAAATGTGTGGCATTGATGGTATGTTTAATAGGTAAAAAGAAAAACACAGGAAGCAACAGTTTGTCACAGCTGTGCAAATGAGCAGAGGCTGACCACAGGTGACTGTCTCCAAGTGCTGGCCAGACAGCACTTCCAGGAGGGGGTTAATTGGATCTGGGGTAGGAGGGGAGGAGATCTTCCTGTTATACCATTCATTTAGTAAAGAAAATGTTACCCATCACTAGGGTCTTCATTGACTTGTTCATACATATTCTACAATTTAGAACTTTTTTTTCTTAAAAAAAATATTATTTTTAAAATTTGTATTAGTAGATTTTTCTTTTACATTAATCAGACTTCTTATAAGTGACTTAATGTATATCTTCAGCTGGCTGTCCAAAAGATGACATGTTTATTATTTTGATATTTGCCCAGGACTTTTTTTTTTTTTTTATGTGAGAACTACATGTATTTAATACATTCAGTATCAATTGGATTTTCGTTTGGAACATCTAGTCATTGTTTTTTTCAACCACGTTGTTCATTGAAACATTGGTTTTAATTGTCAAAAGTTGGACACTGGGGTATAACAAACCTAGTCTCCCCCTGTTCTGTGTGGGGGATACTATCATGCAGGTATAAGCATAGCAGTGTAAATAGTAGACATGATGATATCATAATGTAATACAGTATAACATGTCCAGAGAGAAAGTCCTGCTTCCAGCCATGTTTTTGGCCCATGGTGTTTCTGGAATTCCCAATGAGTGGAGCATTACCTACTTTCTGACATCATAGTGTGACATAAGTTTCTTGTAATTGCTGTGTTACATATTCAGGACACTTGTCATTTAAACTAATTGTTTCCCAGCAACTGTAATGGCAACACACAAATGTCTGGAGTCTCCCTTATCTTTTCAAGTTCTGTGTCTGCTTTCTTTTGCCTGTATGTAAACTTTTCCTAGTCTATCTAATCTAAGATTAACCCCTGTAAAGCTATAGCCCTGACTCAGCCCTTTGAATTTTGTTTAATGTGAAACTCCCCTACAGGATCAGATTGTGTGTGTGTACATGTATGTGTATAAAAACTTACAGCAAGTGGTGAATTAATACATGGCTTTTGCTTTTTATGCATGACCCCTCAATCTTTAGGGAACCTCCATAGAGAGACCACCATCCAGGCACCAGAAGGATGTGTCCATACAGAGGAGAAAGTTCACAGGAGTCCTTTGGCCTCCTGTGAAGTTTCAATGAGGCAAACATATGTCATGAACTCTATTTTTAATTGGTCTTTCATTGTATATCTGCCACTATATCTTCTCCAACATTGATGAATTGGCCTAACATGAACTCTATCAGGACCTATACAAAGTCCTTATATTGTTAGGCCTTTGACTGGCTACATTACCAATTGTCAATACCCTTGACTTGCAGAATCCAATGAATATTATGGGTCATTTGGATAGAACACAAGCAACTATACAGATCATGTAAATCATGTGCTATATTTTTATCTATAGGAAACAGTTTCAGAAATTTATGGCCAAGTATACTGTTTAATTATTGTTATATTATTGGAACAAAAAGATTATTTATGTTTTCCTTTGTGTCATATGGACTAATAGGAGTTAAGCATAAAGTCCACAGGTCTCATGGCAATTTTTGGAAATTTATTTTTCAATCTCAGATTGGAAATGCCAAACTTGTTTGCACATTTATATAGTTAGGACTCGCTGTATTATATTTTGGCTCATTTGGTGGATAATTGTTTTAATGCATTTTGTCTTGTGGATTTTAACCTCATCAGTGCCAAGTTCACAATGCTGTGCTTTTCTCAAGGTAAAAGGTTTTGCTGAAAGAAGGCTCTTGTGTTCACAATTGGGCTGTCATCACACTAGTTTCCCCATAGCCAGCTGTGCTCAACACAAGCAAAGCAGACTGCAGGTGAAGGGTGTATTGGCATATTTTGCAAACATGCACTCAGAAATAAGTGCGTCCACCTTGAGATGTTACCGTGGTTTTCCTTTTAACGATTTTCTAACATTTGACAATTTATCATTTTATTATCAGACTTGCATTATTTTTGAAACATAATTACCGTATATTGCAATAAAGGAAAAATTGCTTAAACCATGCAGAAATCAATAATGATACCGGCTGCACATGAGCTTTGATCACAACCGCAAGCAATTCATGGGAACTCGGTATCTTATTGTTCTGCCTTAATAATATTGGCATATAATGAAAATAATGGTTGGATTCATAATTGTATTTTTCTCAATATAATTTAAGATTTTAACATTGTGGAAATTCTATAAATTTTATGATAGACATGCAGGAGACTCTTGATGGTGATGTCAGCCAAAGGATCCTATGTAATCAGATTATATGTGGTGTGAAATGTCCTGATAATCCTTACACATAATGATTTGCTCTGTTTTTGCTAACCCAAATCACATATTTATATAAAATACTTTGACTATTACTGAATACGCAATCCCTCATTGTAGGTACTGTACATTCATCACTCTGTGATATCAGACGGGGGTTATTATATGCTTCTAGTCCTTAAATTCCAAATTGGTTGCTTTAAGAACCTCAGTGTGATCTTTGTATTCCCTCTGTGCCATCAATGTGATGATAAGTTGTAACTGTCAAAGGGTGAGATTATTTATATATGACTTTAAATAATGTATTGAATGCCATTTAAAAGTAATATGGTATCTATTTAACAACTTTACAGTAGATGACCAAAAATGTGTCTAAACAGAAACAACTTGCCAGTTGCATTCCTGATCTATAATGAATTTTTTTAGTAAAAAAAAAAAATAGTAAATAGGAATAAAACCACTATTCCCAAAGAAACCTATTCCCATCGGCTAGGTGCTATAGTTGTTACTATAGACGCACAAAGTTGCACAGACGAGGATTGGCTGAATTATCTGTGTATCCAGAATGTTCCAATTAGTTAGGATCTGATTTTTTTTTTCTCCCCCACATTCTCAGTGATGATGAAGACCTAAAGGAGGGATTTATTATACGCCAGCCCTCCTACGGCCACGCCCCCCTGGAGTAGAAGCGGTGATAAATCTCCTCCAAAGCCTGTGTATGAATGTCCTTTGAAGTATACATCTTTTGTGGACTAGCAACTATTGGATCACAAGTTCAAACTTGTCCAACTTCTTTTTTTTTTTCTTTTCTTGCTTATGTTCCTTCATTGGTTGGCTGAAGTGAATGCCTGTTGTTATATTTCTCCAGATTTATGTTTTTATTGGATAAAATCATCCATTTGGATATATTTTAGCTCCAGGCACATAAATGGACATTGCTTTTATCCAAATTCAGTTCCATGGCCCCATATGTGATCCTCGACCAGTTCAGGGCACATTCTATTTCTGCACATATTTGTGGCACGGGCAGTCTTATCTACTTTCATAGGTGTGTAAAAGAACCTCGCACATCCAGGACACTGGCTGCAAACAACTGACCAGGGGGCTATGATTTGCATATAGGCATACGCCGCCTTCACACAATGCTTTTTCATGTTGTTTTCAAACGCATTGCATACACATGTGCGTTTTGGGATGCGTGTGCAATGTGTTTCAAAATGCAATGAAAGCACATTCCAAATTGCATTGTATGAATGCAGCCCTAGACAGTGTGGCCAACTTTGCTTGACAATCATTTGGTTTTCTTTGTTGTATAGGTTAACAGAGGTAATGGCATTAAGCAGAGCATGGATTTTAGATCTGTCTGACAAACTATATATCTGACAAACTCTGGTTTATTATGTATGAGCCCACCCCCTAATACACATGCAGTTTGCTATCTGTGCTTATAAGGAGAGGGTAGAAGAAGACAGTCAGGCTCCTCTAGAAATGGCTTATTTCACCAGGGGATTGAATTCCAATCCCAGTCTACTTTGATGGGAGACTCAGTTGGATCTTAAAATATTAGGGGTGCGGCATTATTAAAATGAGCAGGTTAATGCAGGTGCACATGGAAAATAGTTGCTGTCATGCCACCTCTATACTTCATGACCTACTCTAGATATGTGAATCATCTGTAGATCCGTTACAATCAAATGATACCTGTAGCCGCCATTTTCAGGATCTTTTATCGTCCGGGTAATGTTTTGATTATTTAGCAGAATAAAATGATTGTAAATGAACTCATGCATTGTGGTCTAAGCTCTGTACCGATTTACTTTTTTATCTCATTACTTACTTTACCTTGAATACCATGTAGTGAAACAATATATGCTTTATCCTCATTACATTTGGCTCTGGCTAAGCTGCTTCTGAGTAGCCTCAAATGTGGTTGGGAAAAATATTCCATGTGACATCTGATCTTTCCTGTCCACACAGACCCTGGCTGACCTGAAGCTATAAACTGGTGTATATTCAAATGTTACCAACTCTATTTTTATTAGGAAGCAGTAGATAGTGACTTTTATGCACCTCAAACAAAAAAAAAAATTAAAAAAAATTAAAAGCTGCAAATAAAAAAAAAGAAAAAGCCAAAAAAAAAAAAAAAAATCAGAAGGTGAACGGAAGACCTCTATTTACATTCCGTTTTTCATTCCTGTTATGGTGTTCTAGAAAGGAGAGTGTAATGAAAAGCTCAGGTGCAGGTGTGAACTAGACTTTACCTCCTACATATTTACATACCCTGTAAAATGGCACCAGGGATTCATATCTAGTAAGTTTGGTGAATGGGATGCAAAACTGTTTATCTGTCAATTGTAGAGTGCTTCTTGCAATGTTTCCTCTGGGGAGAGCTTGTGTTAGATTACCTCTCTGTTTTATATATGGCATACTACTTTTTTTTTTTTTTTCTAAATCTGAGCATTTAGGTGGAGAGTTGATAAGGCCGCAGTGAAACCATGTGCTGATGGGATTCCACTGATCAACCACAGTGCCAGTGTTGGGACTCCTTTCGTCATGATACAAAGTGTTCTTGCTTGCTGGTGAAGAACGGCAGCACCAAACTGCCCCTGGCACTGAGTTTGTTCCTTGGAATACCACCAGCACAAGGTCTTGTTTTCATGGACTGAGCATGGTTGTGTGTCACTCCCATAAAACCTCAGCTTCCAAAACAGGTGCTTATTCCATACGTTTGGTGTTGCACATTCAATCAAATCCCTGCTTTTCAGTATATTTTATGTACAAATTTATAGTACTACGGTCTGATTATCTGCAATGGTGACAGGCCCATGTTTTGGAACATAGGCACTGTACCAGAATGTGCAGGATGACAGGGGACCAGGCAAGGGATTCCTGGGGCGACTATGAGGAGGCTGCACACTCCTTTTCAATATCACCTTTTTGGGGGAAATCCACATTAGTTCCCTACTTGGCAAAATAGGTATTGGTTGGGTTGAGCTTTGTGAGTGCAAGTGTTTAAGCCTTCGTGCCCATCTCCTATTCAGTACCCAATGTGACTTTCATTCCTTAAGTACAAGCTGCTTTTTCTTGGATAGTGCATGTATGTGTCTCTTAGTTTAAATGTTACTCCCTATATAATGTACATCCTGTCATAATATTTAGTTAAAGGCAGCAGATAAAAACAAAAACACAGCCGTACAAAGAATATTTATTTAAAAAAAAAAAGGGACTTCCAACACTCAGGAAGTGGATTAATGAACAGATGCAAACTGGGTAATTACTGTCAGATGGTAGGCCCTTTAATTTATAAAACAAATTATCTGATACCTTGTTCTAACAGGAAGGAAATGTAGTAGTTAATAGGACATTTTCATTGTTCGGGTTATGCCTGCTCCGCTCTTGTGCCAATTATCTTGCTATATTTTGTTTACTGCAGGCACTACGTTCGTTGTGGTGGTTAGAATTCTTAAAGGAGACCCCAACCTTGTACGAATCATATCCTCCAGAGACCCCCTTCCATTTGTCATCTTGAAAAGTCTATTTAAATCATCTAAGGTTGACTGTAAAGTTTGTCTTAGGCCTTATGATAATTTCTTGTGTCTATGACTAATATACAAAGCTAAAGTTCATGGACATGTACCAAATTGTGCATTTCACCTGCATTTCATACTAAGAAGCAGAATACATTTTCAAGTTTCATACAAGTTTCTATTTGTCATACCAGACAAAGTGAATAGTTTCTTATCTTCATTCTGTTTGTACTAGGCCTTCCGTCACACTATGTTCATAACGCAGCCATATTTGCTAGTATTCTCATAAACTTGAAGCTTTACAATAACCATGTATTGTAGATTAGACCTTATTGAATTAATACATGCCACCATTGGGTACAGTTGTCGCATAAACAGGAGTATGATAGACCACAGAGTCAGAAAAGGTTGCTCTAGAACTGTTAAATTATTAAAAGTAGTAATTATTTACTAAAAAGGGCATGTTGGGGTCTCTATGTGACTCGGTGTGTTTGTACTGTACAAATGCATAGACATATCGTTATTTTCTTCTGGCCCATAATATTGTGTGTGTATTTCTCAGATTGTAAGAAGAAGACCGGAGTCTTACCATGAAAAGTCCAGAGAACACCCAGATGATGGTGAGTTCAAATGATATATACTCAATAGGAGCAATATATTATAAATTACATATTGAGAAAATGCCAATGTTGCACCTCTACCTTCAATAAACGCTTCTGGAATATTTTCCTTCCAACCCCTTATATACAAGAACTCTAGAAAAGCATTCATGTGTTCTAAATGAGGAGCGAGAAAGTTGATGCCAGTCATCTCTGGGGATCATCTCTTCTGGGGTTGAGGAGAACTAGAATCCTCCATAAACACAACAGTAACAGTAACTTATACCACCTACACATAAACTCGGTATACATTTAACATCTAACGTGTAAGGGGCGTCTTGACAGCAAAATGCAGCTTAATCGGTGATAAACTAATCACAACCTTTATATAGTTCCAATCTTGCCTAGGTAATAATAGCAGGGTATAGAGAAGCTGGTCACTTGATTGTGAAGGGAGACTTCATTCTAAGAAGTGATTGACATCTGTGACTGCTATAAAGGGGTTGGTTTGCTGTACAAAACATTTAGCTACAAGCTCAAGTGTTACCTTGTACTGTTTCCAACTTTAGTGGATACATTTTTTGGAATATCTACCCTGTTTCCCCTAAAATAGGACATCCCCCGAAAATAAGACCTAGTAGAATTTTATTCAGGCTCAGAAATATAAGGCCTCCCCTGAAAATAAGACCTAGCGGCAGTCATTGCTACAGCTCCCCTCATACCATACATTAGTATTAGTAAATCTTTCAGAAGGTTGTGACATGAGGAATAATTCATGGAAGTAAATCACTGGCTGTTGTGCTGCAAATGTGATACCAGCAGCTCCCAGGATAAGAAGGGTCATTTATGGAAAGTGCTTTTACTAAACATGAGAGATTGGGGCCAATGATTCTAATAGAAATGGAGTCACAAGAAAGACAGCAGGGAATTCAGAGTTTGGAGAGTCATAAGGATGTTAGAGAGGTAGATTTTTTTGTTCACCTATAAATGTAAATTCTTGTTCATGGAAAAATAAGAATCCCCTGAAAATAAGACCTAGTGCATCTATAGGGACAAAAATTAATATAAGACACTGTCTTATTTTCGGGGAAACAGGGTACATAAGGCTACAACTATTTTGTAGTCAACAAGCTAGACAGCTGTGCTAAAGAATAACATCAACTGACTACATTACTACTTTTCCAGTAAAAACATACCTTTTAGTACAAAAACATTTCTTGAGGTAAAACCGGAGGACCCTGATTGAACATGTTTATGTATTTTTCCCCACATTTCTTTCCTAATCAGACAGTCTGTAGAGGGTTGTATACAAAGGCAAGTGGCCAGATGGTATAAAGTCTGAAATGGTGTTTTGGCCAAAAAACCGTTGTTAGAGTAAATGTAGTATTATACTGAAAAAGATACTTCAAGAACAGAGGGAGGCAAACTATGGCTTAGGTGCCAGGGCCCTTAAAAGACTTTAATTTCACATCAGCTGTACTATATATTTCAATATGGCTGCCCATTTAACAACCACCACCCAGAAAATCGGCCGTTAATACGGCCAAATGAAATGGGTGGGTGTAAAATTGTATAAGCCTGTGGTTCATTTTCAGAATTGAAGTTTCATTACAATTTATAAAATAAACGTAAAAAAATTATTAAATTTATAGTTTTACATATTCCATGGCCTTTATTTTGTTACGGATTGTTGTACAGAGCTGTTCGTGATTTGTGCATAGGTATTCCTGGCTCCATGAATAATGTGGTGTTAGCACATTCCTTGACACCTAGGTGTCCTGATTTTAATTTGATGTACAATGCTGCCCTGCTGTGGGTTAAACTATGTAGGAGGACCATATGTTACATTTGTATCACAGTCTGAGTTTAATTGCTGTCAATTGGCATGAATAGAAGCAATTGTTCATGTGACAAGTATTCATAAGGAAAGCAGGGGTAACCTAATATAATAGTGAGATGCCAGCTAGTCCCGTGTAGTGGTCACATTACACAACACTTCTTACAATGAGCACTGTTTTCATAAATAAATAGTTGCCTACAATGAACAACTGACATATTAATACTCTATGAATGGAAAGACGATTGTGGTTTTACTAGCAGCTGACACATTAAAAACATAGCGAGAGTGCACACTCAAGTATCACCTCTCGCCAAAGAAAAGCAAGCAAACTTATATCATAAACTCTCCTAGTGCTGCTGGGAATCATAATTTTAAAATAACCCCCACAACATCGAATGGTCATTTTTATAAACAGTTTTTTTATTTTATTTGACATAGTGTTTCTTTGATTTTATAGTAAATGAAAGGAGTTTTTGAGTATTAGAACTTTAATAACACATCCTTATAAGATCAGTTAGGGTCCAACACCTAGAAACCCCCCCTCCCCCATTGCAGTGATTCAGTATAGCCACTAGACTAATAAGCAGGCAGTTTGATTCCTGTTTCATTATCAGTGTATCAGCAGCTGAGAAAAGTTGATGTGGGGGGCACTAAATGTTGGACCCTCACAAATCTGATACTGATGGCTTACCCTTAGGATAGTTTAGGAATATGTTTGGCCCATTAAATTAAATTAGAAGAACCCTTAAGTAGTCAATCCTGCAAAATGTCAATGATGTAATGAAGTTATCCTCTTATCAATGACTGTATTTCTAAGTTGTCAGCTCTCTTCAGGGCCTTGGCTGTGTTATCACCCTGCACTGCATGACATATGAAATACCAATGTAAACAAGATATTGGTGTGTAAGAGACTTCCCCTGCCAATAAAGAAATATTAATATGGGTTCCACATAAGTGTATGCTCACAAGCGTGTGCCACACGCCTAACATTGATTATATACACATATATATATCTCAATCTAATTTTTTTATGTATTCATCCTAGGTATATAGCCATCCTAATAACGTTTGGGATACATATGAATAAAATCCTTAGCATGATTAGGTTATGTTAGACTGGACAATAAAAATAGTGGTCTCTCTGGCCATGGGCAGGCTGTCCAGAAGGTCATTTGTAGCTACTAAGTATTTTTTACTATCCTAACATGCCAGAAGTCCTCTTTTAGCATATGATAGCTGAGACCCTATGGATACATTTTTATTTTTACAAAAGAAGCAAACTTTTTTTTTAATACAGTATTTTGTGTAACTCTTCTTATGGAATTTTCCAGCAATGACAGCAAAAGGAATGTGGTTTATGAAATATTGACAGCTCCTAATATTTTCCATCTTCCTTTTCTAGTTTTAAAAGTAACCTGTCTCCAGGTTTTACCCACTAAACTAATAGACCCCCTCAGTTAGGGTATGAAATGTCCTTTCTAGAATTCCCTCTTTCATGTGAAATCTCCCCCATTTACCTATAACAAATCAATATCAAAAGTGAGGCAAATATGACTCTCTTCACATGAGAGAAGTTTGGATGTTGCAGGGGTACTTTTACTGCAGAAGCCCCTATGTTCTGTTATATAGCACCTAAAACATGCTTTTTGTGCAGTATTGAAAATAAAAAGCTCCTACTTTAGAGACCATCAATCTTATGGTTCTATGAACTACAGAAGGTGACAAACAGAAAATTAAAAAATTAGGCAGGAACTGGATCTTTATCTGCCGCTCACATTTCCAACCATGTCTTTAGCTGCTTGTACCTATAAATCTGTATTTCACAAAGCCATAAGCCTGATGTGATATGAAAGATAAAATTATTTTATAGGTAAATGGGTTATACACAACAGGGAAATTTAGAAATTACATTTTATCCCCTACCTGCGGCGGCTAGTAGTTTTTCTGGCGTAAAACCAGTTGATAGGTTCTTTAAGTATCTTTTCAGAATCCTTTCCACCAATATAACATAATCAGCCCCCCTCCTATACACTACACCCTATAAAGCTTGTGAGACCTGTAGCAGGAAACGTGTATGCTTACAACCTCAATATGGATCAGTCCAGCCTGTATGAGACAGATACCTGTGAGGCGTGACGGGAGCTCTGGCTCTTATCTGCTTGTGGCCTCCAGGTCTCCAGCTTTATTATATGTGATCAGTGTCCAACCACAGGCCTTTATGTTGGGGGGAAATGGACAGAGACTTAATCAGCACTTGACCTCGCACAGGTCCAACATTAAAACTGCACACTATGGAAGATTTGTAGATTACTATTTAAATGGAACATTTCAAGACAGAGGGAAAGGAAAGAATGAGAGTATAAATTATTGCAGAGATGTAACACCTGACAAAGTGGTCTTAACATTCATGTCAGCTGTATAACTCCCTATCTCTGACCTGGGGGCACAAGCAGATAAGAGCCAGGGCTCTCTTGTCTCGCCTCACAGGCTTTTAGTGTGTTTATTACCATCCTGTGGTAAATAAGATATCTCCTATCTATCTATCTTTCTTTCTGTTGTTTCAAAGTTTTTATTTTTTTAATATTTCTGAATGATCACCGTTCTGGTGTGTATAAAATGCTGTGAATTTTCTGTTAATCACCTGATTACTTCTCTTCTTCGGCTCTCCATGGCTGACACGGTACAAATCTATACTACTAGCGGTCGTATGGTCATGCAAGAAGTGTTGAAGTAACTTTTACTTCAGTGTTAAGTAGGGCAATAGTTAAAATCGAGTGTTCCTATGAAAGTTGATTCCTGGTCCTTGCCTACCTGCTGGCTGTATAATAAGAATTCCTTTATTTATATAGCACCAACATATTCTACAGCGCTACACAGAGCTTGCCAAATCATGGAGGCTTGTATCAACCTACCAGTATGTTTTGGAGTGTGCCATACAGTCACTGTTTGGCGGATGAACAAATTGTTTGCATCCATACAGTTTGCCTTTGTTGGTAGTACATTGCCTGTGTACACATAGCAGGGATGTGAATAGGAAAGGCTGTGTCCCATAGTCATAATGTGCATTTGCCAAAATTCACCCTTTCAGAAGTTAATTCTTGAAGAAAAGCTGCTGGACCCTCGATACCTAGGGCACCATAGGCTCTATGTTCGCTACAGTGGTTCCTAGAACCTGGCAGAGGGGTGATGTGCTGCTGAAAAACATGTGATCACAGAGCAAAGGAGCGAGTAAGATAACCCTGTACTATTTTAAGTAGCAATTCACCATAGCAGAATCAATGCTACGGGTATGGCATTGATACAGAGTTTCTTGGTCTTTGATCTGACTTTTAAAGATGCTAAATATTTTGGAGCACAGTATTAGGATCCCTAATCAAAAAGGAAAGGGTAGGGGAGTATTTCACAAATCCATGTGTAATTGGTGTGCATATTAATATGTGGTCAGTAATACAAATGAACATTTTACTGCCACTGAAGAGACTTTTGTCTTGCTGTATTGTCTGATAGATAATCTTACATTGCTTTTTCATAAAACTTTTTTTTTTTTTTTTGTGGTTGTGAATAGGAAAACATCCGGATGGCTTATATAGCAAAGGCCCTTCGTATCCTGGATACCCATCTTACATCATGATGCCAAATATGAATAATGACCCATACATGTCAAATGGATCTTTGTCTCCACCCATTCCTAGAACAGTAAGTGCACTGTGTTTGTTTCTTCTGAGATTCTATCCAGGTCAGATTTCTGTGCAATGTTTATGAGCCTTCAAATTCTACTTGGCAGCACAAAGCATAAAATGGGTTATTTTTGTGTGAACTGTGTCTTTATTGTCTGCTGTAGTTTGTGAAGAATTGGAGTATCTTCTCACACCATTTCTTGATGCTATTTGCAATTACCGGTGTCCATCTACTAAATGATTTCTTGTAAAATGTATATTTACTTTGGCTCTTGGTTTGTTTTTAAACCCCAGAATGGATAGAACTGGTAAAATGGAATGTTTTATATGAAATGATGATTGTTGTAATGGAGAGGGAAGGAGTAGTCTTTCTTTACCCATCCATTTATCTTTGTATGACTGCTAAATTTCAAAATGTTTAAACCAAAAGTTTCAAAACTCTTCTTCATCTAGAAGTTCTATGAAGGTGACAAGGTAGACTTTTTCCATGGTGGTAAATGTCAGTATGAAAAGGACCAGGCCTTGCCCATTTCTTTTTGTTTTCAAGGGAGCAGCTTAGATCCATTTTATCTTTGCAGAAAACTTGCATGCTCAACCAATCAGAAAGCTAATATCTTTGGGTAGTCGGGAGAAATGAGGCCTGCCCATAAGTGTTTATTCAACAACAATCTAAGCCCTCATACACACAATCATTTTTTTCCTTTGGTGACACGACTGGTTTCCTTGTGGCTGTCTAAAGGCTTCATGGATTGCTATGGGCTCATGCACACAGCTGACGATTCCTCACAGCCGTGTCTGATCCTAGGGCCTGTGTTTGTGACTCTGCTCTCCAATAGGCGTCTGAGGCTGCACGTGAATGCACTACATTTGTGAGTTGATGGCCTAGTTACTATCACATGACTTGTGGGCTGTCTAAACTCTTTGCCTCTAAAACGACAAAGAACATGTGGAAAAGGTGACATGTGACTTTTATAGTGGTGGAAGAACTGATAATGACATAATTAGCCAGCCCACAGTTTGTGTTTTGAATGTGTGTGTGTGTGTTTTTTTTTTTTTTTTAATCGACTTTACGGACCCATGGTCTTTGGAGTAGATGGACTGTTGACTCAGTGACCGCAAAAATTGCCAGTAGAGCCGTATTTTAGTGGTGTAGGAAAAACATTCTTGTGCAAGAGGCCTTATGCGTATGCCTAACCCTAAAGAAGGAAACTATGGTTGATAGAAACAACCTGGAGATGAATATATTACATACAGAGAAGTGTTGACGTTTTCAGACCGTTGTAGGTTAATCCTATTGGAAGCATAGCAAAGGCTCAGTCTCCTATCCTCCACCAGCATGACATGTAAGAAGTGGCTTTCTTTTATTGTAGCTTTATGCCTACATTGGATAAATATCCAATAAATTAATGTATTCTTGTATGATATGGTGTTTGGAGGATGTTTTTTTTTTTGCCCTACAATCTGTAGTCATTGACAATTAGAAAAAAAGTGTGTGGGTTTTTTTTTTTTTTTGTTCTCTATGGTATCTGACAATAATAACCTGTGAGTAGTTAGAATGCATGTCGTGGTGAAATTGGCTATTGACTGAGGTTTAAACAAAAAAATGTACCTTACATAAAAGGGAACAAAGCATGAAGATCAGAGCGTTTTGTGAAAGGAGGTGGGCTTTTTAACACCAACTAATAAGGTGTTTGTTTTAACACCTCCAAATGCCAATTCTTTGACCAGTTGTTTATCATGCAACAACAGTGTCATATCACCAAAGTGGTATGTTTAAATGCAAAAGCTCCTAGCCCCTATAGACGTGCTAAGGCTGAGCCTTTGTTCCCAGATGCTTTTCCTCCCTTTAAATCCTCCAGCTGTTTTATTGAAAGTGAGCAGTCCACGTGTTCCTGGCACATTCGGGGCAGAAATGGGTCCCTGCTACTTTCATCAGTGTGAAAGTGAAGGCGGCTTCATGGGCAGCCACTGCTAACGAAACATGTTACTGTCCACAGATGTGGATCTGGAGCCTTTTAAGTCTATATTATGTTACATGACTAAGTTTTGACTGAAGAAATGAATACCAGCTCCACATAACACATTGCCTTCATATGAGGAGTAAAATCTGTTTCGAATAAGAAGACATCATGTTAGGATTCTTTGTTTTCTCAAAAAGCTTGGGTTAATTTAAAGCATTCTCCAATTTTGCCACATAGAGACTGTGTGTAAAATGGGCTGGCACGTGTTGAAAGATGCTTTTTTTTTTCTCTAGATGAAGTAAACAGAATGTGTGGCTTGGCAGACTGCGGGAGCCATATTCTTGTACAATGTATATTTATGACTTTTCTCTAGCCTAAAGCTCTGTGCAAAACAGCTAAAGGTGTAAAATGTTCATTTCCTGTTGACATCTTCATGAACATTTTTTGCCTCCTACAGAAGGGGTTAACGCCATAAACACCTGTAGTGCTGTCACTCTGTAATGTATATGCTGTCAAAATTCTGTCGCTGAGAGCTTATCTCTACGGCTGACAGTGTGATGCTGTATATATGGCTATACTGTGTATGTGTCTAAGTTACTTGCCTAGGGGTGATTGTATGGTGCTTGTCAGGTACTGTATGTCTTCTACCTCCAAGTACTATGTTGAACAAGAACATAGTTCTAGTATAGGCGAGTATAAGGTCTGGTGTAACAACTGCCTCCATTTGTGAATGAATCTCTTCTAATGGCAGCTGCACTGCTGCCTCCAATAATCAGGACAATCTAACCGCCTTCAAAGATTCAGCCAGCTGATGATGAAACTGGATATGCTTCCTGTTGCTTGACATTGGGATTGAGGGACAAGCCATACTGGCAAGCTATGCAGAATGAACATGCCTGTTACATTCTTGTTTGAGGAATAACTTCAGTAAACAGCCTAGAGAAATGTCCTTTTTCCGATCCTTCCAAAAAGCCTTTCCCACAAGCTGTGGAATATGCAAGGCTCTCCTTTTCTGTTCTCCTTGCACATAAATTTCAATAGCCTGAGATAGCGATTGGCACAGGATGACTTTTACTATGCTGTATGAGTACTTTTCCTTTTAATAAACAGAGCAGACTACTATTTCAGGGATATTTTATAGGATAGGTAAGAATAGGGGAGTCAACATTCAGCTATCTCACCGATCACCTGTTGTGAAAAGGTTGTCCCCTAAGTGAGTCTTGTATCCACTTCACAATCCAGCAAAGTCATGTCCATTCTTCATATGGCCTGTTTCCACCTCCATCCCAT
This sequence comes from Engystomops pustulosus, assembly GCA_019512145.1. Classification (NCBI taxonomy): domain Eukaryota; kingdom Metazoa; phylum Chordata; class Amphibia; order Anura; family Leptodactylidae; genus Engystomops; species Engystomops pustulosus. The sequence continues at coordinate 87,855,220 of CM033641.1, forward strand.
TCAAGTGGAGGAGAATGACCTGCAAAACCAGTTTGGAGTAAAGAGATTATTGGTCTCATTTGAATGCGGCAGACTCTCCAAACCGTTGATCATCCCATGCCAATCGGAAATTGATGAACTATCCTAAGGATTAGATGATCAATGGAAAAAAACCCATTAGCTGCTGCACAATAAGCTACTAAATGTAAGTGCAGCATAAAATGACTACTACTCTGTAGGTCTGGTGAATTCAGTACTTCTGGTTCCTGGAGTAGTGGAGTGCTGTGAGGAACGCTCTCCTCCAAAATAAACAACTCATTTTTCTGTTCTCCTAATTGCCAAAAAGCTAATTTTACATTATATTTTGGCTAGTAGTAGTACAGACCTGTAACTTTTAATATGTACCTCAAACATAATGTAGGTGTAGAGCAGCATATTATAATGACAGATTTTCAGTAATTTTAGCCTTCAGCGTATCAGTAGGACAAATGGGTGATTTTGCAGTGGTTTATGCAAGTCTATTTACCAGAGTGGATTTGCAAATAGGAAACCAAATTGTTGCTGAACGAAGGTTATAAAAGCAGCAGGAGGGTTCAAGGTAATAGCCCCTTATGCTTCATATTTTGGTGTCTTTCGCGTTTTAGATGGAAAACCTCTTTAATAGAACACAGCTTATTGTGATCTCCATATCAGCCTCCATAGACCATAGTGGGCATTTATCAAGTCCAAGACTTTTCAAACCAGTCATGATACCTCCCTCTCCCCTCTGCAGTGTGTGCCGATTTATATATTTGGTTCCTGTGCAATTTACTTAAGTAGGTGACAGGAATCATTTCTAGTAAACATTTGGCATGAAGTTGGTACATATGGCAGAGCCTGTTGGCCTCTCCCTAGCACATTTAACTCCACTCTTTCGGGATGTGGCAAGGACAGGTGAAAGACTCCTTTTGATTGAGCAAATGAAGTAGAAAAAGATGCAAACCATTGATTTTCCCTTCTTCTCTACACCAATAAAGTGATAAATGCCCCCAATGAGTCCATCTTGTGTGTTTTGAACAACAATGAGTAAAGAAGTTTCTTGCCTAGAACAAGTCTTAAATATGCAGAGAAAGCCATAGCAATGACAATAAGCAGCTAATCTTTTCTTGACAGTGAAGGGTTAAAGTTTCGAAGCAGGAAAAAGTGGGTTTTTTTTTCTTTTTTTGTGACCCATAGCTGAGAGCTGACGCACAGTATCAGTTTTTCAGTTTACCTTTACTTTCACAATATATCTTTTATATATCGCTGTTCTTCCTGTAAATGTTGTGTAGGTTCTAACTAGCATCATAAATCACTTGAAGGGTATATTTAGCCTTTTACATACAGAGCATACTCAGCTGAAATGATATACCACAGTGTGTCCAACCAGAAAATAAAAATGTGGTTGTGTGCGTCAAAATGCCCAAGGTAGTTCATCTTGTGGGAATGTAACTAAAGGTGGTGTGATGGTTCTTCATCTTGCAGGGTTCTTTTGTAGGAAGGGAGTCCTGGGTTCATGTCTGATGAGGTCGACCTTAATGGAGTTTAGTTATGTAATCTCCATTTATGATCTATAATACAATGATAACATTGGTGGCTTCCACTGTAATTCCTATATGTACTTGCAGAGAAATCCAATAAAACTTGTAGAAGACTATGACTGATACACATGCCCAAATGTAGATAGTGCCAGCAGAAGTGGCCATGCTGGTGTGTGGGATCGATTCTCCCTTCCCTAGCATTCCTACATTTTGCTAGAAAAAAGGAGGACATACATTTTTGTGATGTGTAGAAACTCCATACAGAAGAAGTGATTACCTGCATTCCATAGTATTTGCCTAATATGAACCGTAAAAGTCATAATGACTAATTTTAAAGATAACTTCTGTTTTAAACCGTTCTCTAAAAAGGGAGAAAATCCTCTCCGGAACTTGTTTTGGGTAGTCCCTTATTCAATGCCCTGGTTGAGCACCTTGTGTAGTAGAGAAAGGGTATTCCTTGGTACCCCCTTTTGTTAGTAGTTTGATTTGCTAAAGATTCAAGGGATTTTGTATCACTAATATGTACCATATATACTCGAGTATAAGCCTAGTTTTTCAGCACAAAAAATGTGCTGAAAACCCAAACTCTGCTTATACTCGAGTAAAAAAAATATAGGTTTTACCAGGTTTTTGTGGTAAAATTAGGGGCCTCGGCTTATACTTGGGTCGGCTAATACTCGAGTATACACAGTACCTTATTCGGTTAATAAAGTGATATAGACTTTACCAGTCTCCATCATCCCCATCTAAACTATTCTATTATGTTGCAGGAATACATTTTTTTTTCTAGTTTGTGTTGTATGGACATTGGCAATTTACTGTTCGTATACAACCAGCCACTTTGTGTGACTTTTTCTTAATTATAGTTATCTGAATAATTATATTTAGTCTGGGATGAATAATTATTTCTCGCTAGAGAACACATTTATACCACATTGCTGATTAATCTAACGCTCACTCAGAAGGTTTATCTATTATGGTCCCTGGTTAATGCTCGAAAAAGTTATGAGGGATTAAACCACATCACTAATAATTCAATTAGTCAATGTTGAGTGAATCATACTTGTTTTATCACAGATGATGACTACTACTAAGTATTATGAGATAACGTATAAGTGGAAAGAATACAGGGGTGAATCCTTTACTCATACACCAAGAACTTCTGTCTTATATTTTAATATTGTTATTTCATGTAATACAACATCTAGAGCAGTGGTGGCGAACCTATGGCACGGGTGCCAGAGGTGGCACTCGGAGCCCTTTCTGTGGGCACCCAAGCCATTACCCAGGTCACCATTTAGGACTCAATACCTTCTCCTGCTTTCACAGGCAGACTAGTACGTGCCTCGTTCAGCGCTTTTTTTTAAGTGATTAGAAGCTAGATTATCATTGTAGACCCTTCTCCAGACCTGTGATTTATCCTATTAAGGAACCTTAGAGGGAAACTACAATAATAATCCGAATTTCTCTTTCTTTCTACTGTATTGGTGTCCTCATGATGCCAATACATTTGAAATCTGTGAGTTACTTTAGTTACTTTAAATTGTCATTTGGCACTATGTTAAAAATATGTGGCTTTTGCTTGTAATTTCGGGCACTCAGTCCCCAAAAGGTTCGCCATCACTGATCTAGAGGATAGTTGTGCATAGAAATAGGCTCTATAAACATTTGTGGTCCTTTTAGGCCATCCACACGTGATGGCTGGCTGATATATCTGAGCCCAGCCCCCCCCCCCCCCTTGACCCCGTACTGAGCTTAGTGTGTATGTGTTGTTTATGTGGAGAGGGGATAAGTCTCTGGTGGCTACTTATCTCCCTTCAGAATAAAAGAATGTGCCATTTATTAAACTACCGTATATACTCGAGTATAAGCCGACCCGAGTATAAGCCGAGGCCCCTAATTTTACCACAAAATACTGGGAAAACCTATTGACTCGAGTATAAGCCGAGGGTGGGAAATGCATTGGTCACAGCCCCCCCAGTATATAGCCTGCCAGCCCCTGCCCCAGTGTATATAGCCTGCCAGCCCCTGCCCCAGTGTATATAGCCTGCCAGCCCCTGCCCCAGTGTATATAGCCAGCCAGCCCCTGCCCCAGTGTATATAGCTTGCCAGCCCCTGCCCCAGTGTATATAGCCTGCCAGCCCCTGCCCCAGTGTATATAGCCAGCCAGACCCCCAGTGTATATAGCCGCCAGACCCTGCCCAGTGTATATAAGCCAGCCACACTGCCCCATTGTATATAGCCATGCAAAGACCCTGCCCCCGTGTATATGCCTGCCAACCCTGCCCCATGTATATAGCCCTGCCAGAACCCTGTCCCAGTGGGATATTAGCCTGCAAGCCCCTGCCGGACAGATCGCAAAGAAGATATACAGGGGTCGCCGGAAAAGTGAGTTTAGATATATTTATTTTTTTTGACTCAAGTATAAGCCTAGTTTGGGTTTTTCAGCACATTTTTTGTGCTGAAAAACTAGGCTTATACTCAAGTATATAAGGTATGTCCATTTCTTTCCTCACTTTTGCCTTAAGGAAATTTGTAATACACATTTTTTTTTTTTTTTTTTGTCTTCTTCTGATCCCACAGATATTGGTGGTCATGGCCAATATTTTGTATATGGCCTGCTTGCGCTAATAGTATTTTGTGTGAGGAAAGGGGGAACCCAGTTAAAGTTCATGTTACACGCTGGAGAAGGGCAATGTGACTATCCATAACTCATTTCACTTCTTCATGGCAGCAGCAGTGCAAACAATCTCTGTTGTACATCCAGAGTTGATGGTGACTCATGTTTCCATTATCAGAGTACGTATTTTTTTACTTTGATCTACTTGAGTATTTTTATAAAGTCCTCAATGAAACCAGATAAACATGGTGTCTAGTAAACACTGTAAGAGGTCATGTCGGCACCAATAAATTGAATTTGTCTGATGGTGGGAAGACCCTATTAATATGGACTTAATCAATAATGGCAGTGAAAGGAGGACAGTCGGGGTGTTATTGCAGCTGTTCATATGCTGGGATAGAGCTTGTTGTCTCTTTCTACTTTTTCACGGACACTGGCGGCTGAAATAACTAAGCTAGACTCTCCTGCTACACATGAAAGCTTGCACGTGATTTCAACTCTAGACCATCTACAGATACTCACATTGTGTTACTGAACTAATCCTATTGTTTTAAATGGAAAAAAATGCTGTTTTGGCACTTTTGTAAATGGTTTCTATTATTATAGAGCCCTATAAAACATGATCTATATCTGTAATATGGCACCCATAGACTTCTGATGTTGTAGAGGTGTTCTCCTCCAAGATCACAGCTGACTTATTATATTTACAGCTGCAGAGTGGCCCTACACATATTAGGGCTCAAAAAAACTAAATAACAGTTCCCATTGTCATCATAATTGCCTCAAAAAGGCTATTAATGAATCACGTGGCTAACATATATTAAAGAAAAAATGTGTTAAGATACGTTAGTCATCCCTTGAAACTCCATGTTTTAACTTTTGAAAAATAATAGCTCTATTTCTTTCGAAGGCTTTTATACAGGTATACTATGTGACTTTTCATGGTAGTATGTACATTCGCTGAACAAAACATATATCTTTTGGAGAATAGTTAACAAAACCTGTTTTTCGCTTATCCACTTTAGAAATTTACAAAAACATTTTCATAGTGGATCACTAAATATTGCTCATTGTGAAAATAAAATTGCATAATTGTATTGTCCATATTCTTGGGAAGCAAAATTTAAATTAAATTGAAAATATTCTGAATGCTGACAAATGCCTTTTTAAAATTAAAATAGCATGGGCTATTGGAACCGGACACCAGCGCAAAATGACATTCACAAAGTGACAGGTTCCAATAGCCTATGCTATTTGAATTTTAAAAAGGCCTTTATCAGCATTTGGAATAATTTCGGTAGTTTCTAAAAGTTTATTTTAGATTACATGACCCCCTGCCAGCATTATGTAGTGAGTTCCGGGGGAAGGATTGCTGCAGCAGTCTGTGTCCCTGTTTCAGTCTCCTCTCCCCCACACTCATCCAACTCCCTCATCCCACCTTCTGTCTTGTGCAAGTGAGGGAGGGGGATGGTTGGTGATTATGAGAGGAAGAATGTGTAGGCACACAAACATAGACTGCAGCAGCTGCCTCATAACACGCTCCACCCCACCCGGGACTCTCCACAAGCTGCTGTCAGGGAGCCTGGTAATGTGAAATAAACTACTATAATAAATGCTATAAAATACTGAAATGTTAAAGGAAACCTACCACCACGGATCTACCTATAAAGGTAGATCAGTTGGTAGGTGGATCTATAGGACGTGAGGATAGCCCTTTTAAGGGCTAATCTTCACATCCCCAAATATGTAAATTTTCTAAAGCTGAGGCTACACGGCGTGGCTACTCCATGCCCTGTCTTCTCGGACGAGGGCATGCAGCTACTAGGAGATGCGAGTCAAAGATTTCGGGTAGGAGGATCGAAGCGGCTACTGGGGCGATGAGTAGCCGCGCCGTGTAGCCTCAACTCCAGCTACTCCACGCCCCAGTAGCCGCTTTAGAAAATGTACATATCAGGGGAATACAAGTTATTAAAAAATTGCGGCTATGTGAGAATTAGCCTTTTTAAAAGGGCTATCCTCACGTCCTATAGTTTACCTACCATCCGATCTACCTCTGTAGGTAGATCTATGGTAATAGGTTCCCATTTAAAGGCATTTTCTAAAAAAAAAAACTGCATAGAATAGGCTATTGGAACCTGTCACCAGCTAAAAATTACATTCCTGGTGACAGATTTGCTTTAAAATGTATGTCATATTATTGTTTACTATTACTCTAGCTCTATATTGTGACTTGTCCTGGATTTAGTTTCCTATCCCTGTTAATGTTTTGCTGGAGGATGTTTTGCATTTTTATTGAAATGTTTTTCTCAAAACATCCTCCTTTTTTTTTTTTTTTTTTTTTTTTTTTTAAATGAAGAAGCTTTAAAAAAGGTACCATAGCTATCATGTTACTGTATCATATTACCATTTGTATGAGGAACCAACCAGACTTGATGCTGGTCACAAAGGTTCACATTCAACTTGTTTTGTTGGCCTGGAGGCATGCAGAGGGGAGTATTTTGGTGAGGTCGGACTCTTTTGATGAAGTAAAGTTAAATGGCTAGGTATGTGTATCCAAAACATGTTAACAGCTTTAGAATGGAAAGCATTTGTAGCTTAGAATGTGAATGTTAGAATTAAAGAGCTGAGAAAAGCATTATCTTTAGCTTCTTTTTTTAGCGTTTTTTTTTTTTTTCTCTACTTGGAGAAAACAGCTATGGGTGATGTCAGATCCAGAACTGAAAACATTGAAAGTCCTGGCAGAATGTAATACAGCTGCAGTCCAACATGATGCTGAAATGGGGTTGTGAGAGCATAAAGGCTTTCCGTATTCCCAGGGCGCACAACTGCTTGCGGCCTTGGCTTTGATCTCTTCAAAGGCGGCTGCCTCCTCCTAGATGGGGGAGACTTGGCTGCTGTTCGCTTGCATTGAAAAAAGGCAGAGGTCTCTATTCAGGCAGAAATCAATCACTGTGCAGGAACAATTAAGTGTAATTCAACCATCATGGAACCAGGATGAGATTATGGGTTTGTTACCTGAGTGACTGCGTGGAGATGGGGAGCAGGGGCCTGCTGACACGCCACATTCTGATGACAATAATAGGCACATGAGTGATGTGGCAGGCGGGGGGAGACACAATGACAAATCATGGTCATGCTGTCCAGCCGAGCAGAAAATGAGGTTACAATTGAGAGATAATACTTGCATATGTAACCGTATTTTGGCAAGCTGGGCAACGTAAGGGAATGAATACAATAGGACCCCACTTCAGAAGAACGTAAAAGTGACTGCTATGTGAGATAAAACTACTGTTCAGAATATCAAGATTGACATATTGTCAGTCAATATGAATTATTTAAATTGCTGTAATGATATATTATAATTTATAGTCATATGACTACCAGCTTTTTTGGAGATACTGTACTGTTATTATTAATAATAATTGTTTTTCAATAAAAATGTTCTTGTCTAAGGATTTTTTTTTTTCATATCTTAAGACTAAAGTTACAGAATATTTCCTCCTTTTGTCAAGGCTAGGGATATTTAAAATTTTATGTGCCGCTGTCTGACTGAGATGTGATTTCCTTTGCATAAAATGGAAATCCACTCATTTTAGCACTTTTTGGCACTTCACAGACCTTGTCTAAGACTGAGAACAAACCTTGTCTCCTTGATGTACGTTATATTAATGACACATGTCCTGTCACTGAAATCCCGGTCATGCCTGTCACAAGATAATATGCAACGGCTGCGCATCTTGTTCTCGGAAACATAAAAATTACAAGTAGGAAATCCTTACTAACCAATTGTAGCAAAAAGTGCCAATTTACCCCTTTATCCCTCTAGGGAATGGCCAATTAGGAAAACAGGCTTTAGAAGCTTATTAGGTTGGCAGTGTCTAGTTATACTTGGAATAGCTTTGTTGTGGCATGTTTGTCTCCAATAAGTAGGTGTGCAGGCCAAAGCACAAACAACTTTAACAATGGTGGTCATTAAGAGAGAGCCATGAATAATGTTCTGCACCATCGTCATATAGGGCAGTGGTACATGACACACATACAGTAGATATGGCTAATGGATATTACAGCTGTCCATACTTGAAGAGAAAAATAATGAATAATTGATAGTATATCAGTTTTGTTGCTTTCTTCACCATTTGTCTTTGAAATCGTCTTGAAGTTCACTCCTAGCCTGAACAACACCTATCGAGGCTTCTGACATAAAAGGATATTTTTCGTAAGGAAAAATAATATATTTTATTCTAGCAAACAGAGTCCCGTTGGCCTTGTCTTGGAGAATCAAGGAATGTACATAGAGGTCAAAGAGCAATAAATAAATGAAAATAAAATGAAAAAGCAACAGCAGGAGTATGAAGATACATCGATGAGGAGTTTAGTACACAGGGCTGCATTTACCTTTTAAGATGTGCAGGCAGAGACATCAGAGGCGTGAGAGCTGCTTTGAGTTACAGATCTTCAAACAATATAAGTCAAAACAAAAAATCAATTCCTCCGGTCCCTGGGAGCAGTTATCTAGAGATAAAAGAGAAAAATAAAGTTATGCTAAAGCAGAGAGGGAAAAGGAACTGATATGCCAAGGGTACACGGAGCATGAGCATAGCTGTAGTGGACCTCATATGAGCCAACATCAATGAATTTTTTTTTCTCATCAAAAAAGTTCAAGCTTGCCAACTTGCTTCAGCAAGGCTACAATCTGCTCCAGGGCTGCCCAAGGCTTTAGCTTCAGTAAAATTCTTTTTTATTTTCTTTCGCCTCCCATCCACTTCTTAAATGTAATCACATAGGAATTGTTTTATACACTACCAAAGGAATATAGGACAAAGTTGATCACAAATCTATTCAGCCAATAGAGAGGTTTGTGTAATGGAATTCATTATTCTGAAATTATATTTGACATCTACACTACTGCGTAAAATGAAATTGGTCAAATTGCTCAAATCAAATTGATCAATGACTCAAATCCACCTAGTTGTACGCAGGGATCTCAAGAGCAAAACTGTGGTCCCTTTGTTTCAGAACAACAAAGGGTGAGGGAATGTAGAGACAGGTTATCTTTTCAGGTGACCATGTCTTGGGACAACAAAGGTCAAGGGCGTGTATGTCCTACATAGACGCAGAACAAAGGACAATGCATTCATGTTGTAAAGAGTGGCGATTGCTCCACATGAAGTTTTTTTTGGTGGCAGAAGATCTACCGTGTTCTGTTCGTTTGTACATGTGTGCATTTAGGAAAGGGATCAGACTCCCGTATAACAATATACTTGGTTTATTGCTTAAAGTGAAGTTTCTTTATTTATAAGGCATTGTTAATATGTTGGCATCAAAACACCAGTGATGCTGTGAAGTGAAGAAAAAAATGTAGGCTGTCTCAGTGGTGGTAGTAGGTTTGTACTGAAGAGCTACTACCATGGTGCCATCCGATGTTGTGTGTTCACTGCACAGCGGTATTGGTGTTTTTGATAAAGACCGCAAGGTCTACATATAAGCAATGTATTCTAAATAAAGAACTTCAAATTCAAGCAATATACCTAGTGTGCCTGGTGTTCTTTTATGGATGCTATAGAGAAAGGGTTCATGAGGAAGGGGGCCAAAGTCGGGTTAACTAAAGCAACACTGCACAAGACTCCTTCCCCTTAGGAACCTCTTAAGGGTGACATGAACTGTCACCAAAAAGGGCCCATTTAATCTCTGAAATCAAAGCTATTGCAACCTGCACTTTGGTATGAAGCTTCTGTATGAACAAAATCCAAGCAACGATGATTGTTATCCAAGCTGAAATATTAAATACCCCAAATATGCCAGTAATGACTTTAATCAGAAGATTAAAAATAGATTTTGAAACTCCACTTCTTTGTTGAAGTAAAGGTTGGCTTTTTGTGAATATCTGGGAGTACAATCAATAACATTACACTTTTTGAATATTGAAATTGGTATTTAGCAACCATAATTGATGCTTGATATATGATTTACTTTACAGTTCTAGCCCGGGGATACTTTACCATACTGTGTAATGGCTATCCAGTTAAGTGTCCAGCAGTGGTAGCTGTAAGACACTGTTTATATGACTGGAGACTTTTTTTTTTTTTTCTTGTAACAAAAGTATCTGTACAGCAGAAATGCCTGACCTTTCCCAGGCCTTTGATCATACTAGCAAGCTGTGAGATAATGAACAGTGACTCAAAAAAAGGAGATTTGGAAAAGCCTCATGTTTTCACACTAATGGGCTGATTTCCACATTCAGATGTGTCACATTAAACACAAACTCCTAGTTTCTAGCATGAGCTGTGATATGTCAATGTGCTTTCTTCTTATTAAGCCAGGATGAGAGTATAATATCTAGAACCTAGGCTTTGTTTTTTTTTTAATAAAATTTAGGCCAGATTTCAAGGAAAACTGTTTTACAAATATATACTGTTTCTACTGGCCAAACATGCCAAAGACAGATATTCTTTTGAGAGCTGTATGCCTAATACAGTATATGCTGAAATAGGTGAATATACATTAGTGTAAATTACATCAATAGAACACACTCATTTGGTGCCAACTCTTCCCCTGCCCCCCACCGCTTCCATCAATGTTATACGGGTATGAAGGATTGAGCATGTTGATTTCGACATGCCTGATCCTTTTGTTCTTGGGGAATATAAAGCAGTACCAGAGAGGCTATGAAAACATTAACATGGGCCAGGGGAATAGTTGTCAGCTCATTGACAATTTGGCAAGGCACTATCTAAAGTTTGTGGTCGTCTTAGTTGTGTTTAAGTAGCCAGAAAATTAATATTTAATTCTGTTTAGAAAAACAACAAGTACCGGTGGTTGTTTAAACATTTAGCCTTTTTTATTTTGGTGATGATGTTTAAATTTCTTCAACTTTTATATAAGGTTGGTACTGGATTTTAAATGCTCCTATTGATCTGTTGAAAGTTTGCAGGTAGCTCAGTATTTCAAAAGTGTAAAAATAACTTTTCTTTTGGTCTTCATCTACTATAAAATGTTTTATTGATGTAAATGTTATGCCATATAACAGTGCTGTGTAGCTTATACTTTGTGAAAGCAGGTCCCATATAAGTCTATACATTCACAACTGTGGCTATTAAGTTTGTTAACTTGTTAATATACTCCATTTATAAGCATCTGACAGTATGAAAGCAATTAATGGATGGGGGTACAGAGGAGAAAGAATGGGCTTGTCTCACAGCTAAAAGTTACTATTTTATGTTGTATGTCAAAGGTGAGGAGTCCAGGGCTCTCCCATGGATTAAGAACAATGTCTTGTATTTGTAACTGTGGTCAGTGACCACAGTTTCTTTTCCCATAACCATGTAACTGCTGAATTGGGCCCTTTTGTCTGTCCTTAATGCAAAGTGTAAGTTTGACCTCTTTCATCAGTAGTTGGACATGCTAAATATAGAGCCATTCATTCCTTTGATGAAATGGAAGCTTCTACGTCCTGTAAGGTCACATCTATAAACTAGAACCCCCTGTTTCCATGCTTCAAATAGTTTATACATCTACAAAACCTCTTTCATAGTTTTATTATGTATCATAATATGAAATATACCGGTTATTTTCCCATCTACAAAGTGATGACTGACTTTAAGAAAAAAAAAAAAAAAAGCTACGACTGCACTTGTTGTCAATACCAAATGTCACATCCTAGTGAAGCAGAGAAAGCCTTCCCTTCTTGAGTAACAGGGTGCAATTTAAAGTTGCATTACACTTTATTTTTTTTTTATATATATTTTCAGTTATCAGATTTTTATTTATATATTTTTTTTGTCACATCTCCACCTTGGGATTTCTTAGAGTTACATATTCCCATCCAATAACTGTTTGCAAACTGACTGAAGTATTAACTGTAAGAAGAAGTCCACTGAGGAAAAATCGGATTAATTATGGAGTATGTGGAAGAAGAACAAACATTTTGTTTTGAAGATGCTTATTTCCTTTGTCTTCTTTTAACCAAAGAGACTTTGCAAATCATGTAAGGCCTCTGCTATGTGCATTATGCACTGGGGATCGCATATCCAGAGAATTGCCTTGAAAACGGAAGAGACACTTAGGGGAAAACAGATGTGTTAGCAAATCATAAACTGCTTTTGCTTAGCTTTGTGCAGCACATCAGAGTGTGAAGATGGGAGCTTGCAAGTATTTTGCCAAAGGACAATGAACTACTTCCACTAATTACTTTTGTTAATACATGAGAAACTTGTGTAGCTGACAGTAGGTCATAGGGCAGGTCCTTCTGGATCATGGCACCTAAAGGCTTTAAGGATTATTTCTTCCTGGGAAGCTCCCAACATTGATTATCAGCACCAATATTGTCTATACTACACAATGACTTGCATGTTCATCTTCCCAAATGTTCTTCTTTTTAGGACGATTGCAATGAGTGATCACAACTAATCCGTCAATCAAGAGTTTTTATTGGCTTCCCGATTTGGCCTTTCAGTGTCTGAACAATCTTTCCTATACGAATACTCACATTGGCCCAAAATTACTAAAGCCCCTGCACCAGTTTTCTTTTGGACTTTGCGCGTTCTTTCATGTGCTTGCACATTTATTTAAGAAGTATCCGAGACACATTTATCATGCAAAGTCCATCAGAAAGGTGTTGCATGCACCGTGTTAGAGGTGAACCAAAAAAAAAAATTGTGCACTATGTCGGAGCAGTGCAAGGGCGCCAGATTCATGAAGAATGGCCACCACAAATCAAGAATCTGATGCCCTTGGCACAATACATAGGGAAACTGCACAGTTTTTTTTGTAAATCTGGGCCATTTTGTGCAGATCTAGATATGTTGGCGGAACATCTTTTGTTAATAATGTTATAAAAGATATTTTAACCCGTTCACCAAGCACAAAAATTATTTTCAAAGCTCTGAACAGTTCTTTGCCTATGTTTTCAGATCTATTTTGTGAGGCAGTGCCAGACCAATTATTCCAGGCCCGGACCACCCATTTGACAGAAGAGTTCCTAATAGCATGATGGGTTCTATAACTACCCTAACAGCCTGGCTCCACCCATCTGACCCTGGCAAACTGCAAATATTGATTGACAATTGATTGCTCTGGAGTAATGGCGTCTAGCCAACCGCTGCAGAATCTAACAATGACTATTTAATAATTCCAGGGTTCTATTTGAAAGGGGAGATGATCCAATCTCTTAGCCATAATTGGCTAGGGAACATCTAAGTAAGTCCAATTGATTTGTATTTCATTGGCTGGCTCTCATTTATAGGCAGTTGAAAGCAAATATTGTTTAATGAATCAACCGATCTCTTAAAATAGGTAACAGCATTCCATTTTGAATTGAACAAATGGGTAAGAAGTACTTATATATTCTATTAATACCCAAGTTACCCAAGTGTGATTCCAAGTTAGTCTCTCTGGGAAACCATTGTACATATTAAAAATATTCAAAGTGGGCAGAGCTCAGTAGTTGGCTAAAGGTTTAGCCTCAAGGACAAACTAAGGGTAGGTGATCTTAGTCCATCAAAGGGAGAGTGATACACTGTACAGACGGTTGGTGTTGTGTCAGCTTAGATGTTAACTTGTCATTCTAATGGGAATGTTATTATAAATAATGGAAAAAATAAGGTACCAAGTGTATTATATACGGATATGCATCAGTTCTCATTGACAAGACATAATGTACTCAATGTGTTATTAGAAAAAAAACACCTCAGTTTTTTGTACTGTATTAGAATGGAAATTCTGCATACAGCTGACAAACAATATGATTTTTTTTATTTCTTGAACTTTAAACCTTCTCTATATGACAGAATATCAAAAGGACAGTGTAGGGTCAAGCTGGATTTCCCTCCGGTAGAACTCGACTCATGAATAATAGTAAGATATTAGAATTCTTTTGTTATTTAGTGACAAAAAGATCTAATTCTTGACACACCTACCGGCACTGTGTTCACTATGCAACTGGCAAAAAATATAAGACAAGGCCAAAGCTTAAATTAAAATCCTTAGGTTCTTATCTTCTTCCCACAGGAAAGCAAATCTGTGTTGAAAACCGTAAAATTAAGAGGAGAGCTAGGATGGCATAATTTAGTGAGAATTCATGGTGCTGGATTTTTTTTTTTTTGAGCTTTATGACTGGAGGGATAGGCTAGACATTAATAAGATACAGTAATACAACTTCATGTGGTCTGTAAGAAAAAGGGAATGAAAACAAAATGAAAGAATGCTGCTTTCAGGTTTTTTTTGCTTTTTATAGGTCTTTTTTGTTTTAGAATTCAATGCTATGTTATTTATTTTGTTTTCATTTATTAGCAAATGTTTTGTTTCTTAAGAGTAGTAATAGTACAGACCGGACAGGACATCTGTGTGTGTGTGTGTTTGAACTTGGTGACATTAGCACATGGCTCTCTTGTGCCCTCCCATCCTACTTTTTTATATTATTACAAAGTTTGCCCATTCAAATTGGTGGATAATCCTGTGAATTGTACTAACACAGCCCCGTTGAAGGGACAAGATGGGCTGTGTTTCAATTAAAGTGAATAAGGGTAGGTGGAAAAGGAAAACCACATTTTTTGATCTATTGGTATTAATATTAAATACAGTAATTGGGTCATACAATGTGCTTTTATAAAGAAGGCTATTGGGGGATGTCATACATGTAAAGTAGTAAAATCAGCAGGTAATACACTACAAGTATAGTGCATGGAATTTATGTAAATTTTCATTTACGGTAATTGCTGTGGATCATGTTGTTTAATTCAACTTTTGCAATGTCATGGTTGAATCACAACAACAGGAGCCCCTGCCACAACAAAATGTGACATAGAGCATTAGAACATTGGAAATCAGCCGATTTTTGACTGGTTTTGATGCTGGTGTAATAAATGCAAAATTACAGCTGGGATCAATTCCACAGCCATTACGTTACATGTGAAGATGGCCTTAGAGGAACTTTACCTTCAAAATCAACTATGATAAACTAGCAAGAATACTTATAGATCCATGCACATCACTGTGGTATTATCTTAAATATGTTAACTGTGGCCTCCTTTCTTCTAAAATAAATGTTTAAAATTGTGCTAATGACCCTACCCTAGACCCTCTGATCTGACTTTACCGACTGTTACACTGTCCCTCAGAATTTTATCCCTCTCTCTGCTCAATGTAGTTTCATGGAAGCAGAAGAGGTTTCAGCAAACAATGGAAAGGGGAAGCGGTAATGCATCACAGAGCCCTTCTGGCTCATTAGCATACTTTTAAAATTTGATTTTTAGAAGGAAGAAGGCCATGGATAACACATTTTAGAAGATTACCACAATCCTAGTGCCTCTGAGTAAGTGTCTCTGGTTTATCGTGCTTAATTTTGATGGTGGATTTCCTTTAAGGTTGGATCATTAAGCACTTAATTTATGTTTAATTGCTTTGTGTAATTATGATTCTGGGTAGAATGTCTAACCATACACCTTACCAAATGTCAAAAAGTTCTTTCATACTAAAATTATGACAAGTAATTTTCTGTAGTAATATACATGTAAAGATTTGCTGTTTTTTTTTTTTTTAAATGCAATATTTAAGATGTATATTTATTTATATTGTAACATTCTCTCCATTGTTGCAGTCAAACAAGGTCCCAGTTGTGCAGCCATCACATGCAGTGCACCCCCTTACCCCTCTCATCACATACAGTGATGAGCACTTTGCGCCTGGAGCTCACCCTTCACATATTCCATCAGATGTCGGCTCAAAGCAAGGTATGAATTATTGCTCCAGATTGCTCATTTATTGATTTCTTATTCATGGCAAAACCAAAACTGATTGTTTTGCGACACATGCAACATGAACAGATTCGACAATTTTTAGACCATATAACCATAATGGCTTAATATGCAAATATAATGTCTATGCTTTATATCAGTCTTTATAGACCTATAGCCACAAATATTCTAGCTATATAGCTGCAGTTAAACCATCCCTTATCTTTTTTAAAAGGCCTTTACTACTTCTATCTGGGGCATAAAAAAATTAAAAGCACAGCTGTGAGAAGGGATTTAATTTTTAGGGTATAAAAGCTATTCCAACTTTTAGTGTGATTTTCTTTAACAAGATTCTTGAAAATAGTTCTTGAAACTTTTCTTACGTTTCAATCACAGGAGATCCCTCCCCTTCCTATTTTTTTTAAATGGGATTTCCCATGGCCTAAACCAACACCAAATCTAAACCACTAAATCTAGGAGTAAAATGTAACGTAGTATTTGTAGTTCCCCCATCTTGGTTGGCAATGGGTTGTACTGCCTTTGACTGGGAAAGGAGTCTGTTTGCTTCTCAGCAAAAAAAAAAACCCAAACAAATTGAAAATTTAATTTTATTTTCACATACTTTCACAATTTTAGAATTTCATTATTTTAATAATCTTTTTGTAAATAGATATTTTAATTACCAGTAATGTTTAGAAGTATATGACTTTTTTTTAGTATCCTGGTATTTCTCATGTGATATATTCATTTAACAAAAATTGTTCAAATGCAATACAATATACAAAGAACATTGACCAAATTGAGTTTATTAGATTTAATTTCATTCAGCAGAAGAAAAAATATCAAATCACTTATAGCAGAGAAAACTATTTAAAGTGAACACTCATCAAACATGCAAGTAATAATAGGAGTTAATCGTGTTGATAATTCCATTACCCGTCTTATGTTTGCATTGAGCTCCAGAACCATGGTGCAGGAAAGCTGGCATCCATTTGGGAAAGGATTAGGTGATTGTGGCAAGGTGTTTGGTCTACTTGTTGTAGGGTTTTCAATCCCTCTACAGTGAAAGAAGATGTGCAATTTCTTATGGGATTTTTCTCCATATAATTTTTGTTCTACAAAAAGTACTACCAATGCAAAACAGCTTGACCTTGCCGCCCAAAGGCGTCAGCTTGATGAAGAGCTTAGTAGAAGCTGCACTGACAATCGGGAGCCAAATGAATCATATCAAGAGTGAGCATTAGAAGCCTTAAAATGATTCATAATTAGTCACTGATCCTCTGTGGTTGAAACGGAGAGGAAAAAAATGCAATGCAACCTTTAGGGAATGTAAGTTAATGGACAAGCCCTAATGTAATGTACCTAATCTAGGCTGTATTTAAGCCTATTTTGGGCAAATGCATTTTAATTTTTTTTTTTATTTCTTCATTTAAAACTTTTAAAGACAACATTATTAGGGGTAAATTCAAAAGTACAATAAAACTGCTTATTTTCTCCTGGATTTTATTTTTAAGCATATCTCCTTTTGGTGCTGGGCAAGGCTATCTCAGTGTGTAATTTTAAGGGTTAAAATCAAAATCAGAAATTGCCTAAGCACCTTATAAATGTAAATTTCATGGTTATTGCATTATGCATGCTGTTCATGTATATTTTTCCTCATCCATCAAAAAATAGAACAGAACTGGAGGACAGTGACTAATCCATTGAGGGCTGAGAAGGAATTAATGTCCTCCGGGGTAAAATTGCAGCACTTACCACTTCTTTGCACTGGAACCTAACATTATTTGTTGTACATTACAGTTAAAGCAAGAAAAAGAAGTATTGATGTGACTGTCCTGTAACTCTGCCTACTGTTATATACACACACACACATATAGTCTTTGGAAAATGAGATATTTTTCGGCTTTTTTTTTTAACAGGCATGCACAGGCATCCTCAAGCACCTGACCTACCTACCTTCTACCCACTGTCTCCTGGAGGTGTGGGCCAGATGACTCCTCCTCTCGGCTGGTAAGTTTTAGGAATACATTTAATATTGCTAATAGCACAAGAAAAAATGTAAAAATGTATTTTTTGTAACAATTCTTTGCATACATAGTCTGGAGTTTCATAAAACAAGAAGAATAAGAACATGTTTCTGCATATTGGAGGGGCAGGATTGCCAGTTAGAACAAACTACACAAAAAAAACCCCACAGCAGATGCAGGGGAGGATTTATCGAGCCTCTGCTCATGATGAAGTCCCCACCCCTAGGGCCCTTAGGATACATCAGGAGTCTCCAAACCCTGAATGTATTTGCTGGCCGTGCTTTGCATTGTAAGTTTGCTTTCAGTCATGCAAGTTTGGTAAGTGCGCAGCACCTCACGCCAGACCACTCCGCCACTGGCCCCACCCCTTCCACGCCCACTACGGCGTGATGGTGTATTAAATAGCAATTACTGGCAGTCCGATAATAATTGCAATTATTTTGGGCTTAAATGCCAGAAAACCGCAATACAATACCTGATAAATCTCCCCCAAATGACTGTTGATGGATGAGCATCATCCACCAAAGCTTCTATGGTTTTGCCTGAAAAGTAGCACAGCGGGGTGCTGTTTTTCTCTTCAGAACAACCCACACCACAGTGGAACCAGACAGATTCTAGCATGGCTGGAGTCTGGCTCTGAGTTGTGGTCTCTCCAGTTCTCTTTAGTCCATTAATAGATGTGGACTCATGGACCTAGCAGTGTCCTACTGGTAGAAGCCATTACCAAACTTTCTAAGAATAGAGAATGGAAAAACAGAAAAGTATTGCTCCCATTTACGAGAGAATAGTTAATTTGCCATTCAGGAGGTGGGAGATACAATATGACATTTTCTTTTGCGTATACCGTATATACTCAAGTATAAACCGAGACCCCTAATTTTAACACAAAAAACTGGAAAAAGCTATTGACTCGAGTATAAGCCAAGGGTGGGAAATGCGATGGCCTGCCAGCCCCCTGTAGTAGGTAGATGGCCTGCCAGCCCCCTGTAGTAGGTAGATGGCCTGCCAGCCCCCTGTAGTAGGTAGATGGCCTGCCAGCCCCCTGTAGTAGGTAGATGGCCTGCCAGCCCCCTGTAGCAATAAATAAAATAATAAAAATAAACTCGGTACTCGCCATTCCGGACAGCTCCTCTTCTATCTTCATGTGCACAGCAGGACGGCGACTGCTCCGTGCGCACGGCCCGGCCAGCGCACAACTATGATGTTAGCCGCTGCACAGAGCCGTCATGTCCTGGCACCGGCCGGAAGAAAGAAGAGGCGCTGACTACGGAGCTGCCGCGGACCTGCTGCGCACATGAAGATGGAAGAGGAGCTGCCCAGGTTGTCGGAATGGTGAGTACTGAGTTTATTTTTAATATACCCGAGTATAAGTCGAGTGGGGAATTTTCAGCACAAAAATTGTACTGAAAAACTCTGCTTATACTCAAGCATATACGGTAATTTATATGAAACTTTAAGATGGTTATTTTGAGAGTTATGTAGCAACCAAATTTGCTGCAGTATTATAATGGGACACCGCATATTCCAGATGATGCATGCCACGGGGGTTAAATCATTAGGACAACACCTGTCCATATCTGAACACTGACTGGTAGATGGGAAGTGTGTTTTAAAGCTTCACTTTTATGTGTGTTTTCATAATATTTTGCAATTGGGATCAAACAGTATAGTGCATAGCTTGAGCATGTTAAGTTCAAGTTCACACACTCTTGTGCATGGCTGTGTCAGTCTGTGCACAGCATTGAAGGCTGATTGTGAATCATTCAAGTCTGTGATTTAAGCCTCTGTTCACACCACTCCCTCTTTTCCCTTGTTCTGACTCATATAAAGCAAAGATTTATCACATCTACTGAGGCATAATCCTGTCTGGGATGAGATAAAGAGTATGACGATCTTATTTTGATGTATACAGTTTATTGAGGCAATCCTCCTCCCACTAATACACATTGCAGCAGTTTTCTGGTTGAGCATCTGTGCAAGTCTTGTACTGGTTGTCAGTCACTTTCCTTTACTACAAAAATCTGGAATAATTATTTCTGGCACTATTCTCATATTGTAGGGTAGCAGTTTCAAATATTGTTTAGCAAATCATTCAGTTCAATATGATACTTTATTATATATCTTATGAGAGGAAATTGACTGTCTCCTCTTTTGAGCCACTAGCCTGCTTCCTAAACTGCTAAAAATCTGCTAAACACTTAGGTTAACACACTGCAGATTACGTGTGGATTTACCATGTAATACACTAGATTTGTAGTTTGTTTATAGGATTTGCCATCAATCCCATACAACGTCGAAAATGTGCAAAAAAAAAAAAAAAATAAGTCAGTCATTGCTTTGGACTGTGGTATAGGAATCCATCTTTGCAAAGCAAATGTGGAGCTTTGCCCACCTTCCACTTCAGAATCACAGCAGTAAAGGCATCGGAGACCAGCTGATTACTCAATTGCGTGGAGTTACCCTTTCTTTTCTCTGAAGACGATCTGAAAAAAACTTTTTTTTTCCTGAAAGAAATAACTTTCTTTGGTGCTTTTTGAAATGATCAAAAGCTTAAATTGGTGTAAAATAAGAAATTGAGCAAACCTTACTCGTTCCCCACTGCCATTCTTTGCTTTTGGCCCTCCAACAGTGTGAACACACTAGCCAACCACTCGGAGAAACAGACTGCTCCATTCAGTGGTGACTTATTGAAATGTGGAGAGTATGGATAATGGAGACCATAGGGCGAGTATGTGCTATGTAGTGAAAGTTACCCTGAGCATGGAACATACTTTTCCTATCTGTATGTCATTTCTACATACATAAAACCAGTGATTTCCAAGCAGTACAGTCATAACTTTCCCTCTAAATTGTAAATAACATTTTGTCTGGGATTTATTAACCTTTTACTTGGTTACGGACAATGTGCATGTTTACCACTTTCAGTAAGAAAAAAAAATTTGACTCTACCGCAACATCTATAATAAAAACCTCCTCTACAAGAGCTAGTGCTTTATTTATTGGTTCATTGGTTTATCAGTTCACTTTCAAGGTTATCGACTAATTCTTTGTTATGAGCATCTCCTTTTATTCATGGTCTATAGTAAATGGAATGGAAATGTAGATAAGATACAGCCATTTTCATTTTGTTATTTTGGCAAATGTTTGATGTGTATACCTTCTAATCTGAGGAAATTACCAGTATAAACATCAAATGACAATGCCAAAATTATGAAACAAAGCTATTTCGTTGCTGTTACAGATAGTTTTAAATTTTCTGTAATATTGTCTAAGTGTTTTTGGAGCAAGTATATGTTTTCCCGAAAACTAGCAAGGGCACATCATATACAGTAAAACCAAGCACGGTGACCCTCGTCTTTGACGTAAATAGGAAAGATGTGAAATGGTTCTGAAGCTTGACTGAATTTGGAAAAGGGCTGCAGTTTTCCCGTTAATGTTTGTCGTTTCCATCCAGGTGTACAGGTTTCGCTGCCTTGCAATAAAACTGTGGGTTGCAGTATTTGGGCCATATTTTGTCATATATTAGATTACTTGTTCAGTACTGTCTAAAGGGTTACATAAATGGATTTACTGTAATAGTTACCAACTCCATTGGTTACTAATGAGGTATAGAGAATGTCTAGTAGAGATTTTCATGTTGGTGCAATAGTGGTTGATTTTTTTTTTCCCCCCAGATGTTTTGCTGGTTGGTTTGTAGCTCCAGAGTTATCAGGGTTGTACTTTTGAGATGGATTTACAGAAATAAGATTTGGTTGGCATGTATTGTTTCCTTATACCTGATACTGGTAACCTGCATGGGCATTCTGATCACTTGTAAAAGGGTTTTTTCAAAAGTTGGTGTAGGTTTTCCAGAAAGATTAAAAGGTTGTCTTTTCTAGATAAAAACACAACAAAAAAACACCCCTTACCTGAAACATAGAGTTCCAAAAATATCCTATGTTCTCGAAAACCTGGCATGTTTATTATTTTTGGATAAATCTGTAAATTTCATGGGTACTTTGATTTTTGTTTTAACTTTCCAATGTATCATTGCTGCAGTAATAAACATTTTTTTTCAATGTATGCTCTCTGATTTGCATCAAAGAAATATAAGAAATGGATAACCAGTAATCATCTTAAAGGTTTCATGACATAACATAAGACTTGACTCTTCTATCTTTATTTCTGTTTCTTGATCCTGTTTCTGCTGCATTTGCCCTCCTTGCAAGGCTTGTTTTTGAAATACCCAAGATTTTCACACCCCTAATGTGGAAGCAAGGACTGTTAACGTGCACAGATACAGCACATTTCAGGGCCAATGCTGAATATCTCCTCTTTGAGACGATGCCATGTTTATCTTACAATCTTACACTGTCCAATGCAAGTATTATTTTTAGAATATCAGTATTTACTATACAATATGCAAATACTAATCACAAATGTTTTGTTACCTCTTCACCCCTCGCTTCGGGATGACAATGGTCGACAGATTATCCCTACAGTATAATAGCTGACAATCAAGATGTCTAATCTTCTGCACTAGAATAATCCCAATCCTTCATTTCATGCCTGTGGCCTATTCTCCCAAATAAAGACAATTCACTAAGTGCTAGGATTGTCAGCGGAGCAGCATTATAGACGCCTGCAGCTTTTAAAGCCATTTTTACATGAAATCTGTCAATCAATAACCCTGTTTGAACCGAATTGATTGAGCCAAGTCGGCGAGGAATGAATCAATTATTCTGTCTGAACTATTCTTTTTAAATATGTTAATCCAGTTCAAAGTGGAAAGCAGTTCCAATCAGAAAGAAACACAATGTCGTCTAAGCAGTTCAAAGCGCGCGCACAACAATAATATTTCCACTAGATTGCAGAATCCTGCATGTTAATTTGTGTCTGGATGATTTATAATCCTTAGCGTGGCAGATGTGTGCTTGCTTTCTGGATACTCAGTCTGTAGGGTAATCAGTAATAACTATTAGTGAAATTGCTAAGAGATGCACTTTATTTTTAACTGTCAATTAACCACTGCTTTTTATTCTAGGTATTCACATCACATGGTTCCTGGTCCCCCAGGTCCACACACAACTGGAATCCCTCACCCCGCTATTGTCAATCCTCAGGTTAAACAAGAACACCCACACAGTGACAACGACTTAATGCATATGTAAGTATTCAGTGGGTTATTGGAGTAAACACTATAATAACTGTAGCAGGGCGGCACGGTGGCTGAGTGAGTAGCACATCTGCCTTGCAGCACTGGGGTCCTGGGTTCGAATCCCACCCAGGTCAACATCTGCAAAGAGTTTGTATGTTCTCTCCGTGTTTGCGTGGGTTTCCTCCGGGTACTCCGGTTTCCTCCCACACTTCAAAAACATACTGTTAGGTTGTTTAGATTGTGAGCCCCTTGGGGACAGGGACCAATTTGACATGCTTGTGCAGCGCTGCGTAATCTGTGTGCGCTATATAAATAAAGAATTATTATTATTATTATTATTATTATAGTTTGAGTCAAGATGCATCATGGTTAACAGTCTCAGAACAATCACAAAAACAGAAGGTGAATGGGATGGTATTTTGTTCAACTTCCGTTCACCATTAACTATAATGGAGCTTTTTGTTATTGCTTATTAATGGCAGAAAAAAGACGTGGTGTGAACTTAGCCTAATTTATAGCACAATAAATTAGCCTTGTGTTGTCTCTTTCTGCACCTCTGATAGTTAACAGGCTGATACCCTTATTTCTCAAGGGTCTGATATTCAGAATGGTAAGACCATGAAAATTGTGACTTTACATAATATAAGTAAGGTGGTCCCTTACTTAAAGACACCCGACTTGCAAACGACTCCTAGTTACAGATAGACCTCTGTGACCTCTGGTAATGCTCTCTGGATGCTTTCCTTTAGTCCCAGGCTGCAATGATCAGCTTAAAGGTGTCTGAAGCTTTATTGATAATCCTTGATCCTATGAATGCACAAAATTTTGATTGTCAGAGACAAAACAAAAATTCTGCCTGGAGCTACAGTTATAAAATATAGCAGTTCTGACTTGCATAAATAATTCAACTTGGGTACAAACCTAAAGAACCTATCTTGTACGTAACTCGGGGACTGCCTGTATGACATTTCATGAAAAACTATTAATAAAGTTTCAAAAATTGATGTCTGTACAAATTCGGAAATATGGTTCAGCGGTTTCTGAGAACAGTGGGGAAATAGGCAATGTCATATAATTAGTTGCAAGTGAATATGAAGCTATTAATTATATTTGTTCATTTGCTCTTTTCTGTGGTTTTCATCACAATGTGCTCTTCTCTTCCATTTAGGAAATCTCATCACGAACAGAGAAAAGAACAGGAGCCAAAAAGACCTCATATAAAGAAACCGCTCAACGCTTTTATGTTGTATATGAAAGAGATGAGAGCGAACGTCGTAGCGGAGTGTACGCTTAAAGAAAGCGCTGCCATCAATCAGATCCTCGGCAGAAGGGTGAGCTTTCTTTTCCTTTTTACGGACCTGTGTTCCGCACTACAAAACCCTGATTTCTGCCCATGTGACCCTTTGGCGCTCGCTATGATTGTGCTGTTGCTTGGCAACCTCCTAAATACACAGTAAATGAGGAAGTGAATGGTGAGTGCTTGATACACCTCTGTACTGTTACACGTCCCAGAAGAGTCATTTAGAATGGACCAAAACAAAATGGCTTTAAAAGAATACTTTGTACTGTCTCCAACAAGATATCCTTAGTGCTTCCTGTGATGGTAATGCTTGGGAATTCCATTTACATCATATTTGAAGAAAATCTGAATTTTACCTGAAAGTCTTGGCTTTTATTCAGTGGTTGAACCCTAGCTGCTGCACTCCACTTCATACACATACATACTTTGTTTGGCAGAGTGTGCATGGGTTTTAACAGGACATACAGGCCTCCATATTATTCGGACACTGGTCCTGGCTCAATTGATGGATCCAGCTATTCATATTTCAATGAGCCATTAAAGGATATCTACCATCAAACCCTAGCATGGATAAATCAAGGACACTTACTCATAGAATTCGGAACTGCCCAAGTAGCCCTTCTGGCTCAAAAGCATCATTATTATAGTTTATTTTAGAAGGAACAAATAGAAGAATATTACCATAATCAATGTGCCTGGATCTATGAGTAAGTGTCCTTGGTTCATCCATGTTTCATTTTCATGGTAGATTTCCTGTCACCAGATTTTACCCCTTTAAATAACTAACCCCCTCAGGTATGGTATGAAATGTTTGCTCAAGAATTACTTCTTTACCTTTAAAAAAAATTCCTCCAAAGCCATGTGCAAATGAGCTGAGAAGTCATATTTTCCCTCAAATGAGTCAAGTTTAGAGGCTGCAGGGGGAGTGTCGCAATGTGGTACTCTCTCTTGTTAGTTTGTGACATTTGAGCACATAGACTTCAGATATATCAACATGGGGAGAGAAGAAAGAACCGCACATCCACACATTATACAATGATCTATTGCTGCTAGGCTACATCACAACGAACGTTAGGTTCTTAGTTACATTTTGATCAAATTGAATAAGCGAAATTTATCAGCATGGCTGTGAACTAAAACTTATATTTTTATTAGATATACCTTAAAATATACAAAGGTCACAGGTTGTGAATTCTAAAAACAACAACAACAATCCGTACTATAGACGCCGGCCTAGGCGACTATACTGATCACCACATGACCGGAAGTTCCGCCGGCATGTGAGGGCAGCTCGTGCGGTAATTACAGAACGCAGCTGGCACCACAGACGGACATGTGTGTGATAGGCAAAAACGTCCTTGATTTTGGGCCATAATAATACATGCTTTGTGGTTTGTTGACTGCTAGCCACACGGTATGGCTGGTTTTCTTGCGACCGGCATTGACAAGCAACAATGGCTCTCTGAAGTGAATGAGGTATTCTCCGACAAAGCCTTTACCCCTAAAAAATATACCCCTACTTACAACTCAGCTTTCAAAGAAATGACTAAAACCTACAAAGATCAATGTACATCCTGGTGGGAGGTACAAAGTTTAGAGAACTACATCAAAAACAAGATTGTTCCAAGAGGTCTCAGAATCACCCTCACCCCAGGTAACAGGTTTAAGAGCAGTAGTCTCATAAATAAATGGGAGCAAGAAGCCACTGCTAGCTCCCTACGTTTTATGCAGATACTGCTGGAGGAAGAGAGGGTGAATCTTGATACATTGGAAAAAAGACTGAAGGAACAAATTGACGTTGTACGTAAATTTAGCTCAGAAAGTGACTTTAATACTAGAGAACTACAACTACAAAATACACTTGAAAAGTTCCAATTTCACCTGAAGGAACGCAAACATCGGCAGTTCTCTAGGGATCTTCAGGACTTTAGAGAGAACCGTGCATACACCATTTTGAATACAAGACAGACAACTAGGGAGACAGAAACCGAATACTCCTCCACTGAGGCAGAAACATCCGATACAGAAGGTAAACCCAAATCATCTAGAGGACGGGGATCGAGAGGAAGGGGGGGGAGAGGTAGAGGAAGGGGTGGCGCAGGATCAACACAGGTCACGTCGCAACCTTTTTTAGAGAACAATTACCCCCTGCGGAGTCGGAACACAGTACAAAAAACATACCCTCCCAGACCATAAATATATCCAGTAAGATATTATCCCCTGAAGAACAAAGAGTATTAGATAAAGGTTTATCGTTCGTACCTACGTCTGACTTTAATATATTCGAATGGGTAAAGGACCTCCATCTATTTGCCAGACGTATACACTGGCGTAAGCACTTCAAAAGGATGGATGAGAGGGAAAGCCGGGAACTCGGGATACCTACAAACATGTTAGAAGATGTAAGATTGCTCTACCAACTGGGGGACACTACTAACCTTGAGGGTAAAGGACCTTTCACCGACTTAAGATTGGGGAGCACAAAAATGCCACCCAAAGGGGAGGTCTCTTGTATGGATGTATTTGTTGAGGTGGTTACAAGGGACCTCGAAAAGTTGGCGAACAAACACATCAGTAAGAGATACAATATGTCCGAGGGAGAAATGCAAGCCCTACAGGGACTTGAGAGGGACAAGAATTTAATCATTAAACCCTCAGACAAAGGGGGTAACATCGTCTTACTCGATGCCCCCCGATATAAAGGGATGTGTTTGAACCTATTGGAGGATAAACAGTGCTACAATCCACTAGATAGGGACCCCACGGAACGCTTCTCAACGGAACTGAAACAGATTCTGTTAGAGGCAAAAAGAGACGAACTCATTACTGATGCTGAATTTGAATTCATGTTCCCCCGGACTCCAACATGCAGCACCTTCTATGCCCTACCGAAGGTGCATAAGGGCCTTGATCCACTGAAAGGCCGCCCCATAGTGTCGGGGGTGGGATCGTTATGCCAAAACATCGGCATTTACGTAGACAAAGTCCTCAGACCATTTGTACTGGCACTCCCTACCTATATAAGGGACACGACTGACCTACTTAAACACGTAGGAGGCATCAATATAGGGAGCAACTACCTCTTAGCCAGTATAGACGTAGAGGCTCTCTATTCGTCTATCCCACACGACAAAGGATTAGAGGCAGTGGCATTTTTTCTTTCAAGTCGAGGCACCCAGTTCACTAAACACAACCGGTTTATTTTACGCTTGCTTGAATTTTCACTTAAACATAATTTTTTTCTGTTTAACGGCAAGATCTACCACCAGCTCAGGGGCCCAGCAATGGGGAGCCCGAGTGCCCCCACGTATGCCAATTTGCTCCTGGGCTGGTGGGAGAACACGGTTTTATTTGGTGACACCCCATATCCAGGGATTGATGGAGCGGAGATATTTCTCCGCTTTATCGACGATATATTTATACTATGGAAAGGGGATAAGGAAAGCTTCAGAAATTTTGCAGAAAGCCTTAACAGGAACTCAATAGGGCTGCAGTTCACCTATGAGACAAATCCTGACAGACTCCCGTTCTTAGACGTACTTTTAACAAGAACTAAGGAAAACACGCTTGCAACAACCATCTATCGCAAACCAACTGCGACAAATTCCCTCCTGCGGTGGGATAGCCATCATCCTCTCCCACTTCGCAAAGGGATACCCAAAGGCCAATATCTCCGCATGCGGAGAAACTGTAGTGACAACACGGAATACAGTAAACAAGCGGGTGACCTTAGGAAACGGTTCAGGGAAAGGGGATACCCGGACAGGGTACTCCGCTCCGCTTACCAACACTCCTCATGGTTTAATCAAATAGAACTATTTGTGAGCACCACCAAAAACAATGAGGGGTCTGCAACATATCACATGTAGGACGAATTTCGTCGTCTACGTTGTATTTTGTCCGTGCCAGAGATACTATATCGGCAAAACGGTTAGAAGCATGTTCACCCGTTTCAGAGAGCACAAAAGGTCCATTACTACTGGTGTAGGTTGCCCACGCCTGATCGAACATGTAAGATTACAACATAGTGGGGATGCAGATGTCCTTAGGTTCGCTGGTATAGAGAGAGTAGAAAGCACCCCGGACGGAGGAGACCGTGCCCTAAACTTATTACGTCGAGAAAGTAGGTGCATCATGAAATTTGAAGCTATGGGTGCCCTGGGCCTCAACAATCGTAACGAAATGAAGGTCTTTTTGTAGTTAGACATATTCCATGCTTGATTTATCTCTTTAGACGTGTGAGTGTCCCTTAATGTGTGTGTTTTTAAAATTGTTGGTATTGCTTTTTGCAATTTTTAATTTCACACTGTTTACTGTACATTCCGCTGGTCCGCTCTTATTACTAATTATAATTTGCGGTTTCCTTCGCCCATATATATATATTTTTTCAACCTACCGTTGTTAACTATTATGATGGAGGCATTTACGCCCTCCTTTTTCTTGCGAACGAATACGGAGTGTACAGTATCATCAGTTTGTTTTGCTGTTTCCATGACAGCGCATGCGGGCTTCCGCCCTCTCCCTATTTCCGGCGAGAGGCGCGCATGCGCTGACACAGCCTGGAGAAAGCGCCGAGTGGCGCGAAACGGCCCGTCGGCTTAGCGGCACTGCGTGCCTCCCTGTATTTTATCCTGCACCAATAAAGAAGACTTTTTCACCACCGGTGAGTGCCATCTCATCCTTTCCCCTTTTTCATTATTGGACTACTACTGTCTTTGAGACTGAGCACCACCACGGCATAGTCTACCGCCTGCATTTATACCCCCTGTCCACTCTACTGCGTTGTGCTATCTGGACTAGGTGTCGGTGCGGTGCCCGCGCTTCCTTCTGCGGTTGTCAGCGTTCTATTTCTGTCCTTTTTAACGCGGAGCACGCCAACGTTCACCACTACCAAAATAACAGCAGCACATTGAAAAGAGATGAATATGGACACAGAAGTGGGGGTAGAAGGCGAAGGTGAGGATTTTTCTTTATATACGGGGAGAGACAACGCAACCGCATTCTTCGAGCGGCAAAAACGTCCTTGATTTTGGGCCATAATAATACATGCTTTGTGTTTTGTTGACTGCTAGCCACACGGTATGGCTGGTTTTCTTGCGACCGGCATTGACAAGCAACAATGGCTCTCTGAAGTGAATGAGGTATTCTCCGACAAAGCCTTTACCCCTAAAAAATATACCCCTACTTACAACTCAGCTTTCAAAGAATTGACTAAAACCTACAAAGATCAATGTACATCCTGGTGGGAGGTACAAAGTTTAGAGAACTACATCAAAAACAAGATTGTTCCAAGAGGTCTCAGAATCACCCTCACCCCAGGTAACAGGTTTAAGAGCAGTAGTCTCATAAATAAATGGGAGCAAGAAGCCACTGCTAGCTCCCTACGTTTTATGCAGATACTGCTGGAGGAGGAGAGGGTGAATCTTGATACATTGGAAAAAAGACTGAAGGAACAAATTGACGCAGTACGTAAATTTAGCTCAGAAAGTGACTTTAATACTAGAGAACTACAACTACAAAATACACTTGAAAAGTTCCAATTTCACCTGAAGGAACGCAAACATCGGCAGTTCTCTAGGGATCTTCAGGACTTTAGAGAGAACCGTGCATACACCATTTTGAATACAAGACAGACGACTAGGGAGACAGAAACCGAATACTCCTCCACTGAGGCAGAAACCTCCGATACAGAAGGTAAACCCAAATCATCTAGAGGACGGGGATCGAGAGGAAGGGGGGGGAGAGGTAGAGGAAGGGGTGGCGCAGGATCAACACAGGTCACGTCGCAACCTTTTTTAGAGAACAATTACCCCCTGCGGAGTCGGAACACAGTACAAAAAACATACCCTCCCAGACCATAAATATATCCAGTAAGATATTATCCCCTGAAGAACAAAGAGTATTAGATAAAGGTTTATCGTTCGTACCTACGTCTGACTTTAATATATTCGAATGGGTAAAGGACCTCCATCTATTTGCCAGACGTATACACTGGCGTAAGCACTTCAAAAGGATGGATGAGAGGGAAAGCCGGGAACTCGGGATACCTACAAACATGTTAGAAGATGTAAGATTGCTCTACCAACTGGGGGACACTTCTAACCTTGAGGGTAAAGGACCCTTCACCGACTTAAGATTGGGGAGCACAAAAATGCCACCCAAAGGGGAGGTCTCTTGTATGGATGTATTTGTTGAGGTGGTTACAAGGGACCTCGAAAAGTTGGCGAACAAACACATCAGTAAGAGATACAATATGTCCGAGGGAGAAATGCAAGCCCTACAGGGACTTGAGAGGGACAAGAATTTAATCATTAAACCCTCAGACAAAGGGGGTAACATCGTCTTACTCGATGCCCCCCGATATAAAGAGATGTGTTTGAACCTATTGGAGGATAAACAGTGCTACAATCCACTAGATAGGGACCCCACGGAACGCTTCTCAACGGAACTGAAACAGATTCTGTTAGAGGCAAAAAGAGACGAACTCATTACTGATGCTGAATTTGAATTCATGTTTCCCCGGACTCCAACATGCAGCACCTTCTATGCCCTACCGAAGGTGCATAAGGGCCTTGATCCACTGAAAGGCCGCCCCATAGTGTCGGGGGTGGGATCGTTATGCCAAAACATCGGCATTTACGTAGACAAAGTCCTCAGACCATTTGTACTGGCACTCCCTACCTATATAAGGGACACGACTGACCTACTTAAACACGTAGGAGGCATCAATATAGGGAGCAACTACCTCTTAGCCAGTATAGACGTAGAGGCTCTCTATTCGTCTATCCCACACGACAAAGGATTAGAGGCAGTGGCATTTTTTCTTTCAAGTCGAGGCACCCAGTTCACTAAACACAACCGGTTTATTTTACGCTTGCTTGAATTTTCACTTAAACATAACTTTTTTCTGTTTAACGGCAAGATCTACCACCAGCTCAGGGGCACGGCAATGGGGAGCCCAAGTGCCCCCACGTATGCCAATTTGCTCCTGGGCTGGTGGGAGAACACGGTTTTATTTGGTGACACCCCATATCCAGGGATTGATGGAGCGGAGATATTTCTCCGCTTTATCGACGATATATTTATACTATGGAAAGGGGATAAGGAAAGCTTCAAAAATTTTGCAGAAAGCCTTAACAGGAACTCAATAGGGCTGCGGTTCACCTATGAGACAAATCCTGACAGACTCCCGTTCTTAGACGTACTTTTAACAAGAACTAAGGAAAACACGCTTGCAACAACCATCTATCGCAAACCAACTGCGACAAATTCCCTCCTGCGGTGGGATAGCCATCATCCTCTCCCACTTCGCAAAGGGATACCCAAAGGCCAATATCTCCGCATGCGGAGAAACTGTAGTGACAACAGGGAATACAGTAAGCAAGCGGGTGACCTTAGGAAACGGTTCAGGGAAAGGGGATACCCGGACAGGGTACTCCGCTCCGCTTACCAACACTCCTCACGGTTTAATCAAACAGAACTATTTGTGAGCACCACCAAAAACAATGAGGGGTCTGCAACATTGTCCCGACTAGTTACCACCTTTGACAATGGAGCAAACGAGGCGAGAGCCATACTTGAACAACACTGGCCAATACTAATGCTAGATGAGGACATTAAGGGAATGGTTGGCCCCAGACCGTTAATCACCTTCAGGAGAGGACGATCCATAAAAGACAGGATTGTCCATAGCCATTTCTCTCCTGCGAAACCAGAGGGGTCATGGCTTAATCGTTGTCCTAAAGGTTGTTTTAAGTGTGGGAAAAACTGTGTCGCTTGCCCCTACATCAAAACCACCAAAACTTTTTACAGTAATGTAATTGGTAGAACCTTTGATATACGTGGCTTCATCAACTGCCGATCGAAGGGTGTGATTTACAAGGCAACGTGTAACTGCGGACTTGAGTACGTTGGAAAAACCTATAGGGAGTTTAGGAGAAGAGTTGGTGACCATCTAGGGGACATAAGGCATGACAGAGACACACCAATAGCCAGACATATGCATCAGATTCATGGGGGGGACCCTAAACAAATACAGTTTGTGGGTATTGACATAATACCATATCCTGAGAGAGGAGGGGACTGGAACAAGAGGATTCTGCAAGTAGAGGCCAAGTGGATCTACAGACTGGGGACAGTGACACCAAGGGGACTAAATGAACAACTACAATTTACATGTTTCCTCTAAAAATTGTTCCCCACAAGATCCAACTACAGATACAACATTACATCTCCCCACCTCCGGGTAAGGACTGGGCCCCCTCAACAGCGCCGAGATTAAGCACCAGCCCAATAATCCTAGTAAAAATACCTTATGACTAATTTGTATTAGTAAATTGTATTAGTAAACAAAGGAATAAATCTCATTTTTTATTTTTTTTTTTGTTTGGGGGCACTGTAAGATGATATTATAGGGGGCACTGTGAGAAGATACTATTATAGGGGGCACTGTGAGATAACACTATTATAGGGGGCACTGTGAGATCGTACAGTTTGGGGGGCGCTGACTGTGTCCTCGTGTGGTATATAACAGGTCGCTCTCACACATCCGTGGAGCAGATTACTTGTAGAATATGAAGCAGCGTGGAGGCTCTCGGAGGTGATAACTTCTTCTATTACGCTCCAGTCACTCTCTGCCGCACAATGAGGAGTAATCACGGGTGAAGCTTTCATGTAATTGCTGTTTGGAGAGAGCTCAGGCGCTGGCAGCCGACTGCTCCTTCCAGGAAGACTCTGGACTCACAGAAATGAAGGAATTAGTCTTAATGGGCCGACAATGAATCAGGGATTTGTCCTTGCAGCTCTAATATTACAGAAATGACCCCGGGGCTATAAATAAGAGCTGGAGCCGGGGCTGATGTATAGATATAGGATGAGATGAGAAGCCCACAATCAATAGGGGCCCCTCATGGGCGCTACTGGAGCTGCTTTTACTTGCAGATTTGCAGATATATGAGATGCTATTATAAGACCCTGCAACAAAATCCTGGATATACATCATTCAAAATTGTAAGGTAATGTATAGATACAGAGACAAATACATCCTGATTAACCCCTTGACAAACTCAGCGGCTGAAAAAATGCAATCATTTTTAAAGAAACAATGTATAATGATGAGCAATGTCATTCCCATATATTTTCTGTATCAATTCTTCATGCAATATGATTTTTTTTTTAAATTCGAAAAACAATGGGAACATTTAAAAAAAAAAGTTAAATAAAAAATTCTATTAAAAAGAAAAAGGTAAATATAGATATTCTTCCTATTCTTTAGGAGTTTCTGCAAATTCTGAGAAAGCCCCACGAGATTTAGATTAAAACTATGATCACTCCTCGGGGGCGGGATTTTGGGCGTGGCAAGGAAACTTGACTGCAGCAGCTCCACCTCCTTGACAACTCATTTGCGACAGACACAAGAGGTAATCAAAGTTGATTGCTAACCAAATCTAGACATAAATCAACATGGGGTTCAGACAGACTGCGATACATTGGTTACTCCAGCGCTTTAGTGTCCCGCCCATGAGGAATCACCGGCTGACAAACAACAATAGCTCACGGCGCCTGATCCCACCCAGAGCCTCAGTACATGCTATAAGTCATCCACCGTACCTGAGCCTTCATCTCATACAGAGCAGCAATTTCTGGTGTTAAATTGATCCCCTCGTCCCATTTCTTTATAGCCTCCCAGTGCCTGAAAAAACACAAAAACAGCATTGACAAGCAGGAAACACATGCAGGTACAGTACACGTACAACTAGATGTATAGTAATAGTAACAATAAGAGAAGACGGGGAGGTGTGAACTCATCAACTGAGACACCCAGATAGCCTAGATCCAAAAAGAGCCATATAAAAATAATTACCATACAATGTGTTATACCCATCTATACGCACATATATACTGTCACTACTCACTGTGCTGGAGTACCTACCTACACTAGATTTCAGTGTCCTCCCTCCAGTCCCCTCTGTTCTCCCTTCAAGACTGGTCTGGGTTTCTTCTACACCGATCTGTCCCCATTCTAGTCCATTCTGTCCTCCCTCCTGATGTCCCTGTCCCCCCCAGGCCCTTCTGTCCTTCCTCCAGACACCATAGTCCTGTGTTTCTTATAGACCCTTCTGTCCTCCTTTAGACTCCTAAGTCCTACCTCATGACCCGTCTGCACCCATCAAGGCTCCTTTGTCCTACCTCCAGACTCCTATAACCTTCCTATCTCACTCAAGGCCCCACTGCAATCTCTGAATCCTCCTATATCACTCCAGGAACCACTGTCTTCTCCGGACCCCCTATCCCGTTCCAGACCCCTCAGACCCCAGGCTGATCAGCACATGGGGAGAATTAACATTTCTTCTGGGCACAAAACTTTTTGATAATCCAACATCTGCAAAGAGTTTGTATGTTCTCTCCGTGTTTGCATGGGTTTCCTCCGGGTCCTCCGGTTTCCTCCCACACTCAAAAACATACTGGTAGGTTAGATTAGATTGTGAGCCCCATGGGGGCAGGGACCGATTTGGCAAACTCTGTGCAGCGCTGTGTAATCTGTGTGCGATATATAAATAAAGAATTATTATTACTAGTACTTGAGGCTCAGGAGGTCTGTGCTGCCGCAGGCTGCCTCCCCCTCTGAGCTTTACAGGAAGCAAACAAGTTACAACTTCAGCAACTTCCAACCTGTAAATGGAAGTGACCAGGGTATAAATGGGTCATTTGCAGGATCATTTGTGTGTTGTGTATGTGAAGTTGCATTACTCGCAATCTGATGGACAGTGCAGAAAGACAGACTGAGCTCTGCTGCATCTCTACATGATAAGAATCCTAACCATGGAATCACTGAGCACATGATGGTCCACCCAATTCAGAAAGATTACCCAAGAAGATCCTGGATGTGTCAGTCTCCATCCTGTTCCCTTCAATTTTACAATTGAATGTAAAATATAATGTTTCGTGTTCCGGGCGCCCTGAACGCTGCGTATTCCCTGGTGTGAGGACCGCACATTCCTCATCCATGTTATAATACGGTTCCCAAGTCATCCATTATCAGAACGCACATTGTCACATCTACAGAACCCCGGAGCCACAGTAACCCCACTTCCATGCAAGATGTATGCCTAATGTAGCAGAGAGGAATTTGTCTACACAATGCTCTGTGAGCTAAACAGAGTGGGCTGATACATTGTAACAAACCCGCAGAGAGATCTGTGCAGCTGCTGCTAAAATGTTTAGCTCACAGAGCATTGTCTAGACTGGAGACAATTGTCTCCACTTCTCAGCGGAGAGCAGGACCAGCTATGTACAAGGTCACTGCCTGTGTAGGGACACGATTGTATCCAGTCTAGACAATGCTCTGTGAGCTGCTACTGCTGCACTTCAGCAGATAGATCTGTGCAGCTGCTGCAGATGTGTTTAGCTCACAGAGCATTGTCTAGACTGGATACAATTGTCTCCATTCAGAGGCAGTAACCCTGTACATAGCTAGTTCTGCTCTCAGCTGAGACAATTGTATCCAGTCTAGACAATGCTCTGTGAGCTAAACACATCAGTAGGAGCTGCACTGATTTCTCTGCTGGTTTGTTACAATGTATTAGTCTGGATTCCAGCTCACAGAGTATTGTCTAGACTGGATACAATTGTCTCCACTTCTTACAGTAGCTGAGAATAGGACTAGCTGTTTACAGGGGTATCTCACATTATAGTGAAGGTTCACTTACCCCCAATTCAAGAAAGTGTAACACGTGACCCCCCACTATGAGTAGCGCCCATGCTATGTCAATCACTGCCAAAGTCAACACGCAATCACCAACCTCTGCTCACACACAACACAGAAACCAACACACACAACACAGAAGCCCTACAGGGACTTGAGAGGGACAAGAATTTAATCATTAAACCCTCAGACAAAGGGGGTAACATCGTCTTACTCGATGCCCCCCGATATAAAGAGATGTGTTTGAACCTATTGGAGGATAAACAGTGCTACAATCCACTAGATAGGGACCCCACGGAACGCTTCTCAACGGAACTGAAACAGATTCTGTTAGAGGCAAAAAGAGACGAACTCATTACTGATGCTGAATTTGAATTCATGTTTCCCCGGACTCCAACATGCAGCACCTTCTATGCCCTACCGAAGGTGCATAAGGGCCTTGATCCACTGAAAGGCCGCCCCATAGTGTCGGGGGTGGGATCGTTATGCCAAAACATCGGCATTTACGTAGACAAAGTCCTCAGACCATTTGTACTGGCACTCCCTACCTATATAAGGGACACGACTGACCTACTTAAACACATAGGAGGCATCAATATAGGGAGCAACTACCTCTTAGCCAGTATAGACGTAGAGGCTCTCTATTCGTCTATCCCACACGACAAAGGATTAGAGGCAGTGGCATTTTTTCTTTCAAGTCGAGGCACCCAGTTCACTAAACACAACCGGTTTATTTTACGCTTGCTTGAATTTTCACTTAAACATAACTTTTTTCTGTTTAACGGCAAGATCTACCACCAGCTCAGGGGCACGGCAATGGGGAGCCCAAGTGCCCCCACGTATGCCAATTTGCTCCTGGGCTGGTGGGAGAACACGGTTTTATTTGGTGACACCCCATATCCAGGGATTGATGGAGCGGAGATATTTCTCCGCTTTATCGACGATATATTTATACTATGGAAAGGGGATAAGGAAAGCTTCAAAAATTTTGCAGAAAGCCTTAACAGGAACTCAATAGGGCTGCGGTTCACCTATGAGACAAATCCTGACAGACTCCCGTTCTTAGACGTACTTTTAACAAGAACTAAGGAAAACACGCTTGCAACAACCATCTATCGCAAACCAACTGCGACAAATTCCCTCCTGCGGTGGGATAGCCATCATCCTCTCCCACTTCGCAAAGGGATACCCAAAGGCCAATATCTCCGCATGCGGAGAAACTGTAGTGACAACAGGGAATACAGTAAGCAAGCGGGTGACCTTAGGAAACGGTTCAGGGAAAGGGGATACCCGGACAGGGTACTCCGCTCCGCTTACCAACACTCCTCACGGTTTAATCAAACAGAACTATTTGTGAGCACCACCAAAAACAATGAGGGGTCTGCAACATTGTCCCGACTAGTTACCACCTTTGACAATGGAGCAAACGAGGCGAGAGCCATACTTGAACAACACTGGCCAATACTAATGCTAGATGAGGACATTAAGGGAATGGTTGGCCCCAGACCGTTAATCACCTTCAGGAGAGGACGATCCATAAAAGACAGGATTGTCCATAGCCATTTCTCTCCTGCGAAACCAGAGGGGTCATGGCTTAATCGTTGTCCTAAAGGTTGTTTTAAGTGTGGGAAAAACTGTGTCGCTTGCCCCTACATCAAAACCACCAAAACTTTTTACAGTAATGTAATTGGTAGAACCTTTGATATACGTGGCTTCATCAACTGCCGATCGAAGGGTGTGATTTACAAGGCAACGTGTAACTGCGGACTTGAGTACGTTGGAAAAACCTATAGGGAGTTTAGGAGAAGAGTTGGTGACCATCTAGGGGACATAAGGCATGACAGAGACACACCAATAGCCAGACATATGCATCAGATTCATGGGGGGGACCCTAAACAAATACAGTTTGTGGGTATTGACATAATACCATACCCTGAGAGAGGAGGGGACTGGAACAAGAGGATTCTGCAAGTAGAGGCCAAATGGATCTACAGACTGGGGACAGTGACACCAAGGGGACTAAATGAACAACTACAATTTACATGTTTCCTCTAAAAATTGTTCCCCACAAGATCCAACTACAGATACAACATTACATCTCCCCACCTCCGGGTAAGGACTGGGCCCCCTCAACAGCGCCGAGATTAAGCACCAGCCCAATAATCCTAGTAAAAATACCTTATGACTAATTTGTATTAGTAAATTGTATTAGTAAACAAAGGAATAAATCTCATTTTTTTTTTTTTTTTTTGTTTATTTGTTTTTTTAAATAAAGAAGGGAGAAAAAAAAAAAAAAAAAAAAAAAAAAAATTCACTTATTCAGACACTTGTTGCTCAGCCGATCTGGTCGCTAAGTTTTACTAGCCATTTTAAACTGTGTAAGGATCATCAGTAGAGAGCTGATGCTCTCACAGATGACAGCGTCATGCACTCATGACAACCACATTAGATACACCCCGAGCGGTCATGTGACCGGATCACGTGACTGGTGATCACGTGACGGTATCATGTGACCGGAAGTTCCGCCGGCATGTGAGGGCAGCTCGTGTGGTAATTACAGAACGCAGCTGGCACCACAGACGGACATGTGTGTGATAGGATCCCCGATTGGTGAGTGATCCACAGGGGGATGTACTAAGGAGAGTATATATTATCCGTCAGTTGATGGGGAAAGTTATCCCTACACCATCAGATAGGGATCAACGCCTGGGGCTCCACACCAGGGACCCAGTAGATGACCCTACACTTGGGTTTATCAGACTATTTACTACACCCCAAGGGATGCTCCTCTACATTGGAGACCCCATGTTTTATTGATTCCACCGCAATCCCTCTGAAGAACCTACAGCAGGAAGAAACGCGTCAGGGAAGGGGAATGCAGGGTGTTTTTTTTTTTTTTTTTTTTTTTTTTCTAAACTAGGGCAAGTTATTGGGACTGCCCTTGTCAGGGCGGGAGCTAATCACACCTGGGGACAGGGACAGTTGTAGCCTTGTTACAGTTCGTGACGTTTTTGGATCTAACATATACAGGTATGTCCTTTACCATCTTAATGCTCCCGTCAATACACGTACTTTGGAAACAGCACAGCTGACCACTGGACACAACTACAGACCAATACCAGTTGTGGTAAGAACCATCTTTTATTTCCTCTTTGCAAGGTATTTTTTGGATGGTATGGTGCATGGCACAGTGATTTGCAGGTACGTGGTATCCCCATTGTTTGATCCACAACCGTTGGGGGTTGTGGTGATCAGTATAGTCGCCTAGGCCGGCGTCTATAGTACGGATTGTTGTTGTTGTTTTTAGAATTCACAACCTGTGACCTTTGTATATTTTAAGGTATATCTAATAAAAATATAAGTTTTAGTTCACAGCCATGCTGATAAATTTCGAATATTGAGTGAACCAGAGGCAAAAACGTCCTTGATTTTGGGCCATAATAATACATGCTTTGTGTCAAATTGAATAAGCCCAATAACCAGTTCACGATGATCTTGTTTTAGTGGGTGTTTTGTATGTGGTGTAAAACAGATGATGTCAGCCAAAAACACAGTGTACTTTCATTTTCTTTACAGAAATCACTCATCCACTTCCCATAAGTAAATGAATCACTTTTGCTCTTGATTTCCTGTGACTCATACACTTCCAGGAAAGCTGTGACCCTGTCTGCTTGTTGTTCTCAAACCTCATGTCAACATGTTAATCCATGGGGTTACCGCTACTATAACATAAGTGCAACATTTATGGGGATCATTTTAAAATAGGTCAAAGTTCACTCAATGAATGAGCAGCCTATAAATTAGCTTGAAGCAGGACCTGGATGTTAAAAATACATATGGCATGTGACGCGTATTATCCAGTGCATGTGCAAATTCGGTTATAGGGTAACCCTAAGGCTACATTCACACAAACGCGTGATTTCTCCAGTCCTGTATCTCCGTGCTGTCAGAGTCTGTATGAGTCCGTATATACATGCCGTCCATATGTGCATGTGTGGCACCGTATTTGTACCGTATCCATATAGAATACGCCAAAATGATGGATGATCATATGCCAAATTATGGATGACTGACTATTGGCTGGCTGACAGAATGCACTACAGGGATTGCTCCGAGAGTACACATTAACCATATCCATAGGACAGCAAGGAGGGCAAAACCGTTTCCAGTGTAATTTATTTTTTCAACTTCATGTATTTAGTGATGGTGACGAAACCTTGAAAATGACCACTTTAAAAAAAATGTCCTATGGTAAATAAAAGCATACTGTAGATAATATAACGCTACGAATAATGTTATTAATACGAATACAAGAACTTTATTTATTCTTCTGAGACAAGAAAATGGATCACAATGTGCACAAACTTTATTCTACTCTGTACATTTTATTCTGCGCCCTACAAAAGCTAAAAAAAAAAACTGGTGTTAATAACCTCCCAATAACTAGTGGCCAAATACCTCTTGGAACCATGAAAGCCTTAATTTGGTTACTTTCCACCTGGGTTCCCTTTCTTTGTTTTAATGAAATAGTGATTCTCTAATCTGACATGATCTATGTGACTCATTCATTTCAGAGTTTTTTTAAAGTCCCTACAAGAACCCACAGAGCTTTGTTTCCGTCCTCCCTTATTCTATCACATTTCATGTAGTCCCTTGGGCTCTATAGAAAGGACTGTGTAGCTCCTGGGACTGTGGTTTCTCTTGGCCCTGTCATGTATTTCTTGTGTTGTGTCAAATTATATGACCTCTGACCCAAAGAGGCTTTAAGTTGGTGAACATTTGGATTTAAAACGTTGTTCTTTAACCTGTTTTGTTTTGTCTTTTAGCACTACTACTCTAGACACTTTCTGTTTTATACTGACATGGCCTTGCACACCCACACACGCAAACAAAGGTTTCAAGGGCTTATATGTTTTCCATCAGTATGTACATCCTAGAACAGTGATGGCTAACCTATGGCACTGGTGCCAGAGGTGGCACTCGGAGCCCTTTCTGTGGGCACTCAGGCCATCACCAGAGATGACTCCAGGTATCTTCCTGCAGTCCCAGACAGCCCAGGACTTGCTGTGCACAGAGCTATTTTAAAGTGACAGCACTACCTGGGACTATTTTCTGCTTTATTGGTGTCCTCAGAGTGCTGGTATCAATGAAAACTGTGACAGAGAAGGGAGTATAAATCACAAATTACATTTCTGTGTTGGCACTTTGTGATAAATAAGCGGGTCTTTGTTGTAGTTCGGGCACTCGGCCTCTAAAAGGTTTGCCATCACTGTCCTAGAACTATTTCAAGATGTTTTCATTGATTTGACTGAGAATCTGTAATACTAGATGGTGAGGTGCACATCCCGTGGATGACTCCACAGTCACACTGCAACCGTTGCCACCTTTTCATGATCAAAAGTTGTAGAGGTTTTTATAGTTTTCCTAGTTATTCTTAGTCCTGAATCCAGTAATCCCAATGCAAAAAAAAAACCTGCAGTCAATGTCTACCCTTGAAATAGTTGATAACCGTGAATCAAAGCTGGTATTCAATGGATACAACAAATGTCATGGCCGGGATCTTCATAGCTGCAGTTGACAGAGCTTATAAAATATTGTTCTTGTTGGTAGAATATTCAGGTTTTTACAATCATAATTTAAGTGTTTGTTTGTACCGAGATCACATTAGCAATGTCATTTCCATTTTTCTTCTTCATTCTCATGTCATTTCATTGTCCTTTTTTCTGAATGAAAAAAAAAATGCAAAAAAATTGAAACTGTGGAACGAAACTGAAAAAGATGGATCTAGTTTTTGCATTTTTATCCATTGTCATCATTTTTATATTGCCCCGGTTAATTTACATAAGGCTGTCTTTACACTACCAACTGACCCATAGATCCAGGCACAGTGACTGGAAATCTTATATTTGTTACGCATGGCCTCCTTCCTTATGAAATCAACTTTTTAAATTATGCAAATATGTCTTATCTGAAGGGCTACCCTAGTCCCTCTGTGATCTGGCTTCAGAGGCTGTTAACACGGTCTCACCCATACCCTGCTCCCTCAACACTGAGAAGTGTTGAGGAAGCCGGGGGTAGGGTAAGACAGTGTAACAATCTGTAAAGCCAGATCACAGATAAGCTGGGTTAGCCCCTGAGGCTCATTGGCATAACTGTAAAAGATTATTTCAGGCCTCATGTACACTATTGTGTGGTCGCCTGGGCCATAAACTGGTTCAGCACATGGTCAGGAGGGAGGACCCAGGTGATCCCCACACTATGCACACCGTAACTGGGTGCCATAGGCTTCCATCACCGACCCCCATATTGTCATGTGCATGGAGTCTAACTGTGGTAATCTTCTAATATTTCTTATCCATAGCCTCCTACCTTTTTAGAGTCCCTGGTTTGAGAAAGCTTTCTGTTGTGATCGGCAATGTAAAATATCAGTTTTCTGCAATGCATGTGTTTAAATTTAAAAAAAAAAAAAAAAACCTACGGTAAATTAGTAATTTCTCAGGATGACAAAAATATATTGTGTGAAGTATGTTGTTATAGCAGATCAATAGTGAGTTAGATCCGCTCCAGATGTTGAGGAAGTGCTAATACAGGTATTAACCGTCCGTATGTAATTAAGAGTGGTGGAAGCATTGCAAGAGCTAATTAGGTGTCTTTTAGCGAGTGGGAATAAGCATTAATGACTAGGCGCCACTAGAGAGCTTCTAGACCTGGGGCCTTTTAACACCAACCGTGTTATTCTTTCGGCTACAAGCTCGAGTAAGCATTTATGGCATCGGACTCGTACAGCGCATTTTACCTTGGCCCAATTATAAACACATTTCCTGTCAATTCTTCTCCTTGGTTATTGATCCGCAGCTCCTGATACTTATATTTTTGCATATTTAAAATGCATGTTGTCGGGGATAAGCAACTATCTAATCTCCATGCCTAAGGCTATCAGGCCCTTCTCTTCTAAAACATGTACAGCCAACATTGCATTTTCCTGGCAACATAATGCCTATTCACGTCCAAGGCACATATGTCACTGTGGCAGCTGGAAAGCCGACCATAAAAGTGGATTATGGTGACACCATTTGAAGGAGTTAAATTGATTTTGTGACACATAAGGCTATGCTAAATCAAAAACAGGTATCCACATCTCACACATTGCGGTGTCAGCATCCTATATTGCTGTACCGCAGTGTTTTATACTACGCATTGTATTTTAATGGGGTGTGGGTGCAGAAGTAACATCAAATGTTAGATTGCACACCATGTTCTGACAATTGGTCCACTAAGATTAGGAGTCCGGGTTTGACTCAGAAATGCTAATAAATTCTTAATGTTAGTATCGGTTCCTTTTATCCCATTATACTAGTCCTATTTCAGCTTTCTGGCCAATTATATTTAGGTAGGTCATATATTTAGAAATAGAAGGTTTAACCAAATTATTGCTGCCCAGTTGTTAACAGTCCTGTAGTTACTTGCTTCTAAGAGGAAAAATATATATTTTGCAGGAAATGGGATGTTCCCTTTTTCCTGACTCTTTTGGAAAAACAATAAATGGTTTTGGGCTTTAAAGTAAACCTAGATTGAGTTGGAATACCATTCTGTTTCAATACATTGATAAATTTGCGATGTTATCTCCGGGCTATTCTATGAGTTGCAAAACTGTTTTGTCTTTTGCTATGTCTCACTTCACTGTCACTTTTAACCTGGCCTTTAACATCTACCAGGAAATCTACCATCCAAATCAAGCATGATAAATCAGGGACACTTACCCATAGGAGCCTATACAAAAAGAAAACCAGAATTCCATAGATATTTGATACTTTTTGCACAATATTTTATTTATTGGAAGCATTTGTTTAAAATACAGTGAGACAAGGCTTGTATAGAAATGTCAGCCATGCTTGAAAGGAAAACATAAAACTTCTGGGGGATGTGTTATATAAAGGGATTGCAATAGTAACACCAATAATAAATCCACTTATTGTAGGTGCCAGGAATGGTACATAAAGACAGATAAAAAATTCACTGATTTCACATGGTAGTAAACATAATGATGGTACATGGTAACCTATGGTGTAATAGGTACCTGGCACACTGTCCACACGTCCAACCCAGAAGACTGACATCCTGACACGAGTTTTGGCACACTGCCATCTAAGATTGCCAGTAGTAGATTAAGAGTCCTTATTTGAGAGGACTATTTAGTTATTACGCAAATCCCTCTTTTTTTGATGTTCAGATATTGCTTTGACACTTACCCATAGACCTAGGCGCTGTGACTCTGGTACTCTTCTTATATTTGTTATCCATGGCTCCATTCTAAAAAACAAGTTTTCAAATTATTCTAATGAGCCAGAAAGGCTATGGAGGTGTTAACCAGAGCTCCTCTGTACTGTAACTTTACTGGCTGTTACATTATGCAGGAGCACTTCCCGCTCCCATTGTGTGCTGAAACTTCCTCTGCTACCAAGAGGTTACAGCAGACAGAGAATGGTAGATTTCCTTTAATGGAATGTGTTAAATTATATTTAGTTGTCTGTGAATATGCTTAAATTACAAATTATACACTTTAATATTGATCTTCTAAAATAAGTTTTATTACATATTTTCAGAACACCTGCTCTTCATATGATGTCCATGCATTAAATATGTAATCCCTTTCTTGCAGTGGCATGCTTTGTCCCGTGAAGAACAGGCCAAATATTATGAGTTAGCCCGAAAAGAAAGGCAGCTACACATGCAGCTATATCCAGGGTGGTCTGCAAGAGACAACTATGTGAGTATTTGTCTGTGTATGTCATCT
The DNA here is from genome assembly GCA_019512145.1 of Engystomops pustulosus. NCBI lineage: Eukaryota > Metazoa > Chordata > Amphibia > Anura > Leptodactylidae > Engystomops > Engystomops pustulosus. Next base: position 87,900,069 of record CM033641.1, read on the forward strand.
GTATTATCAGCTGGAACTTTAAGGGGAAAATTCTATGGGGACTGGGGCAAGAGTGGTAAAAATACCCTGCTCCGAGCTTGCACAATGCAGGGAACAATAAGTGCTAAGTGTAGTCATCAGCCATGACTAAGGGGTTCATAGCGCACCAGAAACGTGTAGGCTGTGTGTTTTCCCGTTTGCACTTATTGGAATTATACCTGCTGTATTTTAATGGAAGTATTTGGAATAAAAGTGCTTCGCTAAGGAAGACATATACATTTTAATCCACGCTGGTGCGGAGTGGAGCTGGTGGCATATACCATAAATATTCTTCTCTTCAACCGCACTATAAATATGGATGGAGCATCGGCACACTGCAGTCACCTCTGCATTGAGGCATGGACATTCGCGCAGTGCACTGGAGAGGAGAGGGGTGAGTGGTGATCACCCCGCTCCAAAGTGGTGCATGTTGCATTGTACCGATGGGGAAAAGATAGAGCATGTTCTATCTTTTCCCTGTGCACAGTACGGTGCTACATATGTGGGGCACTATACCGCCGCCGGGTGTATATAGCAGTCTATGGGGATGTATACATCTCCGCACGTGCATTGTGAAAGAGGCCTTCTCTTGTACCCTATTCTCATGAATTGTGGAGATTTTAGTGCTGTGACCACTAAAAATCCAAGTAATTCCATCATGTATTACGCTGGCAGTTTGTGGCTGAGATGGTTAAAATCCTCACAATGTCAGAATATCCGTGTGTCAGTTTGCATAGACCGCAATAGCTGTAGCATAGACTGCAATAGCTGTAGCGCTGGTATAGTCTTCAAATGATTCATTGACCGATAAGTAACAAGGAGACTCCAGTAGAATATTGTCCAACTTCTTAATGGTTATCTTTCTATTAAGGAAAATTATTGGTAACACATCTAAATTCATAACTTTTAGATTCAAAGTGGCCCAAGACTTTACACCAGCAAACTTTCACATCCAGTCTACGTGGCTGTAGAGCCTTTGTTCAGACAAGTAGTTTTATCTTTTCTCTAGGGAGCAGATTTGGCTGACAAAAGTAACATCATTGGCAGAAATGTCCCTTGTTGGCTGCCTTCCACTCCATCCCTGTGATCACTCTTATTACAATTGCAGCTTTTCAGTAGAACTGGGATTATTATTGGCTACAGAATCGGGCAGCAGAATGTGCACTTCTGTACTGCAGAGCTGTATGAGTGGACATGTCTAGTAATGGGCAAGAGTTCCAGCTGTATTTCCAGGCCAACAGAGTGTCTACATTCTACATCCTTTTATGTACTATGGATCTGAAAAAAATTTCAGATCAAGGGTCTCCGGTAGCGTATATTCTGATTCTATTAGTATTACAAAAGGTTTATATATTCAAAACAATATTATTATTTTTACAATGAAAACATATCACCAACATGGATATTATGTATGGTTATATTTTCTTTTAACAGCGGTTAGCTAAATGCTGATCGCTACAACAGCAAATGTGGTGTCATGGAGAAGAGGGAAGTATGCTTCTACCATACACCCTATTAAAACTATTGGTGTATACATCTTATTATATTAGAGAATCTTAAGCCATATAAATTCTATAAAAGTGACAAACTTGTATTTTTGTTACTGCAGGGTAAAAAGAAAAAAAGGAAGAGAGAAAAACTCCAAGAATCCACATCAGGTTAGTTGTATTGTGTGTTACTTGGTGTTTAATCTTTTATTGTGCAGGAATGATGCAGATGAAATTCATAGAGAAAAATTTATAATTTATAATGGGTTATACTATGAACATGCAAATAATAACTCATGTAATATTAACTTTACAAATGATTGTGTTGGTCAAAGGAGTTGATGGGTAACATGGGATTATAGTGTATTGCATTCCATAATAAAATGTATACATTTTCTAAAACTTTTGACTAGTCTGCTTTTGGGTTAATTTTCTCCCAATTCCTATTTATTATACTCCAACTATTTCATAATAGAGGATTCCTATTTTGTTGTCCATTTATATGTAAATGAAGGGGATACAGCTATAGGTACCGCTGTTGTTTTAGGGATATAAACAACCGCGATACTTGTTGTATGTAGACATAAAGCCATATACAACAGATTGATCCCAATACCATTTACCTGCCCTTCTATTCCATGTACCGTATTTTCCAGGCTATAAGGCGCACATAAAAACCTAAGATAGGTCCTCGCTACCGGAGACTCTTGACAGCAGATTTCCAGCGGGAACTGCAGACCACGTGGCACGAACAACGGGACCTATGTAAGTAGGGTCCGCTGCCCTCCTCCAGTCACTGCCGAGGTTGCTGACAGTTGCCGGGTCTGTGGAGAGTCGCTTTAACAGAACTGGTTGCGACCTCTCCGCTCGGCATCCAAACCACGCCCCTGGACCTCCTTCTAACCCTGCGCCTTATAATCCGGTGTGCTTACTATATGTGGAACTATATAGGAACCCGGCCTTTATTCATAATGCGCCTTATAGTCCGGTGCACCTTATCATCAGGAAAATACGGTATTGGATTTTTTACTTTTCTAGATCTGCCACTTAAACTTACGTTTGTTGAGTTTGCTGGATACATTCCAAATTTCTGCTGAGAAATGGTTGTAATGTCAGTTATCATATTGTCAATAAGAAAATATTAGAATGTATAGACCCTTTCTGGTGGTCAGTGACTGGTTATCTCGATTGAGAGACATTTCTAATGAGGATTACAACTAATCTCTAAAACATTTGAGCTGTCACCGCACCACGGAAACACAAAGATACTGACATTTAGAATTGTGCTACACTCTTGACCTTGTATGACCTTAACCTCTGTTTTGCTTTGACCATTTGGTTTGCATGTCTTCTATACTGGCTGTAATTTCTTACAACAGCTGTCAAAAGATCCCAAACATTATGTAATATTATCGGTTACTCTCAAAGTCCCATTTGCTCCTTGGGAATGAAAAGCATTGCCCTGGTAAAGAAAAAAAATTACAAGTGTAGTCATGCACAATACATAGACTATTAATTGTGAAGGTGGGTGCAGCTTCATATCTACAGTGCAAAAGTTCTATGTATTGGTCAACCTCTAGAATGCATCCAGAAACCGTTATTTGTGGTTCTCTTCTTTACCTTTTGCGTTTGCTGAACCAAAATATTTCATATTCTTTCACAAGGAATACACACTACAGAAATGTGAATGTCAGATTTGTTTACTTATATTTTTGTGATTTTCAATATTTTGGCCTTTTTTAGGTGCACATGACTAAGTTTAGTAGCAAAGAAACTCCATAACTAAGATATCTTACCAAGTTACATACAATTGCTAACAAGGATGTGTAGTTGTTTTCTTTAAGAACATAAAAAACATTTCTCTTTCTATGAACATGAAAATAGACCGATGACCATTATCCAAAGGTCACTTAAGAATTGCCACCTGGGTTTTATTGACTTCACAACTAGCTATTGACCAAGTATGACCTTTTATGCTCCCGTGGAGGAAAAGGTGGCCTTTTGTACTATATTAACATATGCAGAGAGACATGGAGTTAGTGTATGTGGAGAAAAAGTCATTCCATTTGTGTGTGTGTGTGTGTGTATATATAGCATTTATGCATATTACAGTATTTGTGTGATGCAGAAATTTCGTGCATATGAAGTAAAACATTGAAGGCTGGTATAACAACCATTTGCTTAAATATAGAGACCTAGTCATTTATACATTTTGCAATATTTCAATCAACAAACTTTTGTTAAAAGACAAAAATTTTCTACAGGTGCAGGCCCACCAAGAATGACAGCCGCCTACATCTGAAGCATGGTAAGAACATCTCTTTAGCTCTCATATTGTAATAAGATGGGATAAGCCTTGTACTGAATTGCCCATCTACCTTAAACTAATTCTTCATCTGCTAAAGAGACCGGCTACTTTCTTGAGATGGAAGAGTTGTTTCAGATCTGTTATTAAAGGTGATGTAACCACAGTATCACCGGTTTGCAAGTAATACATACTCACAATGGTTTTTATACCGGCTTTGTCATAGTTTATAGAAGTAACATGCATTGTAAAGCATTCAGATTGCAGGCTGATTTAAGGCCATTGTCCAATTAAAGTAAAAAAAATTCTCAAAAGCCTCAAATAAAAAAGAATCCATACTTTCCTGTCCGTTCCTCCAGGGATCCACCACATTCATCAGTCGTCCTGGTGTTGTAATTGTAGATATTAGCCAGTTTAGTTTTATAGTATAGAGACCAAGAGGACTGGCACAGTTGGATGTCCACATGAAAGTTAAGGATTTAAAGGGTTTAAAAAAAAGAAAGAAAAAAAAGCAACAGTTGAGGAGAGGAGATTTAACTGTTAACGGTTTCATCTTGTAGATGCAAATTTTAATGCGATATTAGCGCGTGTGTTAACTTTTGTGTTTTGTTACCAATATGTTAACATCACGTTTACATTGTGTTTTGTAAACACAAATATGAACAGTAATGTAATTTGGCAAATGTCCTCTCCTCAGATGTTGTAAACGCAACCGAAACGTGTGTGAACGCGACCTGAAGCAGCAGTGTGGCTTTGATCTTCAGTTATTTTGAGCCAAAACTAGGTGAGGCAGAACATACAGAGTAGGTACAAGTCCTTACATAGATGAGGTATAATGGAAAGACTTGCACCTGTGTGTTTTTCTACTCCGGTTTTGGCTAAAAATAACTGGGTCCTGGGAAATAACTTGGGTCCAGTTCACTTCCCTGGTTTTCAGAGACTTTATGGGTCCTCTTTAAAGGTCTACATGTATATACAACCACAGGTAATTAATTTAATCAGTTACACAAAGCAATACTAAAAATGACATTGTCACTAATAATAATGATTTACCAATATGCGAAGGGTCCAACTAATTGTAATAAAATAGTCTAAAAAATACAGAGATTCATTTTTTTGTACAGATAACCTGTAAAAGTCATCAGACTAAAGTATGTGTTCCATCATTATTTTGTGATTAACTAAAGACTTGAGGCAGAGAATGTCTCTACTATTCGCGTAGGGGGCCTCCATTTTGGCTACCATAAAATGTTGACTGTACCGAGCAGCATTCCAGACCACTGGCTCCTGAAGTCTTTAAGGTCCAGCCAAAATCGTGTTGCTGCAAGTTCCTGTCAGCCAGGACATATTTGTAAATTTATGTATGTAATTTGTGAATTAGTTTTACAGTTGTTTAAGCACTCTGTCTCTTTCCATCCCGAGTCTATAAAATGGAATCTTAGAATGGCAGGCATTTCCTTTCATCTGGCACGCTTCCATTGTTTACGGTCTGTGTGGTCTGACTCCTTGCAATGCGCCACTCTCTGGAAGGGCCCTCTCTTTTTAATAAAGACATCTGTTAGGACACGGACAAAGACGTTCTGTTGAGAATCCTCAAACACTGCAGGAAACTAGTTTTGCAGGGTGGTGAGGATATTCGGTACAAAACTAAAAGTTCTGTGGGCATTAAATGTGAGAAGTATTTCTTTGGCAGTTTTTTACTTTTTCCCCCCAAATTTCCAAGAACACGATGTGCTAATTTTTTATCTGTGCATCACTAACATTTTATTGTCTGCATGCCGGACATATGGAAAGCATGTGTTGTGGTATAAAATCAGTATTCGCTGTGTTGTGTATTATGTGCTTGGTCACATGCACTACTATGTCACTGTCCTGTGGTATGGTCTAGCATATTGTATAATATTGGAGGTGAACATGTTTGCTGCTACATTCAAGCACATTTGGCAGAATCTGTAGCTAAGACCCAGTTCATACCTGCGTTCTGACCTCTATAATTATCTTCGGTCACTAAAACAATAACAGAAGTATGACTGAGCTATTACTATGTCCATTGATTCCATTAATGTCTGCTTGCACCATTTCCATTAATGCTTTGTTATTTGAACAGAAGGTTCGATACAAGGAAACTTGGTAAAGTAGTGCTTTAGGCAGTCTTTAGCTGGCATAGGTTTACAATATATCATGATGTTGTATAATTTTTACCAGTGTCTCTGTTGTATAATTTTTGTGGATACTAATGAAATCCACATCGGAATGTTACACCGCAATTATTTACAGGCCTATTGAGTTGTGACATAATATAATACAACTTATTCCATGGATCCTCCTTCTTCTACCAGTTAGGGACTTTTTTTAACATAAAATTCCTTCGGACAGCATTCATTATGCTAATGCAGGAACTGATCTTGGATTCTACTGAAAGCGTTTTCTGCATAAAATCGAAAGGCGGCCGCTTTGCAGTGTGACTGCGCAAACTACCTGGAAGCCTCCAAACCAAGTGCTAGCACATGTGCATATAGCCTCCGAGAGCTTGGTCATGTGCTATGACATGCATACTGGAGGCCTGCATAATTAAAATAAGTGTCAAGCCATCAGTGTGATGGCATGAGGAGGGCCAGAGCATAATTTGCATAAACGTATAATAGTTTTTGCAGTTACAGTAGACGCCAAGATCAGTTCTTGCATCAACATAACAAATGCTGTCTGAAGGTAGGTTTAGTAAAAAAAAAAAAAAAAAAAAAAGCCCCTTACTAAGTGGTAGATTACCTTTTAAACAACCTCTTTCAAGCGGTAGTTTCATATAGTAGTTCATATATAGATTCCCTTTGGGCAAGGCCTCTAACAAAATACATGGCCATGGTTTAAAGTTACATAAAACCTCTTCCACGGTACAAGGCCTTTTCGTGAATTGTTGTCAAAGGACCTTCAGTTCATTAAGGACACCCGACTTACAGACAACCCATAGTTACAGACAGACCCCTCTGACCTCTGGTGAAGCTTTCTGAATGCTTTACTATAGTCCCAGATTGCAATAATCAGCTGTAGGATGTCTGTAATGAAGTTTTATTGATAATCCTTGGTCCCATTACAGCAAAAAATGTTTAAACTCCAATTGTCACTGGGGCCAAAATTTTTTTTGTCTGGATCTACAATTATAAAATATACAGTTTCGACTTACATACAAATTCAACTTGAGAACAAACTTCCGGACCCTATCTTGTACGTAACTCGGGGACTGCCTGTATATGTAAATAATATGTGGGTTGACCCAAAGCTAAACCAAAGTAATGCTTTTTGGCAGAAAGTTTTGTCATAAGCACGTTTGCGATGCCATGTTTTGTGTTCGTTATGGTTTAGCCTTCCATGCACTACTATTTAGAAATTCGGCCACACATGTTTTGGATAGGCTGACACCTACTGGTAAATTTGTTCAGTGCTCTCAATTCTTTTGTTGAGCCACATTGGTAGTTCTGTATATAGTAGAATAATTCATAAAAAATATTGTTGCTGTAGTTGAGATGAAAAGAATGAGTAGGTTTTTGGTTAAAGAATTTTGTAAAGTGCATCCTACTTGTTTTGAACCCCTGGTGCGGTTTCTTCAAACTGTTTTTATGGTTGTAGTTGGACAAATACTGGGAGTTTCTGTAGAAAATTCTGTCGAGTCAAAGGTTGAAGACCATTGCTTTAGAGCTATGTTCTCAGTTGGTTATGCTTACTTTCATCATTCTGTGATAGTGAATAACTAACCCCGAGTGGGGTTAGATACAGTCCTCTGTAATACCACCCAGCACCAGATGTCAGTTTTCTATTGCTTTTGTATGTTTCTCTTGACAATGGCTGACCTTTTTAGGGCATTTTTGGAATTTTGTAACATGTATAACGTAATTGATTCCCCCATAGTTGATATGTGTGGTCTCCTAACCCCTTTGACTGGCCATTTATAGGTTAACCTAGAGTTTTGGTTGTAAGAACATTTCATGCTGTTTCTTTAATAATGTGGTGCACTGTTTCCTGACAATTGTAGCATGCGGCTCTTTTGTTGAATAAAGAGTCACTTGTGAGGGAAAATATCATGTTGCCCACCCTTCACTTACAGAATGAGACATCTGTGAGGGCTACGAGAATGCAGCCTTCATAACCTAGTCTCTAAAGTTAGATGCTGGATTCTCATGTTCCTGTGCACACATTGCGGCTGTGCCATCTGCATGGTATTTGGGTTCCTCCAAGGTGCATCCCTTTGTCATTCTATTGCCCTAAATCAGATCTTTCAATGTTTGGATTATTTCATTGATTTGTTGCAAATGTCACAGGTCTGACCAAACTGCTGACCTTCAAAAAGTCTTTACTTTAGGTAATCTGATTTTATTCTTCACATGTAGACTTGAGTCACAATATTTACATGCAACATCAGCCAAGAAAAATGAAGATCCGTCCATCATTTGTGGTGAAGTTCACGTCACAAACACCATGAACCTAGAACTCTTCCTATTAGGTTGAGGTTTTGGTCTGAAAGCCCCAGACCTCACTCATATGGGTTCATGGACATGAACAGCTGCCATACTGTGCTTTCAGGTTATAACATGTAATCTGTGCAGTTCTTCCAGCTTTGTAGTGGGAAAGGGTTTCGAGGATTTTGGCAAAAATGTATGGCTTATATCCTACAAAGATCAAACTCTATAGTAGGGTTTACCAGTTTTCATTATGTAGTTTTGTGACAAAAGCCTTATCTAATTAATATGGCTTCTAGTAAATGGGTGTTCTTTTACTGTGCATCTTATTTAAATTATTTAAGATTTTTTTTTTTCTTTTCAATATCCCATTGTGTCTGTTCACATACAAAGATTTCCTGGTGGAGTAGCTTTATGGGAGATTAAGGCTGCGGCCAGTATTAAGGCTGCGGCCAGTATTAAGGCTGCGGCCAGTATTAAGGCTGCGGCCAGTATTAAGGCTGCGGCCTGTATTAAGGCTGCGGCCAGTATTAAGGCTGCGGCCAGTATTAAGGCTGCGGCCTGTATTAAGGCTGCGGCCTGTATTAAAGGGGTATTCTCATCTGGGCACTTACATTCAGTTTCATTAATCTGCCATATATAAACATTTCTTCAA